>OY979716.1:5152020-5686282 GCA_963855995.1 Muricea muricata
CCGAATCGTTCCCGAATTGTCTGTGAACAATGGATTATGGTTGATTAACCACTGCAATGCTTGTTCAACTTTTCGCTTCCTAACAGTCACATCTTTCATTACATTACCTTTTCCTTTCATTGTTACAACAATAACTGGGACAATACTAGGACATCGTGGAAGTGATTGAGCTAGCTCGGAAACCCTTTGTGGTAAATTTATACAATGCCCAGAATATCCTCTTTGACCACCAGGTTTTACATAGACTCTCATAATAGGAAGTGCTCTAGCAATAAGCATTTCTTCAATTTGAGTCAAACTCTGTAACTCATGTGGTACATGGGAAGGAATCATATTATTCTCGAATGAAAACTTTAATGGTATTTGTTTATCAGTGGAGCACTTACGGCAAACATAAGTGCCATTGGATTTTGGTTTAGTAGTCAATGGCCATGCTTCATGACATTTAGAACAGTGATTCAAATAAAGATTCATAGTCTTGTGAAACTTATCAATATTTGATTTGTAATTTTGTGACAAAGTATTGTCCATTGTATGTTTTTCATTTTTTTTTTGAAATTTGACAAGGGATAGATGCCTTAACTTTACATTTGTTGTTCATTGAATTAGGTTCATGTGATAAATTACTTTGAAAAACTTTATCAAGTTTTGACACTTTATTCGGGATGTTTTTAATCACAAATGAATTTTTATTAGAAAGATGTTTTCTTTTTTGTTTTGCCCCTGAATTAGGTGGTGTTTCACTGGTGCACGAGTCAACATCAAGAACATCATAATGTACTCCTGAAGTATGCTGAATATAGATAGCACGTGGATTTTGTAGATTTCTTTTTTGACTTGGGTTTTCCCTAAATTATGTGGTGTTTCACTACTACACAACTCAACGTCAAGAACTACATCATAATGTACTCCTGAAGTATGCTGAATGTAGATAGCACATGTGTTTTGTGGAGATGAATTGTCAAGCATTGATTGTGAAAACTTATTCCAACTCATGTTAGAACCAGTATTAGTGTACACATATATGTCAGTACTTAATAAAGAAGAGGCAGCAAAAATTTCAGTATCTGTTCCCCACACCGTCTCATTAGCCATTCCACTAGCAAGGAAATAATTATTCAATGACATGTTCATATGTGGCAGCAAAAGGTTTTCAATGGACCTCATGTGTTCTAGTATCTTATGTCTAACTGTCATATGGTAAATTTGTCGGCCTGTAATAATGTATGACAAAGCTCGAAATAAACAGTTTCCATCACCTACTATGTTGTATAATTTAATTGGTTTGTTCAAGGGCTTTGAGATCTTTCGAGCATGTGGAAAAATCAGTGGTAGATCAACTAATGAACATAAAAACCTTTGAGCATTTTCATCAATTGGATTAAATATATATGGTGTTCGAAGTTGAGTAGCCATATGTTTTGTTTAAATACAGGTATAAGTGCAAGTAATACAGAATTCAATATGAATTACACACACAAGAAACACAATAATCAAAATATTTTTAAACAACGAAAACGAGGCGCCTACAGACGCCAAAACACATGAGGCGCCTGCAGACGCCAAGAACACGAGGCGCACAAGACGCCAAAGAACAGGAGGCGTGAATACACACCAGCAAATATCGTTTAAAGTATAAAAGTTAATGAGTATACAACGCGTGAATAAGCAGTGAAGCGGATAAAAAGCTTTAACGCAGTTACAACGAAAGAATGAAATAAACAGACAAAAAATCAAATCGATTTAATCCCCCAAAGACACGTGCCACCGGCCGCGTGGAATGTAAATTCGGCCGTATATAATACACACCAGTAAATATTGTTTACTGTAAAACAAATGAGTATACACGCTTAAATACGCAATAAAGCAGACAAAAAAGCTTTTTTAAGGCAGTTACAACGAAAGGAAATAATAAACAGGCGAGAACGCTAAACACACGGGCGCCCTGAAGACGCCAAAGAACACGAGGCGTGAATACACACCAGTTAATTTCGTTTACAGTATAAAAGTAAACGAGTATGCAACGCTTGAATAAGCGGTGAAGCGAATAAAAAGCTTTAACGCAGTTACAACGAAAGAATAAAATAAACAGGCAAGAAAAAATCAAATAGGTTTAATCCCCCCAAGACACGTGCCGCATGGAATGTAAATTCCGTATTGGCACAAAATAGTGGTAATAGTATTAACATAAGCAATACATAATGAGTAAATAAACTAAATACGGTAAAAATGGCAAATAACGAGAAACTTCTTACCAGTATCAAAGAATTTCTTTTGTTGTCCACCTTCCAAAGAGCACACATGCAACCTTGACCACGTCAAAAGTCCAAAGAACGTTTTCAGCGTTGGTGTTGGCTTTCAATTTCAAAATATGCTGTGCTTCCGCTTTGCATGTCTGGTCAAAATATTTTTTTCCAGTACGGGTACTGGCATGTTTTAGTTTCGTACATACTTTAACCTACGTATAGTATCATGAGTCAATATTCTTTTTGGGAGTCACGTTAGGCAAAACACACAATGTTAAATTAGAATCACAACTCATCGCAATAAAATTCTCGCTGGAAAAACAGTGGAACTTCCACTAAGGAAGCACTGTTCAAAACAGTGAACTGCGCATCGCATACTGCGCACTACCACAATGCAATGCGTCGCAATGCAATGAGATAAATTTCGCCTACTGCATAAATTAGAATTGCTGCTGCGTTCGCTCGCTTAAGGCGGCATACTGCATAACCCGGACTTGGACCCGGACTCCGAACCAGACTCGGACTCGGACCCGGACCCGGACTCGGACCCGGACTCGGACCCGGACTCGGACCCGGACTCGGACCCGGACTCGGACTCGTGAAAAAATTCGTTACAAAAAGAATTTGTAGTTGCAGGGAAATATTTTTTAAGAATTATTATGGTGTTACAAACACAGTTTTCCAGCCAATTTGCAACCAATTTGTAAAAATCTATAATCTGTAATCTTATATATTCCTGATTGTTTTAGGCTCAACATGAAGCTTGGATCTGACTATATGGCATTAAAGCCTTTCATACAAGATCTTCCATTAAAAATTAACAAAATGTTTACCAGGATAAACGAACGTGCCAGTGCAAAGAAAGTATTATTTACAATATATGAACTACGAAAAGCTAAGGTTAAGTTTCCTCTTCAGTTCCCTCTTGTGCGATTCTTTTAAAAAGGGTTTTAAATCAGTAGGAATTTGTACCAATCCGGGCACGAAAAATGCATTTTTAACAGCAACGCAGTTCGGATTGACATGAAAATATACGTTAGACAGCTCGCTCGAGATGACTTTTTCTCCGTTTTTCCAATATTCTCTCCTTGCTCTGCCGACAATGACCAAATCTTCAGGTTCACGTGGTATGGATTGGTTTGGTTTCAGCGGTTGTCTACAGCCGTAACAGGTGGATATCTTTGGGTCCAAAAACCGCAGATTTCCAATCAAAAATGTACCGAATGCTGGCAAGGGCCTGTCTGGCTTTGGAGGGCTGTTGTCAGAGGGCTGTTTTGGAGGACTGCTGTTTGCAAATCGACTAATGACTCTCTCGCTTGGTACTGCTTTGGAGGATTTGTTTGCCTTTCCTTTTCTGACTTCTGTTGATTTAGCTTTCTTTCCACTTGTCGAAGGCAAACCAACGTTGGACAGTCCTACAGATATTCAAATTAAGAGGTAGATAAACAAACAAGCAAGCAAACAAGAAACAAAACAAAATGGTATGTACCTGTTAAGTTTGTCCCACGTTTTCCCTTGCGATGCCACTTTACAAAGTTATTAAGCGTTCCGTTTTGCTCAGCGACAACAATAGAATGAGCACAAATGCTGTATGCTTGATAGTTTGGACATCCTTTATCGCACTCCACTCGACCATTCGTAAAAACCTTTACTGTGTGGGGTGTTCTGGGGTTGGAGTTGCTCGCCACCATCCATAAACCTTCAGCGCCATCAACTTTCCAAAGTTTTTCTGTTAGGGTCTTTGCCTTGGAAAACGCTGACTCCAGAATTTGAAATGGTACACTGATGATACCTGAAGTGAAAAAAAAGATCAAGCTTCGTGTATTTTTATCCAATCTAGATTAATAAGAATGACTATTTAACAATCATCAATTGTTCTTGAACTAGTTGCGGTTGGGTTAGAAAAATATTTTTTTAACTGATCAAAATCCCAATTATTACGTCCCTTTATTTTGGCAATTACTGCACAGTTAATGCAATTCTTTGAACATAATGTTTGAAATAGAAAGAGAAATTATTTTTAGAAAAATCCCTTGAAAATACAAAGTAAGACGTCTGAATTGGAACCCAAAATAAATAGGCATGTAGAATAATAAAATGAAATAAAAGTGCAAACTTCTCGCAACCCGTAGATCCCCGTTTATACCTGTTTCACTTGCTTCAATGGAAAAAAATGAATTTCTGGATGCATTCGTTGTAGTTTCCGTTCTTGGCTTGTGAGCGTCAGAAACTGAAGCTGTAAAAAAGCGCTTTCTTACTCTGTCTTTCTGAGCTTGAGACATTCTATAATATGCGTTTTAATTTTCACGTAGATATTGGAATCGTTCTGTTACCCTATATGTTCCTTTTCCTATCACAGCTAAAAACTGCTCGTCGAACTGACGTTTCACAACGGAAGAAATGTTTTTAACAACTTCGACCAGTGAACTACTTACATCTTCAGAACCTCTGGTGTTCTCTTTAACGTACCTATTTAGGCATTCACTAGCGTTCTGTGAGTAGGTCATTGGTGGAAAACCAAGACCACACATCGACCTAATGTCTGCCCTCATGCTATCTTTGATGACATCAGCAGGTCCTTTCACAAAGTAGGAGAGGAAATGTTTCGCATTGTGATGTAAAGTTGGCCAACGTTTGCTTACTTCATTTAATGCACTATGAAATTCCTCTTCCGATTTGCAATCCACGAGACCACCTTCGCGGACGCCGTCGAGGTTGCAGCCGAATATATCATTTGTTATTTCTCTGGCAGCCTTCGAGTCAATGGCAAGCTCTGACAACTTTTGCTTCACGTTGTCTTTAAGGTGGATGTCGCATCTCAGGTGAACAGCATCTGAAAATACATTATTCAATGCCTTCCAGATGTTCTCTTCGCCGTCTGTGCCAACAACAAGAACGCCTCGCGTTTCCGGTTGGTACTTCACCATCAATGAGGGTAGAGTGTAATAGGATTCCTCCAGCTTTCTTTTGTGCAGAACTCCAGGTCCTACACAGACGGGATTTATTCCTTTGCTGTGTTTCTAACATCAAGTCACGGTATGTTCCAAAAGTGAAATAATGATTGGCGACATTGAATGTTGCATCCACCGAAAAAACTGAGAACAGTTCTGGATCGTGCAAAACCGTTGTACATCAAGCAGCTGTTGGTCATTCGCTAGAAACACCGTCTGTTCGTTGGAAAGGTTAACATCTCGGACAAACCAGTGCTCTTTGTTTCCACGTTGTTGGGATTTTGATATCTGCAAAAGCTCAACCAGAGGATCGGTAGACGGGTAGCTGTTATCACTTCTGTTGTTAGATTTGCTGCGTGCGTGATATATTTGACCCAGGTCCCTTGGGTACTCTCCAGAGCTTCTGACATTGTCAATACCACCTCTGTCGTCGATAATTGCGTGCATTATTTCACGTGGTTTCCCCTTTTCTTTTCGAATTGCTTCCATAGTACTAGGCATCGTCCGCTTATACTCCTTATGACTGGAACTTTGCTTGCTGTTTCCATGAGGTTGAATGTGTACTGCTGTAAAAACATAGTGCAAAAACATATACCTGTATGCTTCCCCATTGTCGTTCGCAAGGTACACAAAATACTTTTTCAACGAAGGTAGATTTGCATTGAAATAGGACTGTCTGTAAACGTTGTAATCATCATCCATTGTGCCTTTTTTAAACGTTTTTCTACCTTGATTTGCCCAAGAACCCATATCATCGCATTTGACATCCCAGATATTTTTCAGCTTCCACGAGTCGACCACAAAAGCAACGTTGTGTTGAACTCTTATTGGAACCGCACTGGCAACTCTTTTTTCAGGAAGCTCGCGAAGTATTTGGACAGCGTCTTTCGTGTGCATTCCTTGTTTCATTCCCCATTCGAGCACAGACAACCTCATATCGCCATTATAAAATTTGGGATTGGGATCACGCTCGCTATCACTTGAAGAGCTTTCACTGAAATCGCTGATGGGCACGGTCTTTATTTTTTCACCCTCCAACACTATTAAAAAAGTATGATAATGCTTGTAAAAAGTGTTTAAAAACGAAAAAAAATCTACTTCAGAATAAAAATACAACTAATCAATGCATGTTTGACTCGCTATATTTTCATAGTTAAACAACAAACAAGCATGTAAATACATCGCGTTTCAATTGGTTATTAAAAGAAAACCAATCTCACCTTCTACAAAGCAGTTGCTGCTGGGTGAATTTCCTTTAATTGTACCATCCTTTTGTTGAGTACCCTCCTGCTCGCTATCATCTGAACCTGAATCTATCGTTATAATTTCTATCACGGAAGTACGCTACAAAGAGAGTATGAAACATTACTTTACGTTTTCAATTTTTCATTTCCTGTTTTTCACTCTTAAACATAGCCAAATGAAAGTAATTGTGTGTAATTGTATGTACCTGTTTTAAGGTTTGAAAACTTGAAGTTTCCACGCACTCGTTTTTATGAACAGATAAATCTTTTTCAACACTGTAACAATCTAGGTCTGATTCCTTAAGTGCAACGCTCTCGTCGGTTTCACAGTTTGAAGTAGGTTGTGTTGAAGGGGAAACGTCTGCAAGTCGCGCGCGCTTGCTTTCATTGGAAAATACATCTTCTGCCTCTTTGGACAGACTGCCTGTTGCTAATTGCACTGACATATAGATCCACGCATAAAATAGTATTTGAGGTTGCTCTCTCAACTTTTCAATAAAATCGAATGCTGCATAGTTTAAAATAAATATCTGAACAATAATTGTTATTTGGAGTAATCAAATAAGCGGATTTGAATCGAGGAAGATGTCAATTAAGTATATCTAATTATGGTTAAAGACTACAATCAGCTTTAAACTGGAATAACTTGCATGTAAAAAAGCACGGTGACAAATTACATTGGTCAATTTAATTCCCTAATGGAAGTAGATTTCAACTGATTTTCAACCAGTTCTCCATAGTGCATGAAATATCTGCGACTTCGACCAGCAATATTTATCTGATTCGTATTTACTCAAATTTCCTTCCATATAATTTTACAAAAACTGTGGCATCCAAAAGCAATAAGCTGTCGATTAAATAATTAGCAGGCTAGGTCTGTGTTTACAGCTTAGCAAACTCGCAAAAAGTTTTCGTTACTCGGACAATTATTTTTTTCCGTTTGGAAAGGAAATAGCGCGATTTGAATGTGTGGAGGAAATTACAACTTAAAGATAAGTAACAGCTGTAGACTTGTAACTGTCTCTGATATAATCAGCGGAACATATAGACCATTCCGAAGGAAGGCTAATATAGCGATCTGGCTTCGTCTTAAAAAACACTACGTCTACAACTTAGCTCATCCTCAATCTGAGAAATTACGAATTGTGCCCTCGCCTGACTGAGCAAAACATGCAATGTTAACAGTAGCATGATGTGTTTGATAACTTTACAGTTTATCATTCATGTATAAGTTGACTGATCAATACCAAGGAAAAAGTAGCCTGCGTGCAGACCCTAACCACGTTTCGTGATTATTACGGTCTGCACGCAGGCTAAGGAAAAAACGTTGGGGATCAAATCAGTACTAAAAGTATAAGTGTGTAGAGAGTACTGTAAAACATAATAAGTCTTATCTTTATCCATGAAAAAGGTGTAAATGAACAGAACTATGTCAGCTTAAGCTTCTTATTTCTGGTTGAGTTGGATTCGTAAAAATCACTAACGCACGGCTTATACTATATTATGACTAACAGTATGTACTGTTTACTAACTGTTTAACTGACCAGCAGCATACTGTCGATATGATGTTGTCCAGTATACAAATATAATAGTAAAACATCCAAAAGAAAACAAAACAATAATACGGGTTATTTGTAGTTGCCTTGCAAGTAAAGGTTGCACATTAAGCAGATACTTGAATTTAAATTGCTGGCAGTTTTTAAGTGGATTAATTTTTCCTCAAGAGTTATTTGACACACACGTGCACGCAATCACGCACAACACCATTATCGAGTATATAGAACGGCGAATAGATAGCAAAATAGCTACAGTAGACTGGTTCTGAAACGTTCGTTGGTTGTCTAGTCATCTTGCATCGAGCACGCCCTTTGTTATTTGGGTCTTTAAACATGTTCTTACATCCGAATCGAATACGCATGAACACGATTGGCGCTCATGGTAGCAAAACTGTACAATTTATACTTGGGTAAATTTTTACTGTGTTCTTATTAATGAATGATTTGATCATGCACTAGCCGGTACTGAAGTTTAATTTTAGAACTCTACTGATTTAAAAATCATTTGAGGACAAATATGAAACTTTAGCGTGCGTCAAGCAGAATCCCCATGCATAAACCCATTAACTGTAAGCTGAAATACCTGTATGTATTAATTCGTGTATGTTTCGTAATACATTCCTGACTGCTAGCTTAGGAGTTTGTGCAAACGGGACCTTGAATATTTCCTATAAAGTATGTGATGCGTAGCTGGTTTATAGTTGAACATATATTGCACTATATAAATACAAAATTTCTGTTTTATGTGATGGTTTATTTTGGCCAACAAAAGAACACTGTTACTGTTTAGCCATTAAAGAACATGCAGGCGACATCCTAGACACAAGTATAAAGACATCGCAAGGTAATTGAAAGATTTCCAGTTATAACTTGTGCACTGATAATCGTAAATATATATAAACAGTTCAGAAAGATTATAATGAAAGAGTTGTATTCAGTGGCTTTAAATGCAGCCATACATACTGACTTAAATGGCAAATACAGTAGATATTTCACTACCTAAACAATACAAATAGAGTTGAGATTTGACGTTTCCAGCCAAGGCCCGAGCCGGAAGATATTAATAGAAATTAGCTACTACACACAGATATGCGTAGTTGCGCGGTAGATCTATATTTTTCTATATTTTTGCGCGGTATATCTATATTTTTGACTCATTTATATTTTTACGCATATAAATCATATTAGAAAGATGTAAACATAAAAATTGTAATTGGGAAGCAGAATTGCTTGTATGATGCACTTACACAAAGACATTGCGTGAATGGAGCATTGATAAAGATCTTAGACAGTAAAACTTCATCATCTAATCAGAAATCCAGTCAAAATTAATCACACATGCACAGACGGAAATACTCTGCTCGACTCGGTTGGGTAGAAAGTTGCTGGGTTAATCCTAATCCCTGAAGGCGTGAATCAAAAATTCTGAAACCATGAATAACATTCATCTGCGAAAACGGATAGTTCTATCTGTGAAAACGGGCAGTTCATCGTGTGAAAGCACTTTAACCAAAGTGTGAAAAAAAATTATGGTACCGTGTTCACACTTTGGAAGGCCGTGATCACGCCTTGAGCAAACCGTGCCGTGTCTGTTTCGAATCCGTTCTTTTTCTCATTTTCACGCTAAACCGTTAACGTATGTTTTCCCAAAGAGGGTCACTGTATAGTCCAATGGCTCTTAGCCCCACTTAGCTCTACAGTCAGTGAATGATTCTTTAGTAAGTAGACTAGAAAGCCAATTTTCACAACATGTAGCAACTACAATGGATAAAAATAAAAACTGGAATTCTGTTTTAAATTTGTTCAATTTAAGCTAATATAGGATATTGGGATACATCAGTGGTTTCCTCATCACATTACTCCTGAACAAGTCAAATGTTCATTCTGTATTTAATAGCAACTTGACTGCAACCTCCTCTTTCAAATGAGCACTGCCAAAGAAAGCTGAGCCAAAATTCCTTCATTTTGAATATTCCAGTTTTGACTAGAGTGTTGAAAAATAATTAGTGAAAAATCTATTATTATGGGGCATTTTGACTGTTTTCCACTGGAATCAAGTCTGTATTAAATATCTTAGACTTTGTATGTCTTTAATTTTATCAGTAATAATTAATTTAAAGAATTCACTTTTCAAAAAGTCTAAATATTCCCCAACGTTTGCTATGGTATTAAGTGATCATGTGATTAAATAATTATTAAGATACAGTAGCTGTCTGAAGAACTCTTAAGCCCCATACAGACGAGCAAGTTTTCCTTGACAAGTTTTCCTTGACAAATTTTATTTGCTCGTGTGTACGCGAAAAAATTGACAATTTTTCCTTGACAAGGAGCCTGGTTTAAAAGCTAGTCCTACCAGCTTTTCGACAAGGAAACTTGCTCGTGTGTACGTGCAACAAGGAACACTTGACAAGGGAATTTTTGTTTACGTACTTAATTCGTGCGGCCTCGTAAAAGTTGTCAGCAAAATAATATTATCAAATTTCGCGTACTCAGGAACAAATAAATCCTGTCAAAGACAACTTGTCAAGGAAAACTTGTTCGTCGTACAGACGTGTAAGTGAACGCGTTAAGAAACTTGTCAAGGAAAACTTGCTCGTCTGTACGGGGCTTTATTCAAAAAGCATCTAATGCATCATCTCCTAATAAACTGTATGGAACATTAAACAGTAATCAGTCGTTACATCAATACCACATGTGAATAACATGTTTGTACTGATTTTTAAGATTCCTATAAACAAGTTAACAATAGAAATTAAACCTTTTTTCTTTCATTTATATGATTTATTTGCTTCGTATCATGAGTTTACTAACAGAGGAGTCCAAACGTACCTTAAACGAAGGTAATTCTTGATCCATGTTTTGAGAAACTTTCATCGATCCAATAAGTTTTAGGGAAACTCGAAAATACAGTAATATTTATCAAAGAGTGAGATCCGAACTCCACCACGACAACAGACAAATGATTAGTTAACCGCGCGGAAGACTAAGCCTTACTTAATAGCGAATGATGACGTTAGCAAAACGTCTTTTGGCTTCACTTTTCGCTCGCTGTTATCGTTCCAGATATTGAAAATATTGAGTCCACTGCCCCAAACATGGCGGAGATGCACCTGTTCGCAGGCTGTGAGAAAGGCTAATTGCCTATTGTTTGAAGCAAAATATGTACATAAACATGCTCACATTTTGCACACATCAGATGCCCTAAACAGACATAACTTTCTTTTTATTTTTCTTCATTCTTGTGATCTTTCCAACTATTCCGGTCATGTGTCAAACATGTTGTACAGTGGAAATTTAAGCAATGATTAGTATCAACAACAACGTCACGCTTGAATTTCTCAAAAATAATTATAATTTCCTTTTATTGTTTTTAAAACATCAGACATTATACTTTTAAATGAAGTTCATTTCGCGGAAAATTTATCAGTATTTTGCGCTAGACCAGGCAATAATCACCAGAAAAAACGGAAACAATGCGTTATTAGGTGTAGCCGCTGGTATTGTTGCTGAGGATTGCTGGCTTACAACTAAAAATAATCTGTAGATTACGACAAATGTTTTGATACCAAACAAGTGGCATTTGAGGATGGATTTATAGCCGAAAAAAGGCTTCAAACCTATCAGACATTCGAAAATATGTAACAATATAGGCTCCCAAGTTGACAGATGAAATAGTGCGATATTGCAGAACGAAACGAAAAGGATATTCATCTCTTTAAAAAACTACATTCAGGAATCACGTTGCAGAGGTACACTAGTTTTGCAATCCAATTGCGCAAATTGCACAGCATTTTCAGATTTGAAGAAAAAAGGCTGTAACCTTGCCTATTTGACTGATAGCCAGCGCTAGTAAAAGTCATGTATCAAAACGAACAATTAAATTAAGCTTATAAAAAGTTGATTTTTGCCAACTTTTACCCAATGCATAGTGAAATAGTTTTGCAATTGCGCAAATGGTGAAAATTCGTTCTAACTTTTCTAAATTTTCTAAATTTGAGGTTTTTATCGCTATTCCTATTAACTTTATTGCATTTTATTTTTGTTATTGGGGATATCCGTTAGCGCATCGCGGGCTCAATGACCGAAATGGTTGGCGATGTTGAATACCATTTTACGAATTTCCTGACATGAGCGATAAAATCAACACCTTTATTGACTTTAGTAGCACAGATCTGCATGTGCACATAAAACGCGTAGCGTGATTAATTAAGTCAATTTCGAGAAACTAAGACAACTGGAGATAAAGTAGAAAAGAAACGTGAAGAAAAAAGGCATGACTTCTTTATTTCTAACAGGCACTCTGTGTTATTTAACTTGAAATTTTTTAAAATGTCAAAATTAGTCGTTCATGATATTTATATGCGGTGAAAAAATGGTGTAACTGGTGCCAATAATTGACGGCGTTGTTTATGTACTTATATATCCATGTTCATGTATTATTTCATACATTGTACATGCAGAAAATTAAGCGTGTCTTATTTCAATACATCAAAATGAAGCCCCCCCCCCAGTGTGCGGAATCACGTAGACAGCACCGAAGAATGTGTGATAACTCAGATTCTTACCAAAACCTTTCTGGGTTGTATGTATATTGCAACTTTAAAGTAAATGTGCGGTATTTTGAAACAATTTGGTTTTGCGATATACATAGAAGTACGCCAGCTGCAGTGCTACGCTATGCATTAAGAACATGAAATACCTGCTTTGCTGGTTATTCGGGACCCAAAACACTTGAAATTAAGCTTGTCGATTTATGATTGTTAGAAGCTGTACATGCTAATATTTCAAAAGGCAGAACATGCGTGATATTGAGTAATTGTATAACGTGTGTATATTGATATCTTCACCCAAATGATTGAGAAAAAATACTACTTGCAGCAGAACGTAGCAATACGCATAACAATAAAATTTTTCTTAGTGCATGCCATATCGTGACTCATATATAGATTACTGCAAATATTCACTTTGCAACTTGTGTTATGCAGGAATAATTATTATCAGTCTTTGCTATTTTTACCACAATTTATTTTAGAATGTTGGAAAGAATAAAAGTTTTAAAATGTCATATCGCTTTGCTCTGTTTTAAAAAAATTGCCTTGATAAATATTTAATTTTGCAATCACCTGTACATGACCTGAGTTAAAATTTAGTTATAAGAACCAGTTTTTTGGTTAATTCGGAACGGCCATACATTTCATGACATTAGAACGTTGAAATATTGTTGATTCTCATGACAAGTGAAACTAGTGTTTCTATGGGCTATCAACACGTCGAGCTGCATTGCTTAACCGCCCGTGTTTACATTGAGAAAAAAATATTTCGATTGCTTGGATCGCTGAGATAAAAATCATCGATCTTGTCTGCAACTTACAATTGAAGAAATACAAAACATTTTCCGTAATGATATACAGTACTTCAACACGAGTTGCAATTAGAAAAAACTGTATATCAAAAAGTTTTATATTTTTACACTTGCATACACGGATAAAGAGTTTACTGTATGCACGTATTTCAATACGCCACATAGGCAGAACAAGTTTGAAATAAGTTTAAAAGAACACCGACGGGAAATTATCCACGTTGACACCAAGTTATAACAAAACACGGCTTTAATGCACCAATCATTAGGCAAATATCATGAGACAATTAATAAACCACTATGACACATACACAATGTTGTGGGAGAAGGGTTGATAGGGAGAAATGCTCCGATTCTTATATAAACATTGGTCAAAAATGCCTCCCCCACAGACTCACTATTTTAGGATTATAATTATGATATAGCTGTGTCCTCAGGGGGTAATGGCTCCCCCGTGTTGGAATTTGCCCAAGGGGTAGTAGCTCCCCAAGATGGGCACTCTCAATGACCAAGGGGTAGTAGATCCTCGTGATGGTCATTGTTTATTTTAATGTCCCAGGGGTAGTAGATCCTCGTGATGGTCATTGTTTACTTTAATGTTCAAGGGTTAGTAGATCCCCGTGATGGTCATTGTTTACTTTAATGTCCAAGGGGTAGTAGATCCCCGTGATGGGCATTGTTTACTTTAAACATGCAAAGGGGAAGTGAATCCCCATAATTAATTACAATAAAATATATATATTACATTGTTTTATGTGAGTCTATGGGGTTGAGGGTGACCTTTGGGAGCACTCCATCCCCATCAACCAAAGACAAATCTTATTTATTCATTTTTTTTTATAATTATTTCCTTTACTAATCTATTAATATTACAATTAACCATATTAACTATAATTATTTCATTTTACTAATCTATTACTATTACACTTAACAATATTAACTATCCCATAATAATTAATTTTGACCTTACATGAGTGATATTCAATGCAAATGACGCTGACTAAGTGCGACATAGACTATTTACCTGTTTATATATATCCAATTCTATTAAACTAATGCTAAAATGGTGCAAAATCATTGAAGGGTGGGATGGGCGGGAATTTCGAAATATTGTCGTGGAGGTCAGACGCCTTTGCTTGCATGTGACAGAATGATACTAATTGATCCAGGCAGGAAACTATTTAGACGACATGGTTAAACCTGATTGATCCACCCGCCCAGACACATAGGGAGAGAGGTCTATTGGAAAATGCGGACACGGACGCCGGACGCCGGACACCGGACAAACGATGGAAAAGACGGACAACGATGGAAAAGACGGACAAACGATGGAAAAGACGGACAAACGATGGAAAAGACGGACAAACGATGGAAAAGATGGACAAACGATGGAAAAGACAGACGCGTTTTCTCATACATTTGACCTCAAATTTTGGTCAAATTTCGGTTGGTGTCATATTTACTGCAAATTAATTTGATCAAACGTCGACCTAATATGCATTTGGTAAAATTTAAAATTTTATATATATCTAACCGAGAGTACGACTGCATTAGACGACAAAGCGCTATATTTTGTCTTTAGACATACTTGACCGCATCAACAGCGCCAAAAGGTGGTATAGACGGTATTAACAATACTACATTTATACCGTTGACAATATATATAGTGTGTAAAAAACACTGAACCTTTCAAATTCAAATTAGCTATAACGTGTTGTAATAATTTGGCAGCACTGACTGCTTTGAATGAATGATCCGTAAAGCACAATGTCTTATGCACATGGGAAATCAATAACAACGTCATATGATTCTCATGTTTACAAGACCTTGTGCTTTTGCGGCTCATTAATTCGAAGCATTCAGAGCTGTCAAATTAGTACATCAGCTTGCAGATAATTTCACAGGGTTCCCTTTCTTTTAAACAAGAATTAACCTACTAGCGAGAAACTATTTAGACGACATGGTTAAACCTGATTGGTTCACCTGCCCAGACACATAGGGAGAGATGTAGACAATGGTTTGTTGTTAAAGTTGGCATTGCGCCTAGCACGTGAATGAGCATGCGTTTTCCAAATTGACCTTTGTACACTGTGAGACTTTGCACAATTTTGCTTCTGGCCCAACGCTTGTTTCATTAACTTAAGTTTATATAGCGCTTGTCGCAAGTATAAACTTGCTGACAAGTTTCTAGAAAATTTCCTTTGGATTTTATTTTAACCCTTGGTTATCTAAACGGCTTTTGAGCAATCTTCCCTGTATGTTGAATACCATTTTACGATTTTCCTGACATGAACGATAAAATTAACACCTTTATTGACTTCAGTAGCACAGGTCTGCATGTGCACATAAAACGTGTAGCGTGATTAATTAAGTCAATTTCGAGAAATAAAGCAGAATAGAAACGTGAAGAAAAAAAAGGCATGACTTTTTTATTTCTAACAGGCATTCTGTGTTATTTAACTTGACAATTTTTAGCATGTCAAAATTAGTCCGTTCATGAATTTTATATGCGGGGAAAAAATTGTGTAACTGGTGCCGATAATTGACGGCGTTGTTTGTGTACTTATATATTCATGTTCATGTATTATTTCATGCAATCTACATGTAGAAAATTAATCGTGTCTTATTTCAGTACGTCAAAATGACGACCCCCCCCCCCAAAAAAAAGTGCGGAATCACGTAGACAGCACCGAAGAATGTGTGATAACTCAGATTCTTGCCAAAACATTTCTGGGGTGTATGTATATTGCAACTTTAAAGTAAATGTGCGGTATTTTGAAACAATTCGGTTTTGCGATATACACAGAAGTACGCCAGCTACAGTACTATGTACGCTATGCATCAGGAGAAACTTTTTTCAAAACAACAATTTGGATTTAGGCCCTGTCATTCTACTACTACTACATTGTTGGATTGTACGAACGAATGGTATGCCAACATGGACCGTGGACTTTATAGCTTAGTTGTTTTTCTCGACCTGAAAAAAGCATTTGATACTGTTAATCATGGAATTATGTTAAGCAAGTTTCAAATGTATGGCTTCAAAGAGAAAGCGATAAATCTTTTGCGTTGTTATTTGACGCATCGAACACAAAGATGTCAATTGAATGATAAGCTCTCAGGGGAGAAAGAAGTCATTTGTGGCATTCCTCAGGGGAGCATTCTAGGCCCTCTTCTATTCCTCATCTATATTAACGATTTGCCAAACTGTCTTAATGGCACAACTTCTAGGTTATTTGCTGACGATACCAACTTAACGGCAGTTGGTGAAACAGTGGATAAGGTGGAAGGGAGGGCGGATATTGATATGGGAATGTCCGGAAATGGCTGTGTGCAAATAAGCTTAGTTTAAATATTGGGAAAACCGAGTATATTTTAATTGGATCAAGGCATAAAACAAATAGTATAGATACCGAACGAGGGATTAAAATAGAAAACCAAGTGATTAAGAAAGTGAGAAACACCAAAGTACTTGGAGTTAAACTAGATGAAAATTTGAGTTGGGAAAAGCATATTGACCATATCAGCAGTAAAATAACATCAGGTATAGGAGCAATTATGAGGATAAAGGATTATGTTGAGCAAAGCACTCTGGTAACAGTGTATAATGCCTTAATTCAACCTTATTTCGATTATTGCTGCGAAATATGGGATACATGTAATAAAGGACTAAGTGAACGTCTACAAAAACTCCAAAATAGAGCGGCTAGAGTGATCATGAACCTGAATAATGAGCATGGTCAGTCTATCCTGGCTCGAAAATCCTTAGGTTGGGTAACTCTTGAAGAGCGCAGAGCTCAACTAAAAGCAAGGTTAATGTACAAAATAGTAAATGGTTTAGCCCCACAACGACTATGTGAGGCTTTTCGTAAAGTAAATGAAATTCATGAATATGAATTAAGAGGCTCATCGACAAAGCTTCATATTCCAAGACCGAAAACAGAGTTTTTAAAAAACAGTTTTCAATATAGTGGGGCTAAGCTTTGGAATAAAATACCTGAAGAGATACGAAATTCGACATCCTATAACATCTTTATTAACAAACTTTCCTCCTCGACCTCAACCATAATTTAATTGTTTTCTAAGTTGTAATAATAATTTAGTTATGTAGAGATATGTCTACACGTACGTACAACAGAGTAATTTTAGTAGTTAATACATCTAAAAATTTGTTATTATTATTTCCATTATTATTTATAAAATGTAATAATTTTTATATGCACATCCCTTCTGGAAATCAGCTAATGTTGAGAAGATTAATGTGTTTAAATAAAGGTTTATCTATCTATCTATCTATCTATCTATTAAGAACTTGAAATACCTGCTTTGCTGGTTATTCGGGACCCAAAACACTTGAAATTGTAATTAAGCTTGTCCATTTATGATTGTTAGAAGCTGTGTATGCTAATATTTCAATAGGCAGAACATGCGTGATATTGAGTAATTATATAACGTGTGTATATTGATATCTTTACCCAAATGATCGAGATAAAATACTACTCGATGCAGCAGAACGTAGCAATACGTAACAATAAGATTTTCTTAGTGCATGTCATAACGTGACTCATATATAGATTACTGCAAATATTCACTAGGCAACTAGTATTATGTAGGGATATTTATTATCCGTCTTTGCTATTTTTTTACGATTTATTTTAAAATATTGGAAACAATAAAAATTTAAAATTGTCGTATCGCTTTGCTTTGTTTTAAAAAAACTGCCTTGATAAATATTTATGACCTGAGTTAACATTAAGGCATAAGAGCCTGTTTTTCTGTTAATTCGGAACGGCCATATACATTTCATGACATCAGAGCATTGAAATATTGTTGATTCTCATGAAAACTAGTGTTTCTAAGGGCTATCAACACGAGCAACATTGCTTAACCCGCGCCTAATTTCGATTGCTTGGATAGCTGAGATGAAATCATTGATCTTGTCTGCAACTTTTAATTGAAGAAATATAAAACATTTTTCGTGGTGATACACAGTTACATCAACACGAGTGGCAATTAGAAAAAACTGTAAATCAAAAAGTTTTTTATTTTTACACTTGCATACAGGGATAAAGAGTTTGCTGCATGCGTGCACGTATTTCAATACGCCACATAGCCAGGACAAGTTTAAAATAAGTTTAAAAGAACATCAAAGGGAAATTATCCGCGTTGACACCAAGTTATAACAAAACACGGCTCGTATAGCCAATGAGCGTTCAGAACTTATAATTTCTATTCTATATATAATGTATTATTGATTAATGGATTTCACAATGCTCTCAAAAACACTGCATGTTGATCGTAAATACACAATTACTGCTTTGCATCACTGTTGTGATTTTTGCTGGTGCTAATATTTCGCGGAACGAAGCGCTTCCAAGCTTCGAGCGAAAATGAAGCACTTCACTAAACTGATCATGATCACATATTACTCAATGCAGTATGTTCCGATCCTTGGGGGCTCGTGGAAAACCCCTTCATCGGCAAGTTAGTGATTCAGAATCTTGGCTAACATAAAGGTTTAATGCAAAAAAAACAGCTGAATGACTTTCATCGATCTCTTACCAACCTCCATCGAAAGAAAAGATTTACTTTAAAATGCAGCACTGAAAAGTTACCGTTTTTGGACATCGTATCCTTCTTTGTAAGAAAGAAAATAAATTATGTACGGATAAATGCTATAAAAAAACTGACACCCATCAATATCTGGACCATATATTGTGTCATACAAAACATACCAAAAGCATTTATATATGTGATGATTATACCTTTCAAAATCCATTCTGGCCTAATGCAAAATATCCTGGAAAACTGTATGAGTTAAAATCTCACGCCCTAAGACCAAAAAATTGTTTTTTAATTCAGAACGGCCATACATTTCATGACATCAGAACATTGAAATAATGTTGATTCTCATGACAAACTATAGTGTTTCTAAGGGCTATCAACACGAGCTGCACTGCTTAAACGCACGTACGCGTGTTTACATTGAGAAAAGATTATTCCGATTGCTTGGATCGCTGAGATAAAAATCATCGATCTTGTCTGCAACTTATTATTGTAGAAATATAAAATATTTTCCGTGTTGATATGCAGTTACATCAACACGAGTAGAAATTAGAAAAAAACCGTATATCAAAACGACAAAATGTTTTTACACTTGCATACAGGGATAAAGAATTTACTGCATGCGTCCACGTATTTCAATAGGCTTCATAGAAATAAGTTTAAAAGAAAATCGACTGGAAATTATCCGCGTTGACATCAAATTATAACAAAACACGGCTCATATAGCAATGTATTACTGATTATTGGTTTTCACAATGCTCTCATGAAAACTGAATGTTGATTTAGTGCACGTACAATTATTGCTTTGCATCACTGTTGTGAATATTACTGATGCTGATTCTTCGTGGCATACCCGCGATTGCATACCCGCGTTTTGGACAGTTTATTAAAAAATGCGTTGTAAAAGCTGAAATTAACGTATTTTGACTTTTTGTTCATGTCCAGCTGCGGCAAGTGAAAGTTTGACTCACTGTATACAGTGCTAGTGTTTCTACATTTCATGACTACATGCGGATTTCTGAGGAAATGTTTCGAATTTTTTAAACAAGTTTCTAGAAAATTTCCTTTGGATTTTACTTATGTATAACCAAAGGTAACCTAATCGCCTTTTTGACCTCCTCGCCGTCTTACGATTCTTACGAGTTTTCTAAAATTTAGATAAAATTGAGAAAAGTAGCATCTGCTCTCTCAGTCGACTGGTAAATTCTTCTGGCGAATACATGCTTTTAAATAAAACGTATATTCAGTCTAGTAGCAAAGCCTTTTAGACGTACAACGTGTGGCGTAATTAGTGAACGTTTCAGTTAGTTTTATCAAATTATATGAGATACATTAGAGGAATAAATATATCACACGTGATCAGAAGTGACTATATTTACTTCGCCAGAGGAACGAAAACAAAGAGAGGTGTCACTTGCAAATTTCTAGCAACCAATTGTGTCATAAAATATCTTATGTTAAATATGTGCCTGGCGTCGCTGTAACTAGCGCCGATAATTGTCAGCGTCGTGTGTGTGTATTCAAGACATAATAGTTATAGTCTTATCATTGGCTCCTTCGGAATAATTTTACTCAAAACAGCGGATAATTCAAATAACTCAAAACAGCGGATTTACGTGGTTTTTTGGTCAATAGAGGTTATGAAAAGGATTTTGTTGAAAACCAGTTTAGTAGGGCAAGGGAGGTGGATAGATGTAATTTATTTGATAGAGGGGAGAAAAAGGAGCAGAGTAATGGAGTGAATTTAGTTATTGATTACCATCCGGCTTTGAAGTGTTTATATGGAATTTTTAAGGAGTTGCAAAGTGTGGTAAATTTATCCACTGTTTTGAGTAAAATTATTCCGAAGGAGCCAATGATTTGCTATCGTAAAGGATCATCTGGTCAGAGCTAAGTTACGTAGTATGGATGAGGTGGTGGTGGGAATGTTTAAATGTGAAGGTAAAAGATGTAAAGTGTGCGATTCGGTTGTTGTTGGAAATACGTTTAGAAGTTCGGTATCTGGGAGAATTTTTTATATTAATCATCGGTTTGATTGCGATTCATCAGGGGTTGTTTACTTAATTACCTGCAAGAAATGCGAGAAACAATATGTGGGTAACACCGTGACGCCATTTAGGAAAAGGTCGTTAAAATAGGTTTGGTAAGGGACAAAAGGAAATTTGTGGTAAACATTTGTACTCGCATTTCTATACAGAGGGGCATTTAGGGATTAAGGATTTATTGGTGATGATTATTGACGTAACAAATGTTAATAATCCCACTGAAAGGGAAAGCTTTTGGATTGAGAAACTTTGTACTTATATACCTGCGGGACTTGATGTAAGAGAAGAGATTTAGAATAATTTATGTAAAGCTTGGGTATAAAAGAGATATGACCTAGCATACTTTCTTGGTTCTGACGAAGGGGCTGAGCCACGAAACGTAGAAATTATATTATTTAAAAAGTTTTTTTGTATTTTTATTTATTTGATGAAATATATGATATGTTTTTGACATGGCTTTTGAGTATTATTATTATTATTATTATTATATATATATATATATATATATATATATATATATATATATATATATATATATATATATATATATATATATATATATATATATATATATATATATATATATATATATATATATATATATATATATATATATATATATATATATATATATATATATATATATATATATATATATGAACTTGGCTTATAAGATTTCTTCAGACATAAAAATACACAAGGTATATTTCCCAAACGTTTCGCCTATTACGGCTTCTTCAGTGGAATGTTTGTACAATAATATTTCCTCCTATTTATATAAACCTAATTAAAATACTAAATTTACAATGATGAATATGCTGATATATATGAAAACATGCAAAACATACAATAGATTTATTATTACACAGTGTAGAATACTATACCATGTTAATAGATTAAAATGATTCAAACATGTGATTAGTTAATTGTCCCGTAGCTTAAATACTATACGATGTTAATAGGTTAAAATAATTCAAACACTAATTATTCTACCAGTACAGCCGTTCATCAAGTCTCCAGAATGTTTTTGTATTTCAAAAGCTTCGACGTATTTCCTCTCCGCGTCGTTCACAATGTTAGCATGTAAAATCTTCCACTTTATTGTAGGTAACCTTGATTTCTTGTGGGATTCCAAATGTTTGTAAACCGTCTGCTTTTCCATTGTTAAGTGTTCTTTGATCCGTGATCCAATTGTTCGCCCCGTTTCTCCAATGTAAACAATTCCACATATTGAACATTCAATTTTGTAAACTACATTCTTCTTAAGGCAAAGGTTCGGTTTAGAAGATAACTTACACATTTCACATTCACTCTGGCAGTTCTGTTTCGTCTTTGGTGGAGCAAAAACTTTAGAAAGGGGTTGGCCGTTGATAAATTGTAATCTTATATTCGGTATTCGTGATCGCTTTACTATACTTATAGCCTGCCGTTTTAGTCCTTCGTTGATAAATGGTAGCTTTACATAAGTAAATTGCTGTTGTTCTGATTCCTCCGGTTCATTATCTTGCTTATTATGCCGTTGTCTGTTTTTATGAATCGTTCTTCTAATTATGGATTTAATGAATGTTTTGGGATATCCATTGGCGGTGAATAACTCCGTAATAAGATTAAGTGACTTCTTTTGTGTTGCGGAATCAGTTGAACATTTAATAGCTCTGTTTACTTCCCCAGTTACTATGACTCGTTTAGAGGATATTGACCCGTGGCTGTCCCATGGTGTAATGCATCGACTGTGAATTGGTTTTATGTAGAGGGTTGTAGTGAATATTTTAGTATCGGGGTTCCAAGTAACAAGGGTATCCAAAAAGGGTAATTGGTTGTTATTTGCCTTAAAAATATTCTGGAAAAGGGCCCCTCCACCGTAAACGCCGAACCTAAACATCTCCCCAGACTTAGTTTATTAGCTAAAGCCAGTCTTCAAAATGCTACAGACCAACTCAAACGCCAAAATATTCCTGACAACGCCATAAATGAATTCAAAGGAGGGATGGCTCGCGTGATCGAAGAAGGTAATAAGCATGGCAAAAAGATTCTTAAAAATAAATCACTGACCTATGGTTTACCACCTAAGGACATAGTTATCACCCCCACGGATAAGACTAAACGATTACTTGCTTTGGATTCAACATCATATTATGATATGCTACATAGATCAACAACAGAGACAGGAAATTATAAAGTATTGAATAGACTAAATCTACCGAGGACGGAACAAATAAATTTTAATACTCGTTTGAACAAGGTTACTAACAAATACCGACACAAGAACCCCAAGTTATATAAGGACCTTAAAGCTACCATCTGCAGTGAACCACTACCCTGCTCGGCCTACTGTTTACCCAAAGATCATAAAGAGGGATCCGAACTTAAAGGCAGACCTATACACGCAGCTACAGATACACCCGCAACTTCTCTCTCCAACTACCTAGCCAAATCACTACAAGAACTTTTAAAACATATTCAGGCTCATTTAAAAAATACTGATTAATTTATCAATTTCATCTCCAATACGGACAGCAATTCAGTACAGGGTTTCTGCAGCTTAGACGTATGTAACTTATATGGGTCTATACCTTTGACTGATATAGACGATCATACTCCCAGCATTTTCACAGTTGCACGACGCTTCTTCCACCAATATAAAGCTGATTGCCGATTGCATGCCCTTAGCGACGAAGATTTCGAAGAACTTGTTCGTCTTTGTCTGACTAGCGACCGGGTTTTGATTGACGGCAAGGGCTACAAACAACAATCAGGTTTGGCCATGGGGAACAACTTGGCCCCCATTTTAGCGACTATATATATGAACGAACTCGACAATCTAATTTTAGTTAAGTCTAATGGACTTGTCACTCTCAAGCGATTTATCGACGATTATTTTGCTTTCCTGTTATGTATAGACCTTTCAGGACAAAAGCTTTTAACACTAGCTAATAACCTAAACAGCGCAATTAAATTCACACTTGAACTGCCAAATAACAACCAATTACCCTTTTTGGATACCCTTGTTACTTGGAACCCCGATACTAAAATATTCACTACAACCCTCTACATAAAACCAATTCACAGTCGATGCATTGCACCATGGGACAGCCACGGGTCAATATCCTCTAAACGAGTCATAGTAACTGGGGAAGTAAACAGAGCTATTAAATGTTCAACTGATTCCGCAACACAAAAGAAGTCACTTAATCTTATTACGGAGTTATTCACCGCCAATGGATATCCCAAAACATTCATTAAATCCATAATTAGAAGAACGATTCATAAAAACAGACAACGGCATAATAAGCAAGATAATGAACCGGAGGAATCAGAACAACAGCAATTTACTTATGTAAAGCTACCATTTATCAACGAAGGATTAAAACGGCAGGCTATAAGTATAGTAAAGCGATCACGAATACCGAATATAAGATTACAATTTATCAACGGCCAACCCCTTTCTAAAGTTTTTGCTCCACCAAAGACTAAACAGAACTGCCAGAGTGAATGTGAAATGTGTAAGTTATCTTCTAAACCGAACCTTTGCCTTAAGAAGAATGTAGTTTACAAAATTGAATGTTCAATATGTGGAATTGTTTACATTGGAGAAACGGGGCGAACAATTGGATCACGGATCAAAGAACACTTAACAATGGAAAAGCAGACGGTTTACAAACATTTGGAATCCCACAAGAAATCAAGGTTACCTACAATAAAGTGGAAGATTTTACATGCTAACATTGTGAACGACGCGGAGAGGAAATACGTCGAAGCTTTTGAAATACAAAAACATTCTGGAGACTTGATGAACGGCTGTACTGGTAGAATAATTAGTGTTTGAATTATTTTAACCTATTAACATCGTATAGTATTTAAGCTACGGGACAATTAACTAATCACATGTTTGAATCATTTTAATCTATTAACATGGTATAGTATTCTACACTGTGTAATAATAAATCTATTGTATGTTTTGCATGTTTTCATATATATCAGCACATTCATCATTGTAAATTTAGTATTTTAATTAGGTTTATATAAATAGGAGGAAATATTATTGTACAAACATTCCACTGAAGAAGCCGTAATAGGCGAAACGTTTGGGAAATATACCTTGTGTATTTTTATGTCTGAAGAAATCTTATAAGCCAAGTTCATAAACTATCCAGACATGGTACCTCACATCCATTCATATATATATATATATATATATATATATATATATATATATATATATATATATATATATATATATATATATATATATATATATATATATATATATATATATATATATATATATATATATATATATATATATATATATATATATGTATATATATATACATATATTGTAAATTACAACAATATGAGTGTAATATATAATTATGATAAAAGTCAAAATTCATTAATGATCTATATTACATGAATGTAAAATACTTTATTCTACTGGAGTAACAATCTACATACATTGCTAAAAACGTTAATCAGGGCAAATGCTCCTCTAAACTGCTATTGTATTCATCGATTGCATAAAAAAAAGGACTATGCTTGTATCGTTCAGTTTTGCATGCGAAATATTTTGTAGTATTTATCACCGTTTGACCTTGTATCACGATGGTTTCCTTGGGGATTTTATTTGGTCGTAGATGTTGTAATTTATGCTCACGGTTTGACATGTCTTTAACTAGTTGAATGCAAAGGGTATCTTTAGGGTCAGCCTTTATTCCAACGTAAGCAAGTATGCAGCTATAAAAATACATTGTCAGATGAATTCGCTTTAACATGTGGAGTGCCGCAAGGGTCGATTTTGGGACCAGTACTGTTCCTATAACTAGTTATCAACCTTAAGAAGAATAAAACCGAATCAATATTGTTTGGAACAGCAAAAAGATTAAGCAGTTGCCCAGATGAATTAGACTTACGCTACCACGATACAAAAATAATTTCAACCACCACATATACATACCTCGGAACTACCTTAGACAAAACACTGAACATGGGTGAAAATTTCAGAGTGACCTATAGGAAACTATCGTCAAAGTTACGTCTACTCTCTTCCTTGAAGCCCTGTTTAACAAAGAAAAGTTTGGGGATGATCTATCAGGGGATAATTCTGCCAACAGTCTTATTCAACTGCATTGTAAACCTTAACTATTCAAATACCCAACTAACGATGCTGGAATCAATTGATTGCAGAGTTCAGAAGATCCTTGGGGAAAAACGACCCAGTACCCTTAACGAAATTCATAAACATGCCATGTTGCTTGTTAAGAAATGTATGTTAGGGGTTGCCAACGAACATTTTTCAGATTACTTCACACTTAAAGTACATGACAAACCCACGAGAAATAATGGGGCTTTGCTTTGTATTCCGAAAGTAAAGCTGAAACTCGCCAAATCAGGGTTTTTTTCAATGGGTGTAAAAATTTTTAATGCCTTGCCCATTGAGATACGACAAACAGAATCTTTTTCTGATTTTAGAAACAGAGTAAAACACTTATATTTGTAAATATCTAGTTTGTTGGGGGGTTTTCATCTTAATGCATGCATAGTATATTTTTATATATAACTATATAAATAGTAATTTTTTATATAATATCTAATTGTATTGTTATTAATCTGACAGGACACACAGTAATAGCAGTAAATTTTTTACTGAAGTGTTTATCCTGCATGTAAATATTCATAATAAATAAATAAATAAAATAAATAAACAGACTTGCCTTGGTCGCGAACATCATATTGATAAACTAAACTAATAATAAATAATATTAATAAACATCGTATAAATAGACTTGCCTTGGTCGCGAACGAAGCGTTTTTACGAGCTTTTCCCGCCTAATATTGGCTGCGGCCAATTTAAGACGAGGCCCGAACCCTGGGCTAAAATTAGCCGCGGCTTATTTTAGTCGCAAAGAAATTGTACGTTTATACAGACGTTCTCGCCGCGGCCTATGTAAGCCGCGGCTTATTTTCGCTTGTATAAATGGCCCTAATGTTTACATTTATGTTATAACAGCACTTTTCAAAAGCTGCTACAGTTGATCATGATGCATGCTTCTTAAACAACTTTAGAAGTGAAGGTTCGGGTTGATTCACTTTAATTTTGTCTACGTGGTAATTGGAGAGGGGGGGGGGGATATATTTTTCCGAAATCGACTTTTGTTCCCCCACAGTTTACAGTGAACTTGCCATACTCATAAACCTTTTTGAAATTTAAATATTGTTATCCAGGTCATACTCTACGGAGAAAATTTTGAAATTTTCATTTCTGAACTTGCCGGAAAACCACAAAAAATTGATGACTCCTCCTCCTTTTTAACAAGATATATAGAAATATAAAAATATAGAAAAAATGTAGATATATAAAATATAGCATATTATTGGCGTATTTAAGGAAATATAATTCTGTATATCGTCATTCAAACGCGTTTTGTGAATCGTGAATACCTAAAAAGCTGACCAGGGCGTCTTAATTTGACCAATTTTTTGCCATTATTTAAAAATATTTAGATTCAATACTCTCTTACAATGAAATAAAGATCACAATATCAAAACATTTGCTTTGCCCTTCATTTGAATCCGACTCTTTTCTAACATGCAGTTTCCACGTTGTCTGGAATGTTAATGAAAATTAAATATCTAATTGTTAAGGCCCTGTCACACGGTGCAATTTTAACTTGCAAAGCAATTCTACTCTTGAGAGATGTAAACTTGGTAAATACATGTTCCCATCACATGTACAGTCTTCTAATATATTCTTAACATACCAAACATTTGTCACAAACTTATATCAATTAAGAATAGATTTGCGTTTCAAGTTGCAAGAAAAATTGCACTGTGTGACAGAGATTTTTGTTAACCGTGAAATCTCATTTGTGATTTCGTGAGAAGCACTAAGCATCCCTCTTTCCCATAGAAATATTTCCCCACCCAAATGAAATGTCTCAAATATCACATGGAAGCACAGTGTTTGGAATTATTGGAATTTCGAAATTAATTTCGAAAGTAAACTAAAATGGCTTCATCAAGAAATGTTCCTCTTGATGAACTTGAAGTGTTGTTGGAATGTCCGATTTGCATGGACAGAATAAACGATCCCAGAACCCTTCCTTGCTTTCACAATTTTCGCAAAGTGTGTTTAGAAAAGTATGTTGAAGGTCTTCGTGATGGAAAGAATGTTGAAACATTTCCATGTCCAACATGTCGCTCAGAGTTTCCACTCAAATCAAACGAAAATGTTTAGGGAATGGCGGGCAATTATTTCATCCAAAATATGCTGGAAGTTGTGACGTTACAACAAGAGGCGAAGGTATGTCGCTTGTGTGTTTGGTTGTACAATATTGGATACATTTATTATGTATATAAGAATGCGCGGAGAAGACTTCCCATGCACTTTAATTTTACCACTGTGAAGGTAGCCGCAGATTCGGCGTTAGAATAGGGCGCAAATTGGGTCTTGGATTCAGCTCATTTCAATCGTTTAAAAATAGATTTCAGAAAAGACTATTTCCAGTTATTTTTAAGGTATTTTTCGTTACAAATCAGCGTTATCATGAGCAATACAATCTACCTGTTCATTGCTGATCAAAAACTAAGGAAACATGCTCCTTTGTGAGAGAAATAATGTCTCAAAGATACTACGTACATATTATGTCTCAACTTCACTCAGATTAATACACAAATTTGGAGATAAACCGTATTTTTAGCGCTCTTTCCATTGATGCGAGTTATTTTGTGGCACAACCTTTAAAAAAGTACAGCACTTAAACAGCAAGCAAGAGTTAATTTGCTGTAAAGCATGCAGCATTACAACGAGGAACTAACCTAAATTTTTTCGCAAGAAGATATTTCGTTTGTTATCAAAGACAACACTATTGTGTAATTTTTTCATGCTCGTTTCATTAATGTACGCGATATTTATGGCACAAACTATTATCCTGTATTTTTTTAAGAGCACACAAGTCAAAGTTCAAATGCGTTAAAAGCCCAATGTATATAGGATGACATATCTCAAAGACTATATTCACGCAGCGTTTGCGCAAGAAAAAATACAAGGCTGCTATTCAAGACAACAATATTGTGTTAGTATCTTGTATGTGTTTTTCATTTCTGGCTGTTATATTACGGCACAAGTAAAGAGTTTATTTAGCAATTAATACGAATGCAAAACTCAACTCGCTCTCTCGCAGTGCATAATTTTTTTTCGCGTGGACATAGGAGCCCTTTTCATTCGCGCATTAGTGGTCGTTTGAATTGTCTTCCCCGCGCTCATTGCAAACTCTGCAGTCTAGCGACAGTACTGGTATAGCAGCGCATTAATCCAATTAATTACATGCAAACTAACCCCCTAATCTAACAAAATCAGATGTTTAACAAAATAAAATATTTTACAATAAAATGAATTGGCTATTGGTGTACCTAGTTGTTAACAGGGTGTATTTGTAAATACCATGCTAGCAGTGGTTTTTGGGCTGTGTTCAGGGTGAAAGGAGAGAAGCCACTTCTAGCAAACGAATGGTTGTTTGTCTAGCATATGCTGATAGGCATAGAAAGCATGTACTGTAAAATGCCATACTGGAAAGTATATATCCGTTGTCCAAGTGATTTTACTCGATTATATACGCCAAAATTAGGGACAATTTTTACTTTTACGTGCTTATTTGGCTATATTGAACTAACGTAGTATACTATATCCTTAAAAATATTATATACCGATTAGGTTCATTATGTTTGACATCAATTTAGATATCTAGGTCTTTAGCCCTTGCATAAGAACATCACATGTTTAGGCGTATATATTGAGCTGAAAAAAAGTTGCTTGAAATATCTGGCATGTAAACTACAAAATTCTCAGTACCGCTAAGGGTAATTTGCCTGAATTCCTATCGCAGATCAAAACAATTGTACAGTTTTGGAATTTGGTCAGTGGTGTACTACATTTGATTTAAGAGCTCAGCCTGAAGATTTAGTGACCCATGAAACATTAAGCACTGATTGTTTGATGCTGGGCTCAGGCCATGCAAAAAACACTACTAAGGTAGTCCCATTCAAATTTATGAAATAAGCTGTACCTATTGCTGGGTACTAATTTGGTAGCCATGACTGCTTCAAATGGCCCAAGAATGTATGTAGTGTGTATAAACTAGTGATATGTAACATTATCACTACAAAGTATCTATAGAGTGTTTTGTAATAGTTCATGTTGCTTCACAAAAATGGCATAATATTACAAAAAATGCTGGGAATTTTATGGTCTTGTTTTTAGTTATTTCCTAATGTTCCTGGCATTTTGTTCTTGAATATCATTAGTTACAAGGACTAAGAGCAGTAGATTGTGTCTAATTTTACGTATTTTACACCTACCTAGCATGTAGATAGTGTACCATACTTACATAGTATCAATAATGTACAACAAATGTTTCTCCATTGTGATTAGTCAATGTCAATACAATTAATCCCCAACAGCAGTGAAAAAGTGAGTAACAACAGGAGAACCAATCAAATACCTATATGGCTAGCTGTACCAGGTGAAATACCATTTAACCTGTCACATCATTTTAATTCCTTTGCCTGCCAAAAATGGTGAGGTCACTCTATAATCTAAGGGTAGGCTGTCAAAGAGAAAGTCTAGAAAATCACGACACTAGTTGACTAAAACTTACTGGTAAACTATTTCACATGAAAGGGGATGGTGGTGTGATTAACATGTAATCATAGCTTATGCACATAATATGATGTATTTTCAGTTATTTTCTCTAATAATTGTTATTAGTATAAATAAGCATCATTCTTCGGTGTGATGTAACACGCTGTGTTATAATCATGAAAATACTGAAACAGATTTCGTGTCTGGGTTGCAGCCTTGTTGGATTACCTGCATACATAAGCCAAACTTTTAACAGTGTTCATTTTTTTCTATCTGTATATTTGCCTTTTGTTGTTGTTTTTTGTGGTTTCTTGACTCACTTGCTACAGTTTGACTTATCCCGAAGCCGCAGCGTGGAGTGTTGCCCAGAGTGCTGCCCGGGTGAAGCCCGGGGCGAGGGTTACTAATTCTGAGATGCGAAAGTCATCCGCCATTATGTGTTGGTTTGGTTTGGTTTGGACGTTTTACCTTTTAGCTGACGCCATTGAATTCCGAGGGTTTTTAAATAAGTGTCATGAAATCTGTAGGGAAACAAATTGAAATCGTTAAAAAACAATAAAAATAAATCAAAAATACAGAAACGACAACAACAAAACGCGCCAACAGAAGGAAACAAGAACGGAAGCGTACATAAAAGCTAGCCATATTCAGACTATTTAGTAGCCGTATAAATGATTTCACATATTAATTTCGAAGTTTACATTTCTTTGTTTTGTAAAAGCAAGACTGTAGTTTTATTGTAAGTGGGAAAATAATATACAGGCGAAAAATACTATTTTAATCAAAAATGCATAGCTTGAAATGGTTTTTATTGCAAAACAAAGATTAAATAGTTTATAAATATTCATCAAAACGTTTTAATAATGTAGCGTAATAAATTGCATTTCATACCGCACGAAAGTTCGCACTACGCATGATGACATACGGACCACAGGAATTTGAAAAATTAAGTATTTTGTCATTAAAACTGGCAATTCTTTCATAGTTTCACAGTTTTTTGAAAAATATAGAACTCATTATTAAAAACTGCTGTGTCGGCGTGTTGCTATAACAACAATCCTGGGAATACTTCATGTTCCGAAAATATAGTTGCATTTAGCTTTGATATATTAAGGCGAGGGGTTTTGCATGCATGCATGTATTTCTAGTGAATTCATATAATTTGGCCACCCAGTTTCGTGTTGCAGAAACTGTAAAGTTTGGTGGCAGGTGGGTTCGCATATTTTCTGCGCATAACAATTGGTGGGCTACTCCGGAAGTAATCCTGCAATATTAGCTCAGTGTAAAGCCACAGGCACGTTCATATTTTTCTGATTTTTTTGCGACAAGAAGTACAGAAGTAAAGACAGTGTATAGAATTGCGTTCGAGAACAGATTTACAAAAGTACTGATTTAACATGGGAACATTATTGTTGAAGTGCCGTTTGTGCTCTTGCCGCAATAGCAGAGAAACGGAACTGTCTAGACACTTTATACAGTTGCTTGGCGAAAATGGTATCTTGATATCAAAAACGACTGAAGCTTTCGATGAGTTTGAGAACGAACAAGTTAGAAAAAAAAAACGAAAGAAAAGGACGCGCGTTAATGCTAGTATCCTACGATAGCGTGGCGAAGCCAGCCCGACATTTTGTCATGCAAATTCAAATATTTCAGTGTTTATAGACTGTATAAGCAATGAATATGTGAAGAAATAAATAATAAACAATCATTGAATTTGGTTCTCGCAGGATATGAGGAATTATTAGAGCTGAGGTTTGTGTTATAACACAAACCCAGGCGTTAATAATTCCTCGTATCCTGCGAAAACCAAATTCAATAATTGTTTTATCATTTTTTGAAAATATTTTAAACTCAGTTTAACCCCTTGCTTTGTAAGTAAGAAGACACAAGCTGCTAATAGTCGAACAGCATGAAATTGTTCGAAAACTTTAATAAGCCAATCAGAATACGGAAAAAACAATCGTCACATTACGACGAAAGGTCCATTAACAAAGGTCAGTCAATATACGACGAAATGAGTCATAATGTCGTATATTTGTTTTCAATATACGACCAAATCAGTCATAATGTCGTATATTTATTTTTAACCCCAACCACCAAGCGGATAACGTGGGCAACTACCAAGCGGATATGATGATTTCATCTTTAGCTCTTAACCAATCAAAACTCATAAAATATTTTCAATAAATAATAATGATAATTATTTAAATTTGCATAGCATGACCAAATTGTCTGGGTGGCTTTGCTACTGTACGATAGAAACTCGATACGCCTAAAATAAAATAACTGCTAAGCTGTACGTGGTGTTTCTAAAGAGCATAGCCATGATCCATTGGACCATATCGTCCAGGTTTTGCTTTTTTTATAAGAGTAATATGGAAAATTAAACTAGTTTAAATTTGCTAACATGAATTTCTTTTTTCATGCATTTTTTCGACGTCTCTGTTTTGTTTTCGTGGCTCTCGTGGCCTGTCTATGAAATACCTAATTATTTGTCGCAGTGCAGGTCTCTAGGAAATTTGTGAGCGATCGTTCCTCTAATTGATCGTTTGTCTAATCCTTCTTATGAGTACAATTTGCAACTACTCCCTTTTCAAATACTCGAAACCTTGACAAAGTATAAATTCAATAGATATTTTGATATTTGTTTGTCTTATAACTCGGCACTATAAAGACGAGGAGATTCCGTACTTTTATAAGGTAAAAAAAATTGTTCAGAAATGCAGATAATATTGTTTTCAGGGAGGGGAGGATAGAGTATAAAAGTCAGGTGGGGGCTGATATCTCTTACTGTAAAGGGGGGGGGGGGGGTGAATCCCATAAAGGGGAAGGGGTTAATGAGGGGGAAGGGGCTAACAACTTTTAGTGATTTATTGACAGGGATATTACTACTCCTTTTCCTGGTCATTTTCAGTGACTTTTAAATGATTTTCAGAAATGGCATGTCAATTGCAGAAATGTTCAAGTGGCTTTCAGAGAGTAAAAGCCTATTTCAGGCATTGACATTTCAAAATAGTTAAAATGAATTCCAGGTTATGCATGCAGAGGTACAGTAATGCAAGTGAATTTGAGAAATGTTCAAGCAAAAATCAGATAAAATAATATAATTTCAGACAATTTAATGTGGATTTCAGGCCTATTCATTTTTAATTCAACAAGATTACACAAACGATTAATTTTTGCTTCGATAAATTCTGAACTCTACTTCACACAATTCTACTTCTGTCCATGGGTGATATTATAAGGACCACGAGGCAATCGTACTGTGAAGTAACAAGTAAGTAAGTGGACGCTTGGCAAAAAATGACGCGAATCGGCCAAGTTCGTCATTCATTTGATTCAGCGGTTGTCCACAACAGTGTACGAAAATTCAATATGGCACATTTAATGAGTGGAAAAAAGAATGTTTTCGCGATTGAAAATTTTTGTTAGATTGCACCCCAACTTTTTCCCGAAACTATTCAAGCATGTGAGAATTTTGTTTGCACATTGTGAGTCGTACTGTTCTTAATACATTGAAAGGATGAATGGCTTATTTGTCTCGTAAAGGAATCAATATAAATTTATTGGACATCGTATTTTGAATGGAACTGGTCACGGACTCACAGGTTTGAAAAAAGCATATAAGGGGCATAAAAATTACTTGTTTCAGAGGGAAAGATTACTCACATGCTGGCAACTGAGGATACTTTCTTCAACTGATTTAAACGTGCAAAAGGAAAATTAGATAGGCTTTATCAAGATACTTGATCACTTCATTCACTTGATGTATCTCAAGTGCTTTAATATTTTATTGTTAGTTTAGCTGGTATATGAACTTATTGGCCAGGTTTGACTTTCTTGTTGTTAGATTATTTGCCTTTCTTCTAAAAAGAATTTTGTTTATTGCTATAATTAGGCCAGGTCAGCATATTGCATTTATAAAGCTCAAGATCTGTCACTGTGTAGATGTATCAGTGTTTTATTTATATTGGATAATGTTTTGCTTATTTATTGACGAGTGAATATGTACAAACTAGAGTTGAATTGTAGCTGTCACTATTTATTAAATGAATAAATTGAGTTTATTATAACAAAATTAATCTTCTTTTATGACTTTTTACAAATACATATTGTGTTATGTTTTCATATTTGATACAAATTAGTTTCTACACTATTTTAATATTTTAATCCTGTTATTACATCATCAAATACTTTCATGGTATCAAATGTGGAACCATTGCGGTGGTCACAATGCTCATTTGGGTAAATAACACCATATAAAGTATGTTTCTGTAACAGCAAATCTGGCAGCTACTCAAGGTGGGGGTAATTAATTTAATGACACTGAAAAGGCCTGATTGGCGACACAAACAGTTGTACAAAAAAAAAATAACCACTTGAGCAATGTTTGTTGCTTTAGCAACAGTTTACTCTGTTATTTTGCTGACCACTTACCTATCAAGTGATAAACTAATGATGTTTGGTCAGTAATTAGAGGAAAATGTGTACTCAAAATACATTTTGTTGCTTCACCAAGTCTAATTCTACACAGCTAAAGCTGTATGGAGATGGTCCTGGACATGGTGTCCTCTTGCAACTCTTACTCAAATATTGCAACTGTGCACAAGCATCATCTTGGAATAGAATTTCCTAAATAAATGTGACACACATGTACAGTAAAACAGAAAAATTGGGGGCATGCCCTTACCTCATCGGTTGTCGGACAGTGAAAAGGTGACATCTTCTATCATTCGAAATATTGAAATAAAGTCATGTGCATTTGAGCAGAAATTATAGCTTGGACACTAAATCATTGACAAAAAGAACCTATTTTTGTTGTTAACCAAACTTACTCTGGTGATTTCTACTTGATGAGGTAACAAATTACTACAAATTATATATTTCTACTTGATGAGGTATCAAACACGAGTACAAAATCAACAGCAAATCCCTGGTAGTCACCGAAAAAGAGAAAGATTTAGGCATATGGATCACGGACATGTTACACTGGTCTTACCATACCCACGATCGCTGTACTAAGGCAAACAAGATGCTTGGTTTCCTACGTAGAGCTGCAATGGAAATTACAGATGTCAAGATACGCCGCGCACTCTACCTGTCTATTGTTCGCTCAACGTTAGGTTACACCACTCAAGTCTGATCACCACAATCAATCGACTTAATTACGAGGACAGAGCGAATCCAACAACGAGCTACAAAGTTCGTTTTGAAGTTACCGTTCGTGTGCGCAGAAACGTACAAAGACAGATTGATCACCTTAAAATTGCTCCCAATCACCTAATGGCACGAATACCTTGATATTATGTTTTTCTTTAAAGCCATAAACAACTTTGTAACAATCTCGAATGAAGTCCTTCCACAGCCAATTATCCCATCAAGGCTTACCAGAACCACGGTCGACACGAACGTGCTCTCGTTCCGTCCTTGCAAATGTAAGACGCTGACATACCAACGCTCCTTCTTCATCAGAGTGGTAAGAACTTACAACTCTCTTCCAGAAAGCCTAAGGCAAAAGAATCTATCGCTGGTACGATTTAGATCATTGTTACTGGACTTCTACCACAACGCTACAAGAGCAGTCTACGATGTGGACGATGCTAGAACATGGAGGACTGTTTGCCCAAAATGTAACACATCACGCAAACTCAAGCAGCCATTAACGTGCTGCTATTAGTATCATGTTGAGTAAACAGTTTCAATTTATATGTTATTTATGTTTTTTCCATACACAAAGGGCCCACAGTAACGGCTTCAAGCTGTTGTGGTGTCCCCGCCTTTCTGTTGTTGTTTTTGTTTATGTTAGCTTTGTTCAACCTCGACACGTAAGGCTTGTCCTCCTTCTTTTATGTGTGGTCTACATACAGTATATGCAAGGTTTTTAAATGAATTTCATATTTCCAAATTTTAGCCCTAAATTTAAGCCACAAATGATGACACGAGTTTTTTCGACGTTTGCGCTTTCAGGTTGAACAGAAATGGTTGTGTACATGTTGTTGTTTGTGTAATTATAGGCGAAGCTAAATAAATAACTAAATAACTAATGATACTGGACATAAGATTAATGACTTGTAAGTTTGGTAAATATCTTTCTTGTGTCAGTCAGTATATGTGTTGTTTGCCAATGTTTGGCAAACAACACATATACTGACTGACATGATTGGAAAATGATTGCCAATTTGTTCTTAAATGTAGTTTAGCATTAGGGGCACATTAGAGCAAGATGTGCCAAATATTTTCTAAAATAGGTAACAGTAATTCATAATTAATATGACAACAACTTTAAGAAGGGCATGTTTATTCTGCTTCAGACTAATCAGTGAGAAATTCAGTAGTGTCACCAAGAATGCATTTTTTTTGCTGGAGCAGGAAGTGACATACTCTTATTTTATGAACTTGTAATCCATGATCAGTCAGTTATGTTAAATTTGGGGAAGGCAATTAGGCAAACTCAACTACAGTACACTAAAACAACATACTTGCTTATTCGTCTACCTTGACACTATAATGAGTATGATATACATGGCCGTAGTCTGAAAACAATTCCTTGTATTTTTAGTATATACGAAAGACATGATTTTTTAATCAAAAGCACTTCATTACATGGCATTAAGTGTTTTGAGTTGCACAAGGCATGTGTCAGATTGCCCTGACACAAGGCTGTCAAAACTGTACTTTGTAAGTATGTTGTTATAACTGCATTAAAAATTTTAGTTGTGACTATTTACTCAGTGAAAACATTAAAAAACAGTTAGTCAACATAAACATTGTATTTATGCAATCAGTAGACCTAATTACACCTAAGCCTTGGATTATTACATTTACCATGAACTATGCAATATACTCAATAAAAATTATTCTAATTCTAAACAAAAGCAAAAAGATTTTATGATCTTCTAGACCACAATAACAGTCTATTCCCCTCGAAATATTTAGCGGCTAGATAAAACAAAAAAGAAAATATAAAACCCTAATCTCAACATGAAAAAGTACAGCGTAGTCTAGTAACGTATGTTAACATGCATACATTCTCTTGAATGAACAGATACTAGTATTGTACATGTTTGCAAATATTAATATAAATATAGCCAGCTCGAGGAGATAAACAACTGTCCGATCATCCTATAAAGTACTGAAAATAGATCACTAACTATTTTGTAGTCATTTTGCTTGTCTGGTCGATAATTCCACCTTTTTCCTCGTCCTTTGTAACGACAGCATGTTGTAATCTTTAAAGGTCCATTTAACAACACTCGCGTGCGGCGCTCTTATTTCAAAGCGCTTTGTCGCCGTTTAAATGCCAAATCCGAAAAAATAAAAACATACGTTTTTAGATAAAAAACACAGGCTTGTTACCATGAAAAAATTCTGTACGAATTGATTAAAATACAAAAGTTATTTGAAGCCAAATTTCGGCAATTTTCATGTTATCTAATTCGACGCGCGATTCTCAAGATATGGTCCTTAAAGAATGCTCAACCGCTGCAAAATGATTCGTGTAACTATGGCAACCTTGGTATCATTTTGATCCACTCGCCTCACTCTGGTGATCACAATTGTTTATATTTATCTAAAGATAACCTGCAGTGCCCCGCAATGGTATTAAAATGACGCATTATTTAAGAAAGAATCTAGGCACAATTCTTCCTAAAAATACGCGCGCCGTCAAGAAAAAATTGTTACGCTCGAGTTGGCCGAATTCGCTGACACACTCATCTGCTTGCCACGCGTAACTACAGCACAGAACGTAATGACTTTTTACACCTAACATTAATTGTTGTAGGTGATTTTCTATTCTCTGGCTTGTCTGCACACAGAAATTTATCCCTGTAATTATCAAGAATTCATCTGATTGAGTTTGTCGAATTTCTAATAGGATTTCCTGAAGAGTACTTGTTGATTTTTTAATTTCAATTGTAAATATCTGGTATTGTTATTACGAATTTCAGTTGGGAAATCTGAATATTAATTACAAAAGTCTGAAATTCATTTGTCGAAACTGAATGTTATCTAAAAAAGTTTGAATTTCATTTCAATGTATCTGAAATTGACAGGGAAAAGGTGTAGTGAGGAGTGTCCCTCCCATTAAAGTTTACAAATGGTAATTTTGTTGGGTAAATATCGACGTTCATTTATTCTGTAAAACCAATCACATTAATTGTATTTTACAGAAGGTCCCTGAGAAAATAGATGATAAAGTAGTTGTATACATGTTCATTAAACATATCTGTTTTCTATTTTGGATGTGTGATTTAAATTAGCGCCTTTTATGCCGTATGGGTGAATTGGGGAAATCTCAGCCAATGGATGAGAAATACTGATTAAAACGATCCGCAATATTCCTGTGTTTGGTTATAATTTGATCGTCTACATTTAACTGCTTTACCTGAGTAGATTTAGGCTTTTTATTTAAAAGTTCGTTAACAGCCTGCCAGCTGTCTTTGCTATTATTTGCATTGGAAAATTTCGTTTTAAAGTATTCTTCCTCAGTCATTTTAATAAGCTTGTTTAATTTATTCTTGCACCTTTTATAGGCCTCATTATAGTTACTTGATGTAAAACAAAAACTCTGCCTTTTAAGATAGTCCCTATGGTACATAAGTCGTTTTATTTCTTTCGTCAGCAATTGTTTATGTTCACGTTTAACTCTTCGTTGTCTAATTGGCGTGTGTTTTTCTTCAACGGCAACAAAATTGCTCTTAATTTCACTCCACAGTCCATTTGGATCATTTGATGTCGAAATCGACTAGTGTAAAAACGTAGCTCCTCTTTAAATTCATACGAGCTATAGTTTTTAAACTGTCGTGAAAATACAATTTTTGGTGGTTCTTTAGGAATGCTAATTTTTCGACATATTTAAACAAGACTATGTTCACTAATCCCAGAGTCAACAACTCCGGCTTCCAATATTTTATCACCGTCGATATGTGTAAGGATTAGATTAATCTGGGACGAAGAATTGTATGTAGTTCCAGTTTGTGTTTGTATATGCTGCTGTAGTTGAAAAATATCAATAATGTCAATCAACTTAGAAGTAGAATGGTTTTGGGCATGCTCAATAACATTACAATTAAGATCTCCGGTTATGATGATATCTTTGTCTTCATTATCAATCAGTTTTAAAAAGTTCTCGAATTTTTTAAACAATTAAATTTTTGCACTTGGTGGTAGATACCAAGTCAAAATAAGTAGTGGTTTACTCTTAGGTTTTTTAACTTAATGCATAGCAATTCAAGAGGATCTTGTAATAAATCTTTGCGAGTGATATACGGAATAACAGTTCTTATATATACAGCTACCCCTCCTTCGTTCCTGTTTCAGTCAGATCTTATAATATTATAACCAGGTATCTATACTTCACAGTCTAGGATATTTACTATTATCCAATCTAGTCTCATTCCATGTCTAGTCTCATTCTGGTCTCATTCTCAATGTAGTGTCAGTCTATTATCCAATCTAGTAGGTAGGTAGGTAGGTAAAAACTTTATTTAAACACGCTAGCCTCGTCAACATAATGCTAATTTCAATGAGGGGTGTCACACAAACAACACAAAGAAGATAATTAAGTTAAAAAGTTAAATTTAAAAATACTATTTACAAAAGTAGAACGTATGGCACAGAATCTTGCGCTTAAATTGATGACTGCTTGCCGATTTTGATGCAAATGAAAGGTCATTCCATAACATGGATCCGCTGTACTTAAAGCTTCTCCTCAGATACTCTGTTCTAGGTCTTGGAATTGTTAAAACATATTCACTATTACTAAGATTATATCTATTTTGCATCACATTTCTTTCATTAAATGATTCTTTTAAACTTGGGGCGGCGTGGTCATTTAATACCTTATACATAAATACCACCTTGGATTTTTTTCTTCTGTTATCAAGTGTTTCCCAAGACAGGCTATTAAGAATGTCAGTTGACCTTATGTCATACGTTTCACCAGATATTACCCTTGCTGCACGAGACTGAAATTTTTGCAATTTATCATGGAGCGATTTACCACAGTTTCCCCATAAAGTGGAGCAATAGTCAAAATGTGACTGAACTAGTGCTTTGTATATAATTTGTAATGTACTGGTATCAACGTATGGTTTAACGCGTTTAATAGCCCCTATACCAGCACTTGCCTTTTTACATATTTTAGCAATATGTTTTCCTAGGTCAAGTTTTCGTCAATTTCTACACCTAAGCTTTCGAAAGAATGAGTAACAGGCACTTGTTTGTCAGCAAAAAATACACTTGATTCACCAATCCTATTTTTAAGATTGTATGGCGATCCAATGAACATCAGTTTTGTTTTGGTTTGATGGTATTGTAACTTATTTTTAGCAAGCCAAGTATGAAGGTTTTTCAGATCATCATTTAAACTTTTAACAAGTATGTCATAATCATGCGATGCTGCAAAAATTTCTGTGTCGTCAGTATAAAGGCCGGGGGTTGTAGATTTTAGACACTGTGTCATATCATTAATATATAGTAGAAGCAATAATGGGCCAAGAATTAAGCCCCGTGGGACTCCACATGTTATTTGTCTAGGTGATGATGTATGACCGTTGACAAAGCACACTTGTTGTCTCTTTGTTAGGTAAGACTCAAACCATTTTAGTTCAGCCCATGAATTCCAAATTTTTCATTAATCTTTTTCAATAGAATAGAGTGACCAATTGAGTCAAAAACGTTTCTATTATCAAGAAATACAACACCGTTTAACATACCATTGTCCATATTCTCTAACCGTTGGTCGCCCATTTAGATAAGTGCTGACGTGGTTGAGTGCTTTGGCCGAAATCCTGATTGATATTTAGAAAGCAATAAGTTTTGAGATAAATGTTCATATAACTGATCAAACACTTTTTTCTCAAATATCTTACTTATTATCCGTAAAATTGAAATAGGTCGATAGTTTTCGCATTTTTGCCTATTTTCGGATTTAAAAATCGGTGTTACTCTAGCCTTTTTCCACGCATCAATATTGATACCGGAATTAAGAGATAAATAAAGATGGCAGTTAAAGATGGTGCTATTATGTATATCCACTGACATTTTAAGTATTTTAGCAGGTATGCTATCCATACCCGTAGCTTTTGAGACTTTAAGTCTTCTTAAACTTGTGGCAACATTAATTTGGCTAATTTGAGAGAAAACAAATCGTGGGGCGAAATAACTATTTGGACATGAACCATCCAAACCATTTGTATGTTGACTGGTTAGGTCACCTATTTCGGCAGCAAGCTTAGGACCAATTTGTACAAAATACTCATTGAAAGCATCAGCTATTTGTTTATCATTTACGACGACTGAATCATTGATGTGAAGTTCATCAACATTGGTTGCTTTCTTGTTTCTGTTCAATAGAGCATTTATCAAATTCAACTATATAACTATTTAACAAAATTTGATCTTTTCAGTGATACTCAATTTGGATTTCGAAAATTCCACTCCACAGCTAGTGCATTACTAGACTGCACTAACGATTGGTATATAAATCTAGACCGAAAAATGTTTAACCTAGTAGTTTTAATTGATTTAAAGAAGGCTTTTGATACTGTTGATCACCAAATTCTATTAAGCAAACTAGAGCTTTATGGAATAAAAGGGCAAGCTCTAAATTTGCTCAAATCTTATCTCACAAACCGAAAACAAAAGTGCCAAATAAAAAACGTTTTTTCATCTGAACGCCTGATCAATTGTGGTGTACCACAAGGCTCTATTTTAGGGCCATTACTCTTCTTGTTGTACATCAATGATCTACCTCACTGTCTAAGCAAAACAAAACCTCGGTTGTTTGCTGATGACACAAATTTGACGGCTTCAGCGAATTCAGTGACTGACCTCGAGGCTGCAGTAAATTCTGATTTGGAGAACCTTAGAAAATGGTTAATAGCTAATAAGCTTAGCCTCAATGTGGCTAAGACTGAGTTTATAATAATTGGCTCGAAATCCATGACAAAAAATATTTCTAATCCACATCCGAATGTTTTCATTGAAAATAAGCAAATTAAACAAGTTTATGCAGTATTATTATATTATTTATTAAACAATTGGAGTCTTCGTGTATGGGAATCTGGCATGGACTTAACAAAGTCGCAGTTTGTATCCCCAACAATCATCAATGCTATATTTTCAAGATCGCATTTACACAAAAAAAGATCAAATTCATTAAAAGCATCATTACTACAATTAGGTGGCCTATACTTTCTACTTATTTGATAAGCCGTTCTACGCGGCCAACGTACTTCAATACATATCATTTCTAGGGATTCAGAAATTAGATCTTTTCTTTCAGAAAAAGATATAGTATCTCTGATATATAAGACCACGCCACAACCAGATCTATTTCGATCTTTACGGACAATATTGTGTCCATTTATATTAATTTCATTGTCATGAATTGAATCATCAATTTTCGATTCATTTATTGCAAGAATATCTAAGGAGGAATGGCTTATAAGTACGCGCAGCTCGTCCATGTATTTTAGCAGACTATTTATATTCAAACTTGCTATTTTGAAACCTTTTAATTTAGTTAAAACATGCAGCGAATTCATAATCATAAACACCTGATGCTGTACCATACGTTAAGTCAGCTAATGTTTCCTTCTGCGAGTGTTCCTGTCTGGTGGGACAATTATCTTCAACAGTTCCCCGAGTTTCTGCATTGCTGATCGTTGAAAATCTTCATATCTTGGTTTCCTAGGCCTTGGCAAAGTAGATACGTTGCCTCCCTTGAGAAAATTGATAAAGTGAACCGCTGAGATGGCCGAGCCTTTCGCATTTAGGTCGAGTTTACTGTTATTTAGACATGAGTCATTTACAATCGAGTTGTCAATGAACGAGACATCCAATCTCGTGCAAATGTGTCCAATTTCTTTATTAACCTCTTTAATCTTCTCTGTGGCAATATCATGACGCACCGTTACACCAGACAGGCCAATTTTCGAATCGGGAAATTGTTTCTTTACTTTACGTGGCCAATTTCTCGATCTTTTGGGCACATTCAGTGGCGGTTTCCAAGGGGGGATTATTTGTACCAACGTGTTTGATTATATGGGACGGAATTACTTTTAGATTTTCTTTTAGACTTGATGATCTCCTTTTTTAATTTGATCTTCGGTTTTTCCAGGAAACGGGTATTTGTGAACCTTCTTCCCTTGATAGCTTTCTAGGTTGAATATTTTTTAACAATGGAATCGCCAATAATAACGATGTCCGATCCGATATATCTTGCTTTAGAATTCGAACTTTGTTTGTTCTGAGGTTCAACCATGTTTTCTGTTTGGTCGTTTATAATGTTTATCTCGTTTCTCTTGGGGTGGCTATAGGTTTGAGCCTCTGTTTGTTTCTCGGTATCTGGGATATTGCTCAAGGTTTGAGACTGACTTTCTGTATTAAGCGTGTAGATACTTGGCGTGTTTCTTTCATTCTGCGTTTGACTGCTGCTTTTAGTTCCATGTACGATTTGAAAACTGTTGGACGTTTCATCTGATCCATTATTTTGTAGATCTAAATAATCGAGACCGGTTGGTAGGCCTTTTGTTGTAACGTCAAGGCCATAACGAGATTGTCCTTCTCTTCCTGCAAATGCACGATTTTGGCGTTAAGATCTTTTATGGTATCATTAGCTTCTTCCAACTGGGATTTCAAAAGGGCTTTTTCGCTTCGGCATGTACTAATTTTTCATACCCAAGTATTTTCATTTGCATCGCAAATTTCTGTTCGGCTTTCAAGTCGGTGTATATCATGTTTGATATGCTTGCTGAGTTGTGACGCGAGTTCGCGGCAATGGCATTGAGAATTTATAAATTTATGTCCACTCTCAGCAAATATGTCAATTTTAGAGCTGTCTACATCATCCTGATCTATTATAGTATGACCAGGATCGTATTTGGCATCGTCCGACAAGGAATTCTCAGCTACTTCGACCATATTTGAATTCTCTCTTGCTTCCTCCCATTGTTTGCCGTCATGGCGATTGACTTCATTCAATGTGGCAAATTTAACGAGTTTCTCTCGGAGGCTTTAACTTTTATCGTCTCGAATAATCGAGAGCTTTTGCTTCTTTTTACCGTAACATTTTATTGTGTAATCTTTACTTGTGAACTGCTTTACGTACTTCACCATCAGGAGACGACCATTGTCCTTCAATACTCAAATCTGACTGCACAAACAATTTCAGACTTTTTAGCGAGCCGCTCCATGCCAATTCACTGTCTAGTTTAACAAGACTCGATAATTTAGAAGGAGTTGAAGTTGTCAGCAAATTGTTTGTTCTGATATACTTTGGGAGGAACCAAAGTGATCTTCAATAATAACGGAGCTCCCGAATGCATGTCCACTAGTCATGATTACTTGTTTACCACGTTTTAGTCTCATATCAATCAGAAAGGTTCGTCGCGCATATGAAAAAGTAATTCTTCATAGTGTTTAGGTAAGCTAGCGATGTTAACTTGTGCTACTCTAAATGCTTTAAGCTAAGGAATAGTAGGATTTGGTTGGCTTGCTGGTGTAATTGTATTAGTAACAGGTTTCGGAGAGGGTGGAGCATCTATAGATGGTCAATGATAACCTTTCAAATAGTTTGCAAAGTTCTGCGCCAATTTAGCTGTTCCTTGTTTGGAAAGGTGGAGCCCATACGGGTTTAAATGATCAGAGGAAATATTTCTGCGGGTAATAATCTTCCACTTATTGTTGATACATACCTGGGATACTGTTGATACTTGTTGTCTATGTTCTAGGAGCTTAGCTGCACTCATTGTATGGTTTTAACCCACAACAAACAGAATCATTCTTGTGTGTCAGTGGGGGAAGTCGCTGAAAAACAAAGAGAAATATTGAAATCTAGTTGTGCAACATTCGATAAGAAATTATCCGAAGGAAAGAAAGCATTACAAAACATCTCTGGAGTCATGAAATCCCTTCAACAAAAAGCAACGGCTGCTAAAAATGAAATCAAACAACAAAAAGAGAATCTGGTAAAGATTGTGGTGGACAAGTTGGATGAAAGTGCCAAGAAAGTGATAAGATTTATAGAGAATTGCACACTGAGCTGAGCAATCAACATGAGGAAATCAAACAGTATATCGATAATGTTCAAGGTAATTATAACAGTCGAACGCTTTAAAGTTTTGGCGTATCCTATCAGCCATGATTAAAAAGGAAATGTTTAGGAATTGCAGAATAAATTATGTCAATTACTAGAAATACATTCATGCAGCAACCTCTCGCCACTAACTAAGAGCATGCAACTATATTTTCGGAGTTACGTCAGGTACTTGTATAGGTTGTTGTCATGGCAACACGGCAATTGTTATTCTTTCTGTATATTTTTTCAAAATGACAAAATATCAGTTTTTAATCCTTGTTTTATTGACAATTTCTTTAAATGGCACAACATTTGTCATCAGTATGTTATTACGCCTAATGTAAGCTTAAATTTGGCATAAAATACAACCTATTAATTACAATAGTAATAAGAAGACAGTCTTGCATTTACAAAGCATAAACTTACTCTGGAATTTAAACAGTGAATAGACTGGATGAGTACGGCTACGCCGTAGTTCAATAAAGCATTAAAACACAAGTATAAATGCGCATTATCAACAAACTTGCCTTTTGTTTCACGCCATAGTCAATTCTTGCCGCTTCTCTGTATTTTCCCCGAATTAATCTCTCTTCAAGAGTCTTGTGGCAGTCGTTTTCGTCTTATTTCTCGCCTTCTTGGATGCCTTAAGTGTTTGCTACTCCTGATATTCCGCCATATTCCTGAGATCAGAAATGACCACCCTTCGTTGGTTGTAAAAGTTGACAAATCTTTTTGCAAAAATACGAAATATTGTAGTGCAATATACTCCGCCATATTTTTGAGATCAGTGATGACCAGTGAACTCAATATAACTGGAAGGCTACCTTCAGTTAAGCGGGTAATACAGGATTTGAAGCCAAATTTTGCGTGAAATGACCCCAGACACGCGTGTCTGGGAGTCATTTCACGCGAGTTCAGCTTCGCGACAGTCTCGCGTGCTAATTACAAAGAGTGATGAATTACAAACTGGTGTTTTTTTCGCTATGAAAAGTTCTTTTTTTGGCCTGAAAGCAAGTCATATTCTGCGTTGATGCCGAAATGATAAAGAGAAATCAAATATGGAAACAGGAGCTCGAAAAGACGTCAGCTCAGTTCAAAATATTGGGATTATTTCAACAAAGTTTTTGTACTTCGGATATTTGAATATTTGCCTTTTGGAACTTTTGGAAAAGAATTTTTGCCGCAGTTCCTTGATCTTAGACTTAAATCAATGAAGTTTGTGGATAACCGAGCCATGGATGTGCGAAAAGAGTAAAAAGTTTTCGAAAACTTGCATCGAAAAGTCTTGTAATATCTTTCGGAATGTGGGAAAAAGTATTTGCGGTTTGTAAAATTTTGTATTATTAAATATGAGTAGTCAAAACTGTGCTTATGTTGGTCTTTATTTATATTTGCGTTAGACCACTTGAAATGCGTACAAGCTACACTAATTAAAAGGAAGAAATAACTTCGAAAATGAAATGACTTTGGCCGCCGTGACGATCGCCACTCTTGGCTGTACGCTTTCGCGTAAAAATTACGATTTATTTAAATGAATTTGGTCAAGAAGGTTAAGTTTAAAAGATAGTCATTTGACCATTGTTTTGATTACATTTTGTTAAAACTTTAGAAGTGTTTCAGCCAATTTTTGACAGTTATCGGATGGCTTTTGTATACACTCCTTAGATGGCCGCGCAAGTTTTTTTCTGGTGGGGGCCTGGTGATGTTTGGCTTCAAATTTCCCGCCTCAGGTAGCCTTCCAGTTATGTTGAGTTCACTGATGATGACCACCCACTCCCACTCGGTTAGCGCATGGGTTAATTAACATTAGATCATATCGAGTTAACGTACCATGACGTCATTAATTTTTATATTTATTAAACACGTTCAAGTAGTACTATAAACACAGTTTGTTCTTGTGCTGTGTCCTAGTGGTTAAGGTACAGGTCTTCCACGCCGTATTTTGGGGCTCGAATCCCGGCGATGACTATTTTATACTTTTGAGTCAAAGTTTTTTTTCTTAGTTTTTTTCTTTATAGTTAGGGTCAGGGTTAGGGTTAGGGTTAGTTTTGGGGTTGATTGACAATAATATTAATTGCAAAAATTTTTTTTTTAAGCACCTCTAGACTTTTAAATTCAGGTATTGCAAAAACCGTGACGTCATGGTACGTTAACTCGATATGATCTAACGCCGACCCTCCCACTCACCGCCACCCTTGAGCCACGCGCCCGCCATATTTGATGAACTTCAGATTTCGCTATGCTTTCCTTTTCCCGGGTGTAAATAGCCGTGCAGAATTAGTACCCTCGCCCCGGGCTAACGCCCGGAACGGGGCTCGGGGATAATTTCGACCAAATTAATTAATTACTGATAAACATTTAAATTATTAAGCTAATGGTCTCGTGTGTTTTTTTTATATTATCGAGGTTTACTTCTCTTTGGGATTATTATCGAAATCACTAGAGTGGTAAATTAGTCAAATCATTCGCACGCAAGGCGAGTTTAATGGAGTTTAAACCGACAAAAAAATGGCTTAGGAATTTAAATTTATAGCGTATATACGACGACGTTTTTTTTTAAATGAATAAGAACCTGATGCAGTTTTGCAACCGAGCGGATTAATGCTAAGATATTTCTTTTTCGCTGTTCGTCTAAACTCCATTAAGCTGGCCTTACGTGCGAATTATTTGATCTCACACGCAGTACGTAAACATTTCATCACATGGTGCAGAGGACGTTCATCACGTGATTTATTAAATCAGACGCGAGCGTTAATTGAAATGCGGATTTACTACTTTACTGTATTTTCTCTGCTGCACTAGGTTCTGTGTCATTGTCAAGAAGCCTTCTGGAAAAAGGCCGTATCGAAGAAATTCTTTCCTCACAAAAAGTGATGGATGAAAATGTAGAAAAATCAAAAGTTGAACAACCTAATGATCTGGAGCCACTAAATGATGGCGATATCGAATATATCCCTGAAGCCATTGATAATATCAATGTAGATCAACTGGTCAAGAAACTGGGATATGTAGGTTAGAAAAATACTTCTTCATTAACAAATATTTTACTACAGAGCTAAACAACCGTATTTTAATTTGAGTCATTCTAAGCCCATGATTTTTCACATGCCACGTGCAATGCATAGTTTAACCCAAATTGTTTAAAACTTCTGCAATGTTCTCATCAAACAGTCGGCTCTCCTTCTATTAACAATCTTCCTAGTTCCTGAACCTGGCGAGGACCTCACTATATATATTTGTCACTGTGTGGATCCACTTGTTTGTTTCAATTCCTGTATTCCTTCATATCCATATTTCGACTGTCTGTCACCTGCACCTGTCCCCATGTGCCAAGTCTCATCCCTATACTGTACATTGGAACACTACAAACCAGGGTTTTGACCAATCGCTTCTCTACATTTGCATGGAGTGATTCGGTAAGACCACCTCCCAAACCCCCCGCCTCACCTAGATATTAAAACTTTGCATAGCATTGCTATTCTTCAGTGTCGTGATCAGTTCTAGTCGATAGAAGCTCAAAGTAACTTTTATCGCCTCCGCTTAACATTATATGGTTATCTCCAAATAAAAACGTTGCTTGCTCCAGTGAATTTTTTTTGGTGGAGTGATTATTTCAAACAGACAGAATAAAGAAACATAATCTGGAAAAATATTGGCTAAAAAATAGGAATAAACAGTCGCCAGCATGCTCCTGTGCTGCATGCCACGCGAAACCCAAAAACAATGAAAACAGTGACCTTAAATTTATTATTTGTCGATACAAATCGTTTAACTTAAATTTAAATTCGATGACAAGAAAACATTAAGAGAACAATCTTTTTTAATTTTTTGGCTTTTCATTAAGGATTAATGTAATTGTTATTGGTTTTATTCAAGTTGAAATCCACAAAATCAAATTCAAGTTTGGCCAAATCGTCTGCTATTTTGAAAGGAGAAAAAACGTTCATTGAACAACTGGAACAATGGTTGGGAGACAAGTGTGAATGGAATCTCTGTTACCGAGAATCGCGTGATGGTTTGAGTTCCAAAAATTTTCATGAAAATTGTGACAACAAAGGACCTACCGTGGTCTTGATCAAAGTTAATGATTTTATGTTTGGTGTATACACTGACCGAAATTGGAGAGGTAATATTGTTGCCTGGATATAATCTCTGGTATAGACTGGATAGTGAGGTTTGGAGTTGACTTCCCTACCGCGCTACTCACGGTGGCAAAATTCCCTCGATTCTCTCCCATCGCGTGTAGTTATCACGTGATTTGGACAAAACAAAATGGCGAATGTCTGGGGGCGGTTGAACAAGTATATTTCATTAATATTAATGCGGCTGAGCCGCCAACATTTCGAAGCCGAAAATACCTTGAAGACACAATAAAATCTATTGTCTTGATAAAAAATATGCTGCTCGACCGCATTATAAACATAGTCTGCCACAAAACGGCATTTTTAGTACCCCACCTTTCTTATAGAAAGCCTTTCTAGGGACCAGTAGGTAAGATTAAACATATATGAAAGGGGTGGGGTGGATAGAGCACATCTATATCTACCTTTTTGACTTAGTCCACTCCAGAGAGTAGTTAGCAGTACTAGGAAATTTCGGAAAAATGAAATTTGAATGTAAAATCGGAAGCGTTTTTACAAAAATCTCTTCAATCAAGTGCTGCATAGGTTTTCAACTAAAACGAATTATTTGGATAGATATGTTTACTGCACAGAAAAATGTTTAAGTAGTTTGAAAAGTGTAAACGAAAGACTATGGAAAGCAATATTTGATCCAGTAGGGCAAGCTGTAAATTGAAGATGGCGACTCAAACATGCGAAGAACTAGTTTGTTGCAAACGAAGTCGAAAATGCTCGAAGTTAAGTGGCCATAAGGGACTTTGCAACTCTGAAAAAAAACTGATACCATTTTGGGAAAATTCTCCTATTTATATTACAAACAAACGACGAAGAGAACATATAGATAAAGAAAATCGTACATCCGAAACAATTCGAGCGTATGAATCGACAACTTCTCAAATCCGTGACCAAGTAACGGAGTTGCAAAGCACTAACTCAGAGCTTGTGAAAAATTTGAATGATAAAGGTAAGCTGAAAGTATTCAGGCACATTACCCAGGCATATTGTTGTGCTATATTGTATGTTTCTCAGTCAATATATGTTCTAATGTGTATAATCAATTATACATTGTGAGATAATGTAAATGTTTATGTTTTACCCTACATAGCATCTTCTTTATAGTTTATTATCTCTGTGCTTTATTGTTTATTCAGATGTTGAATTGGTGAATCTAAAAAGAGCATTTGAAGAAAAAAGCCAACAGTTTGAGTCCGTTAAACAGGAAATGTCTGTAAAAACACTGGAAAATCAAGAAATTAAGTCAATGGTCTCTTCCCTTGGACTAGACTATAAACAATTTTCGAAGAACAAGAGAGTGAACAATAGCACTTCCAAAGAAATGATTAACGACTCCAGTTCAAGCACACGATACAGAAGAAGAAAGGAAACAGAAAAGGCCCTTACATTTATACATGGTGGAGAGGTAGATTACCATTTGATAAATACAGTACATTGTTAGTTAGAGTTATCTGGCACTTCTTGGGTTTCACTATGGCATTTTGCAGTTAATCTGAGTGGGAATCAACCCAAAATGTATTGATAATTATGCTGTACTGGAGTGAAAAAATCTCACGAAATTGCACATATTTGCTGCCAAACACAAGGTCATTACATACAGTGAAAAATTATTTCCCTACAATGACTGTGCATCAGGGTCTTAGCCAGGAGTCAAAATTGCCCATCCAAACAAGTGCATTAGATTTCAAAACTTTCCTAATATTTAGAGAATTACATCCAAAATAATCCCAGTTTGGGTGGAATGCTTTATTGGGAAAGTTTTAAAATCTGATGTCCTAAAGCTCAGATATGCACTCAAGTTCCGTAGAAGCTGCAAAATGACCTGATAAAGTTTACAGACAATGTCTTCTGGATTGTCTATGGTGCACTGAATAGCAAAGAAAAATACATTGTAAATTTAGAGGTCACACTTTCAGCAAATGTGAAGTCAAAACAATGAAATAAAGACAAAATACTAGAGTTTTGTTCGTTTGCTTGAAAATATTTCCTCCGTCCAATTAATGTTTCAGTTTACTTTTAAAAATGCCCGTCAAAAAGATGGGTGGATGGGCCTCTGGCTAAGCCCTTGCTGTGCATCGATTTGGAGTTGACCTCCAGTGAAATTCGTGACGTCATGGGAAACCCAAGAACATGTAGAGTAAAAATCATGCATAGGCAAATTGCATTGTGTCAGATTGGTAGGTCTGTAAACAGCTACTCGTAAGCGTATGTGCACCAAATTAGGTGGGGAGAGGGGCAGGCACTGTCACATTTGTCATTGTCGTTTGACTCTAATTTCATCTCAGTTGGAAGACCAAAATAGAGTGTTGTTATGTGTTTCTAGAGCTCTGCATATTTTCCACAGTATAAATTAACCTACAAATCGCTTTTATCACATTGAATGGCACAAATTTCATGAAATTTTTTGTCCAAATATCATTCAAAATTTGCCCAAATTTTCAAACTTTGAAATTTTTGCCTCCCCCTCTTCCTCGTACACCTATGCAACATCAACATGTGATAATACCTTTCTGATTTATTTTACCTTGTCTACAGTGGTGAAAAAATAAGGAGTGCCCCCCTCTCCAATCATTCATATATGAACAAAATGCCATTGTAGGATCTTAATTTTCAAACAAGTTTCCACCACTGTTTGTTTAGTGCCAAACAACTGTATTCATCAAGAAGAGATATTTGATCTCTTATATTTTCTATTAATTAATAGGTTGGCTCATTATATGGTGCTTGGGATTACATTGCAGCAAATGCGCAAAAAGAATTTATTACAGAGCTCTTTATTGGATACAAGAGAGGAAAGCATCTACAACAACTGCTTGGGGACTCTTTAAAAGATTACCAAATTTCATCAGAAGCCATGAAACATGCATTAGCTCTGATATACCAAAATTTTCTGTCTAGGAGAAAGTTTACCCTTGTGTGCAAGACACAAGCATCCTACTTCAATACCGAGAAGGAAGTGTGGCTGCCAAAGAATATTAAGTGCCTTGGATTAGATCTAAGGCACCCTCAGCCAGTATCCTCCAATGCTGTGGATCTGTTTGTGAAGAATCTCAACATTGGTCATGTTGAACAGATCCCAGCAACATCTGGAATTTCCAGGACAATTACTGGCCTGGTATTTATGGTTATTACAATATCTCTCTAAAGTACAATATCTCTCTAAAAAGCTTATTTGGTTTAATGAAATGGAAAATCACTTCATATTCCAGTTTTCGGACAATGGTGCACCAGAGACAAGTGATCTAACAATGTCAATAGGTACTACATCTATAAATTCTAAAAACAATTTATTTTCTAACATATTGTCTCCATTTAGTCCTCCTCAAAAATTAGCTCCCCTCTTTCATAAGCCTTTTAGATAAAAACATTATTAAGCCCCCTCTCTCCTAAGCTGGGAGTGCTTAGAGAAGAGGGCCTGCAAAAGACTAAAACACATATGCATCTTTGAATAGCATAAATGTGGATCGATGTAGCGGTGATCTCTCTCAGAAAATGAAAATCTATTGCTAAGTCACTTTATTCCTTTTTACTTAGGTTTTGGGAAGTATAAAAAATTTGACCTAGCAGGGAAAATTACTTGTGCAGTGGTGGTGGGGCCAGGGGGGGGAAGAGGGCATCCCCCAAAAGAATACATTCCCCCACCCCCCTTTTGCCCCCCAAAATTGTTTGATATTGTTTGATTCGGGTATTCCTAATGATTTGGGCATTTTGAACACTTGAAATTTCAGAAATGTTGGTGAAAAATTGGATTTTGATAAAGGAAAAGTTTTAGTATATCTGGTATATGTTAGTACAAGTGAGAATTTTTGGTTACCTATTAGTAAAGGATGTATTAGTACGTCCCAAAGTTTTTTGGGAATTTCCGAGGGGGGCAAAAAGGTTGGCCGGGGGGGGGGAGTAAGTGCGCCGAAATTTTTCCAAAATTTTTTGAAAAACTGTTTGCCCCACAAACCTTTCCTTTGCCCCTCAATAACCCTCCCGCAAAAAATTTAGGCCTGCGCCGCCACTGTACTTGCGCGAATTTGAAGCGGTGCGAATAAATCTAGGCAAGGTGCGCGAATTTAAAGCTGCGAGAAAATACGCATGGCGCAAAATTAAATACAAGTTACATACATTCATTAGGGTTGCAGTGTTTCTTTGGGTATATCACGCGACGTTTACAATGTTTCATCAACCCTGCTTGATATTACATGTATATATATATATATATATATATATATATATATATACGGTAAAGTAAGCTTACTGTAAGTTGTATGGAAAGTTTTCATGAATGGCCAGCATGCCATGGCCAGCATGTCAAGTTGACAAGACACAGTTTATCAACAATGCTAATGTGCCACATTTTTATGCCAATAGGAAGCGTAACGATGTGGAATCTTGGAGAGCGTGTTAGAAGCAGAGATTTCCAGTATATACTGCACTGTGTCAGCTTACAAGAGAAACATCAAGTCTTAGAAGATCTTTGGAAGCAGCACACTGAAGAAATGGCTTTGCTGGAAGGAAATTTACTAATAGTCGCAGGAAAGCAGTGTACTGTCGAATTCCAACCGAGTGCAGACATGTCGTGGCAAGGCTGGTCTAATAATGAATTGAACCAAGCTGCTACGCACCCCTCTCCTTATGCAAATGTAAGCACAGCCAACATCTCAACAATGGGGGGCTCTATTGGCAATTCTGATACCAATACTTGGAAACCTTACACTAATGCCACCAGGGAGGAACATGCAAGATTGGTAAAAGCATACGCTTTTTCACTACCGACTACATTAAAGGTAAAAGTGTTTCTTCACTACCGACTACACTACCGTCATTGCATGTCTTATAACAGTTTAAAATAAAATAAAGAGCATGTTTAAGGCTGTGCGAATAAGTCTGAACAAGGTGCGCGAGATTAGGTCGCGCGAATTTAAGTTGCGCGAAAATAAGAAAGATGTTGGTTTTTCGATTTAAAGGCCTTGCCACAATCACAGAACAGGGACTATAACAGAAGCCTCACTTCTGTCAGAACTTTTGATGTTTTTGTCTCCACGGCCACCATCTTCCTAGCAAGTAAACCTGAACAGGCTCAGTAATTTTCATCCATATCAAATCGCTATAATAGCTCGCCCCTCGCTGAAATCCTATAATCATCAATTATATTAACCATCCAGCATTTTTAATGATGTCACATCGTTCTGGTTGTTACAAACGAGTGACAATCTCCGCCGCCACCTTCCTAGCTAGTAAATTGGATGTGTAGAGCAACATGCGCAATGCAAAAGTGATGCCACATTATATACCTGAGTGAGACATCTGTTATAGTCCCTATTCTGTCCCAAGAAGCAACTTGTTATCTTGATTTGCTGTACATAAATTTATAATTTGATAATAGTAATACTAATATTTCTAAATTTTTACATAATATTATTCTGTTAATCCATTGTAATTTTATAAAGACGGATGATTTAAAATTATTTCTATTATTTAAAGGAAGAAACCCGGCATAGCAAAATGTTGGAGTACATGGCAGAGAATGGTATACGCCAACTTGGCCCTCCTCGCATTGGTATATTTGCAGAAAGACATCGTCCAGAACCCATGCATTGTGAAATAAATGCATGGCAGCAAGTTTTGAGTATTCTATACCTAGAATCTGTGCAAAGGGATAAATTTCCTGATTTTATCGAAGTTTTAGGTCAGTGGTCGATTTCCGCATTTCGTTTCGCAGAATACAGATATATTTATTGGGAGGGGATGAGGGTTGGCCAGTTTGCAAACTTTCTTGATTGGGTGCCAACAATTATTTTAGGGGTGTAAATAATTACTTGAAGGGTGTAAAATATTGGAAGTGTACACCCCTAACACCCCAGAAAATTAATTTATGTTTTATGTTTTAGGTGCTCCTGTGTCTTCTAAAACTACTATAACCGATGTTTCGCAGGGTGAACCAAGTCAATCACCAACTTGTGAAATGAACACAAGTAATGAAGCAAGTCAGTCACAAAACATTGGTTGCGGTTTACGATATCTTGTCAGCAAAGTGAAAGAGCATTATGATGATACAACTAGAAGGCACAATAAGATTCGTACTAGACTTATTGGACGCCAGGCCACTGCTCTGGCACAATATGCATATCGTTTGGTAGATGCTTTGCAGTTCCCCAATGAAACACCACTGCATTCTTTGAAACGACTGGCACTGAGTAGAATTATTTATTACCTCAGGAATGCCTGTGCTGTATTTAATAAGCTGTTTTTCACGCCTGCTGATCTGGTAGATTTGGAAGACAATTGCAAGTTGTTCTTCAATTTGATGTGCTTATTTTACCCCACTTTTGTAAATGTCACAACATGGACTATTGCATATGCAATTCCATACCATGCAATCAAGTTATATGATATGTATAGAGTTGGTTATGGCATAATTTCCCTACAGGCTAAAGAAGCTAAACATGCTGCTATCAAGAAGGACTTGGAATTGACAAACAGATCAACCAACACAGGAAGTAAAGGGAAATGGTGGCAACTTATAAGAGCTAACTATGTACGCAGCTTTTATTTACCCGAAAATCAGCCCATGCCAAGTACCTATAAGTCGCATTTTCAGTCCCGTGTTCCTTCGCACTGCGACCAGCCAGGATTTTGTAACTGTGGCAGAAAACTGGAAGACAATAATGTTTTCTGTTACAATTGCCTGTCTAGTAGGGAAATTGTAAAATGTGCCCAAAACCACAAACTCTCTGATGAGCTGATTATCGTTCTGAAACCAGTGTCTTGTGATGTGTGTGGTAAGCGCTTTGCTGATGAGTCTATTTTGGGTACCCACTTGGTGATTCACAATAGCAACACTGGCCCACTTGAATACAGTAAGAAGAATCCAAAAACAATGAGTGTGAAAGAACTTAAGGATGAACTGCGTAAACAAAATCTAAGTGTTTTGGGCAAAAAAGATATTCTAATAAAGAGATTAGAAAGCAGATTAGCTGGAGGATGCTAGTGATAAGCAAGCATAGAAGCATAGCTAGGTCTGATCAAAAACCGTCTATTTAATTGCACTGTTATACTGTAAAATACTTGTTATATTTTATGAACCCAGGTATTTAATAGTAATTCACAAATTTGACCATCTTCTGCTTATATTAATATTTATCTTTTCACAGTATTTTTTCATTGTGTAATCACAGTTAATAGGGTATACATGGTTTGGAGAGTCTGTCCAAACACAATAGTGCTCATTACTGGTGTAAGTTATGTTTATGTATGCAAGAATTTGTCCCTATCTCGACACATTTCTATTGTGCTTTTTAAAAGCAATCAATAGTAAAGCTTAAAAGCACCTTTTGTTTACTTTATGCATCTACACACATATTGCAACTTTCCTATTGGTTATTCAAATGAACATAGTGCCGAAATAGGGGCAAATTCTTGCATAAACCTGGACAATAACATCGATAATGGGTTGTATTTTGTTTGAACGAACTCTCTAAACCATGTATGGCACTCTTGGGTTTCATGTGACATCCTAAAGTTCAGTGGGGGTCAACTCTTAATCGGGATACAGTCATGAGATTAAATTAAACGTTCATGGTATGTCTAGTACAGTACGGCATAAGCGTCAATACAGCCGAGGTTGACCCCCACTCAGATTCACTGCATAATGGTATAAGGAAATCCAAGAATACTCTATTAACTGTGGTGTACTACAAGTATATGATTCAAAACAAAACAAAGGTTGACAATATAAATTTCTGTCCTTGTTTCCAAGCCAACTTTCTCCAATCTCAACCTTCTTTTTAATTTGTTATGAATTATAACTGCACTCTCACAATATTTTGTTTGTTCTGAATTTACTTCTCTAAATTGTCAAATTTTACTTGATATTTCTTCATTTGACTATTGCTGACTGTTCATTAGTGATTGTAGGTGTGCATCGATAGCATAGTCATTTGCTGAGTACCGTTGGATGTAAAATGTTAACGAAGCTCGTTGATTTTTCATATTATAATCAATGCAAAATGGTGTCAATTCAGACACCACAATGGTAGACCTGCCATTGTAGACAGATATCAATTTTTGAGATTCTGGGCATTTTTCTTTTTTAAAATGCCTGTAGGCAAAAAACATTTCTCCACAAAATCTTGCTGGTGAAAACAATTTCTTCACTGTGTCCATTTTTTGGAAAGTCATGTAATGTTTTGTACCTTTCTGGTTTGTATGGACATCACCAGAATATCCACGAGCGAGGGTCATAATATGACGAAACACAGTCCAAGGAATAAATATAACTAGTGGATTCACCAAACCAGTGGCTTTCGATCTTGACAGCTTGCATTTTAAAGAGCTGCCGATCTCCTTTAAATAGCTGTCGATAAGAGGGCCGGCTAACTCAAGCTTGTTTCCAACAACCTCTTCTAGTTGGGAATCCATGAGTGACATCCCATAATTTGGCTTTCTCCTAGCTTTGCGAACGGATTTAATCCATTTCGGTTCTACTAAAAACTTCATAGAAACAACGGAGCTATTCCAAAATCCATCATCGCGTTCAGTTGCAGAATTACAGGCGCCTAAATCGAGAACTTCTGTTTCCAAAGCAACATTTTCGACAGACGCCATTTTGTTTTGAGCAGTTAATTATACGCCGTAAAGCAATACTTCATCTTTCAAAAATATATACGATCACCATTCGGAAAACCGCTGGAATATAATGAGCCCGCACGAGTGGGAGAAATATTTTGCTGGATAACCAACGTGACTTTAATCTATCTTTACGCCAATCAGGAGGATTTGTAGTATTTTCTCCATTCGATCAGACTCCTTCTAAGCCAAGAAAAGCTAGCGGTGTAGTTGCACTGGAAGTCGAAACTGGATTTCGCTGGAAACTATGTTTTAATGACCTAAATTGGCCAGAGAAAACGTAGTACATATAAAGGATCGGTTCATACTGGTGAAAATGCAATCAGTGGTGGATCTAGCGTAAGTCAAAATAAATTATCACAGCTCATTCTAGGATATGTTTACATTTCAAAATACCTTCAAAGCGACTTCATTGGTTAGATTTTATTCTTTCGAAATTCATAACCTATGACATTGTTATAAAGTTATTTTGAATTTGAAATTGAGCTACTATAATTTATTTTGACTTACCCTGGATCTGCCATTGAATGCAATCATGGTATAATTTAAAAAATGATCAAGTAACCATGATTTTAGTAAAATAACTGAAAGGCTCTACAGCAACTGCTGCAGGCTAAGCTTTAGTCAAGGTGTATGTATTGTGACTTTTTGTAATTTCCGCTAATGCTACAGTAAATGTTTTATGCGGGATAGTATTATGAGGTATTTGTGTGTGTAGAGAAAGGCTTATGCCACAATAGTGTAGTTTATGATTCTCGCCCAAAATGTTTTAAATGACAAGTTTTGACAGATTCCTTCGCGAAGAGGCAAAGCAAGGTGAAACATAATGTTTTGATTTACACAATAGACAATGTTTCCACTGTGTTTCCATGGAGGTAGTTATACCCCCATCTGGCGGCAGAAGTAATTAGTATTCAAACACCTTGTGTCGGAATTTAGCAATAAGCTATGTTTGGCCAGTCACTTGTCTTTTCTGAACAGTTGCATAAAAATTAGGGAGACAGCGTTTGCCATGTTTATGTCTTTTAATACACTAATTTCAATTTTACTCCACTATTCATCCTAAATGCACAAGTGCTTAGGCGAGATGATTTGACAGTCTGGCAAGATTAGTACTCCCACATCCTAACACACAGGGCAGTTTTTTCGCGTGCGACCCGTAGCATAACTGGACCAAGGTGTTTGAGTGCTTGAATATTTTCTCCGAGCCACAAGCTTTTTATATAATTCTCTTAGGCCCGACTTCGTCCGATTATTTTGAAGGGATGGTATTCCTGTGTGAGTTATGCTGCAATTTTACTTCATTGCTTTGTACATTTACAAAACGCATTGCAATTATAGGAGTTTTATATATTGGAATAGGATGATTCTGGTTCAACTTCTAGTCAATGTCTTATGTTGAAATTATAAGTTATATCGAACTTTTATCATTTTTAAAATATACCCCATTTTTTCTTTTAAAATTTGGACATATAAATTCTCGTAACAATGACAACAATTCGCAAAATTAAAGTATTTCTCAAGCGTGACCACGGCATTCGTTAAAGTTTGTGATTTTCTCTTTTTATCTTGAGCACAACACACCAAAAAAGGAGGGTGACGGTTACAAGCTACAAATTTAATATAGTTCAACTAAACATTAAAATATATACTCTAGGTCTCCAGGTATACACATGCCGATATTCATTAAAGAAAAATAAACTCGTCCAAAACACGTCCGTCCAGAATAAAGTTGAACACAAATCATTCACCGTTCACAAGAATCATGCATGTACAAATTACGTAACATGACAATATAGCTATCACATGATTAATTTTACCTTATACATTTATTTTTATGCTTTGAACATTACCATTAGACAACAATGTTCCCTTGAATTGGGTTCCCAACTAGGACAATGACGTCTTGACGACGCTGTGACGACGTTGGGTTTAGGTTGCAATAACGTTTTGTTATAACGTCGTGAAAACGGATATTTGTAGACTCCAGAGGACGTCGCAGTGGCGTTTCGAGAAAACGTTGTGAAATTACGTTGTCACAACGTTTTCGCGACGTTCGCCAAACTCCGTGATTAGGGTTTGTGGGCTTTAACAAATTACTGTAAACAATACTTTACATGCACCCTGGTATAATACAGAAGCCGCTTTGTGGTATTGTAAAGTTTTTCCAGGTTTAGAACATTAAAAGATCGTCGCTGCAACGTTGCGAGAAGATGCTGTGATATAACGTTGTCGCGACGTTCTGACAAGTGATAACGTTCAATTTGGGATTTCAAATAAACAACATATTAAGTCGTAGAATGTTATCAATTTAACAAACACTATTCTTAATTAAACTGCATGTCTGGGGATGTCTATTCTTTTTTTGTGGTTTCCGCTTCTCTTCGTTTACTGATCAATGCCTGTTTTATTTCTGAAAAGCCCCGTGTGTACGTGGATTTTCTAATTTCTGACGTCATCAAATTTTGTGGACGGCATTGTACCACAAAAATCTTGTATGATACAAAAAATTAAAAAAAACTATAATGGCAAAAAAAATTTTTCAAGAAAAAAAAAACATTGTAGTTATAGAATGTAAATTTCACCCAATGTTAGTCCATCGTGTGTGAAACATAATGCAATAAATTTCTATCTATACAGCATAATACATCATTTTTGGGTAAATTTAATACGCAAATGTTGCCATAGCAACGGATTATTCCTCATCAAGAGTGTCATAATTTGAGCAATTCAAAACCAACTTATTTAAATTAAGCAGTGCGAAAAGAAAAGAAGTTTAGCTAATCACAGCCTATTTTTTTCAAAACTACTACATTCAATAGAATGGCGATTATTTTAGATTGCTTGAACCCGAAACGTGTTATCCACCGTTACTCTTTTTTGTTATAAAAAGCAACGACTAAAAATGATGTTAAGGATTATTTTGAGCCGGCGAAAGAATATACTACACGGAATATCATATTATAATTATGTCGTTTTATATTTTATGTAATCAAACTTGGAGACGTGCTAATGGGTCATTTCTGTTTTCTCTGCGAAATAATGAAAATATTGCTCCATTCATTGCAAATGTAAAGCGTGACCACGAAGACCATGCTATCTATTGTGATCCAAGCTTTGGTCCATCATTTGGAGATGGACATGACATTCATATTGCTAATAATGCTAATTATAACCGGCAATCTTACAGCTATTTTGGGTGTTCCTATCAAAGTCCTCCTGGTCTGAGAGATGTTCGAACTTTTTTGGCTGGTAGTTATGATTTTACACCAACCGAAATAGAGGTATTTTTCTAACTGCAACAAGTATAATTATTATACATGCCAGAAAGCTGGAGACGAAAGTTCCTTAAAAAAGAGTGTATTAGAAACAAAAAACTCGTGAGGACTTTAGTACCGCTGGTCGAATAAGAACTAAGGGTACCAAAAAGACAAGAGACGATAGATTGAAAGCTAAACAGTGTAACCATAGGTCGCCCAACTATGCTCGCACGCAGTGGCACGCACGCACGCACGCGACTGCCTATTATTATATAATTATCCTAAGGTTGGCAACTTTATTAGAAATTATCAATCAAATATAAACACATAAATTCAAAACTTCGATCGAAACTAAAAAAATAACGACAAAAACTGAAAAAAAACTTAGGTAATACAAATAACTTCGATACATTTACTAAATTTCTACGCACTTTTTAGGAATAAAACGTGTTGAGAAACACTCAAATTTGTTCATTTAATAAAAATTTGTCGACATTTATTTTGTCGTTAGGCTAGATCCAATTGGATCGACAAGAGCCATCATCGGAAGAATTTTCGTCTTATTTCTTATTGGCCGATGAAAGTTCCGAAAGTGCCGATCAAGCTTTGTTTACCTTTTACTTTTTCCGTAAACATAGACAAGTTTTAATATATATATAGGCGAAGATTTCGCTTTTGTTTCTTTCGATAGTCATTTATTTGAAGATCAATGCTGGTTTTATTTCTTTACACCACGGGCACTCGAGAATCTTCGTTCTCATTGCTACTTAATTATAGGTAAATTTCGTCATCAAGAAACAAGAAACGATTGGTGTTTGAGTCTTTGAGTCTAAGAAAACTGGGTTTGCTAGCATTACACTCTAAATTTCAAAGTGTTCAGGGAACACCAAATAGGTGTAAGTTTACACAATTTCGGTGTAAATTGGTTAATTACACTTGTCAGGTGTAAAATTAGATTGCCAGGTGTATTATTACACTTTTATTGTGTTACTCTAACACTTGTTTAGTGTAAAGCCGTATTTACACTAAATTGATGTAAATTCACACCAAAAACCGGTAACTAAACACTATTTAAGTGTATTAATACACTTCTTTAGTGTAAAGATGATTATGACAACTTTGTCTTTAAATTAGACTTCCACCTATACATATACTGTTAATTTCGGGGAGTTATTTATAAAGCCCACATGGATCTCTTATAAATAAGTTTGTCAAGTATCGAATCTGTGTCGTCGAGTTGTCTAGTTGCAGTTTGATAACTGTGGACTTGTGGGAATAAGATTTTATATTTACATATACCCGATTTGAAATGGAAAATATTTTCGTTCCGCAGATCAGAAATATACATGAAATACACGAAACACTCTCTTGTTCAAATATTAATCGATTACAAGCTTTCAGCTATCAGTCTGTATAGCCTTAAACGGGTAGACGAGAAAGGACGCCAACAATGAAATACGAATCGACATATAGATTGACACACTAACTTATAAATAAATTGTTTGCAGGCAGAAGTGTGGAAAAAAACTTAAAGTTTCTTTGTAACCATTATAGGTTAATCTAGGGTGCAGCTTAGAATTACTGTCAGCTTTATAAGACAAGGTCGTGTGCCAGGGCTCTAAGGTCTACGTTTTCGAAAATTTCCTTTGTCACTGACTTTAGTCCGTCAATCTATATCACATGTAGTTTCATAATTCATAGCATCCTCTCTCGTTTATATTCTACCTTTTAAAGGCTACAGGTTGATAGTCCAGAGATTGCAATAAATTAATATTTCGAGAACGTTTCAAAAAGATTTTAAAATATGTTTGATCGTGGTTGCACATCTACAAGTAGATTTATGTCCAGTTACTTCCGCAGATCAGTGGAAGAACTGCGCGCGCGAAGCTCACCGAGATAGCGTCACTTCAACACATATTTTGCAAATGTTATTTATATCGTTGGTTTTCTACAACAAAGAAAGACAGTATTTAACCAAAATAGACAATGGAATAACTCCGCATACATCACAAAAGACGGCATAAAACTCAGGTAAGCATATTGTTCTGGTTTTTGTATTGATAACGCAAATTTAACGTGTAATATTTACTTCCTTCCATCGTTGATGTAAACACGTATTCCATTTTAAGATTAAATTACTCGCATTTTATGATTTGAATTTCGCGCGATGGTATTTGTAAATAAATACATCCTCTATTTTCCTTGATACGTAGCATTTAGCTAGATTTTGTTAACCTGTGTTTGTTTATATCTTGTGTTTGGATCAATTGAAGTTGACTGATTGCCACTGATCATATTGTTGTGATGTGGCCATCAGGCCATTAAGGGATGAAGTAGACTCAATAACTGATTTCCTAATATCTAATGAGGGAAATTTAACGGCCTTTACACAACTCCTACTTTGTCGTAATATTCATAATTTATTGACATACAGAATTACTCTAGTGCTTGGACTGATTTTATTGTTCAAACTATTTTATTGGTATTCAAATTGTTTCATTGTAAAAATTATGCTCAGCTTTAATGCTCCAACTATCTTGTTCTCAGAAAAACACCACAATATTATTTTATATAACTTATTGTAATATATACAGTGTATTTGGATGTATCGGGTTGTTCAAGAAAAGATTTTCCCCATCCCAGAACGTCTTGGTTTTAAATCCCCCCTTCACTTGGACATTCATAAAGCAATTTATTTTTGGTTCAAATTTACAAACAATTTGCCTGATAAATCTCTCCACACTGTAAACCCCTTGGACAAACTTACATCTATACATGCTAATATGCCTCACCCCTCCCTGGATGGCAAAAATTTCTTCCTTGCAGGAGATACCAGTAGAAAACTTCTCTGGAACAACCCATCTTAGCAGATTGCAATTAGGGTTGCCCTTGATGAGCAAAATTATCTGGCATAAAAAATATGGCAAAATATAATATTTAGCACTGTTAAGTGTAAAAGTAAATAGTGTAAATTTTTCTGTTATGAATCCTTTAAAACACCAACCATGTTTTGCTTTACACTGCTTAATTTAGTTCATTCCTGGCAGAAAAGGAATAACATTAACTCACAATAATCATAAAAGCTGTGACATCTTAATGTGGATGCAGGATTTATTTCGATTATTGCTGGAGAAGTCAAAAAGTTTAGAACTACATATAAATTTGGCTTAACTACACTTTGATGGCAGGGTATCTTGTGTGTGACAGTAAACCTTTATGCCACACTGTATTTTTCAAGGCTTTGTACACTGGATTTTTATATAATGGCAATTTGTCTGCAATTCTACTCATCAATACTTGAAAAAGTGCTACTTGTCAAACTATTAACCAAGCAATCTGTCAATGTAAAATGTAAACCTTTCTATTTTATTCTGTTTAGTATGAGATAATTGTGTAGGAAGAATGTTGACACTCCATTAATTTATCATCCTTTTTTAAATTAAATGCACGAACATGCATTGAAGTGTAATTGCACAGAAGGGTGATTTATGATTACCCAATACATGTATTATTGTATTGAGTGCCTAAAGTCACATGATTCTGTTATGCATAATATATAGCTATTAGATCATCTTGACAACATAATGTTACTTATCTTTTGCAGGCTTTGATACATAACTACCTGGAAACACCTTTGGTTAAACTTGGTTGCAAGATTCCCAGCAAATGATGGAAGACCTGGTTAAACCTGTCTGAAGGAGTCAAAGCAAGTTGATGCGAGGCTAATTGAACAATTGGATGCAAGATATTTTGATTTATGAAAAGTATTCAGCCTTGGAAAATATGGGGTTCCAGTAAGCAGTATTTGAACAGTTACTTGAAAATATATGTGACAATTTAGAGTATTTTAAACTCTACAGTAATTAGTAGATAGTCTGCAAATCAATTTGCTGCAGTTGGCCCCCAAAATTATAAGAATGGCAGAGAAAAGGCAGCTTGCTTTGGAAGAGGCAAAATATAGTATACAGTTTAAATATTTCTGCATGTAAGTGTTTTATTTAACCATATATTTCAATTATATATATTTTTAACATAGAGAAGTTGTTTGAATGTGAAGATCTAATTAACTTGGATTAAATTAACTTGGCGTAAAAATATGCTCCAAGGTGTATATTCATATCACAAGTTTAACCCAAGTTGGTGAAATTTCTGTGACTGTGACACCAACTTGGTGTACAGTTGCACCCCAGAGGTGTATGTTTACACCAGTGTGAATTTACACCTTTTTAGTGTTACAGGTATTACACCGACTTGGTGTGAAAATACACTCCTGGTGTATATTTACACTGCAAGTATAAATTTACACTTTTATGGTGTAAATATTGAGGCAAGCTACTTTACACCAACTTGGTGTAAAAATACACTTACTAAAGTAAACTAACACTTACGAAAGTGTAAATTCACACTTTTTTTGGTGTAAAAACGGAGGCAAGAATTTACACCGATTTTGGTGTTGGCACAACACTCGGAGATTTAGAGTGTACATTGCGGTTAATGGAGGCAATTTTCTTTGCTTCAACCTGTGTCCATGCATTAACTGATTTTGCTTCATGTCCAAAAGGTGTTTAATTATTTCATTTTCTTTCACTAACTCTGCTAAGTCGTCCATAGCACATCATTTTCGACCGCCATCTTTTGTCTATCATCAAATAAGATGTCGATCTTTGCATCGGATTCTTTCGCACGTTTGCTTGGATTCTCATTAGGCATTGTCATGATCCCCGAGCCAACGGCGCGAAGCGCCGTGCGAGGGTACTAATTCCGCACGGCTATTTACACCCGGGAAAAGGAAAGCATAGCGAAGTCTGAAGTTCATCAAATATCGCGGGCGCGTGGTTCAAGGGTGGCGGTGAGTGGGAATGGGTGGTCATCACTGATCTCAAAAATATGGCGGACTATATTGCACTACAATATTCCGTATTTTTGCAAAAAGATTTAGCAACTTTCACAACCAACGAAGGGTGGTCATTTCTGATCTCAGGAATATGGCGGACTATCAGGAGTAGCAAACACTTAAGGCATCCAAAAAGGCGAGAAATAAGACGAAAACGACTGCCACAAGACTCTTGAAGAGAGATTAATTCGGGGAAAATACAGAGAAGCACCAAGAATTAACTATGGCGTGAAACACAAGGCAAGTTTGTTGATAATGCGTATTTATACTTGTGTTTTAATGCTTTATAAAGGCCGGCGTAGCCGTACTCATCCAGTCTATTCACTGTTTAAATTGCAGAGTAAGTTTATGTTTAGTAAATGCAAGACTGTCTTCTTATTACTAATGTAATTAATAGGTTGTATTTTATACCAAATTTAAGCTTACATTAGGCGTAATAACATACTGATGACAAATGTTGTGCTATTTAAAAAAATTGTCAATAAAACAAGGATTAAAAACTGATATTTTGTCATTTTGAAAAAAATACACAGAAAGATTAACAATTGCCGTGTTGCTATGACAACAACCTATCACAGTACTTCATGTAATTCCGAAAATACAGTTGCATGCTCTTAGTTAGTGGCGAGGGGTTGCTGCATGCATGTATTCCTAGTATTAAGTTAGTCCACGCTTCACGCGATCTATCTGTGGGGGTTAACACGTGTCCACGCAAAGCAACTTTTCGGACAAAAAATCAGCATATTACATAAAATACTATTAGGAAATATGTAATCACGTCCGTTTGTCGTTGTATCTCTCTGCTTTGAAATATGTAAAATCCAAACAACTGCAAGAAAAAGGTTCAATCATGAGTACTCAAAATAAAAAAATTAAAGATATGACGATGTTGGAACTGAAAGAGTATCTTTAAGCTCACGGCGTTACTGTAACTGGCTATTTGAAGCCTGCTTTGGTAGAAATAGCGAATGTTGTACGAAAGATGATGCTTCTCCTCGATCCGAACTTTGAATGCCTTGATGATTCGGAAAGAAAATTAATTATTCATGAAAACGAAATCGAAGACCACTTTGTGAACTCTCACGATGCGCTTGACTATTTTAGTGACTCCCCACCGTTCGGACTTTATGATATATTCAATCATCTAATTTACCACACCACAGATTACGATAAACAAGGTCTCGCCGCGTGCAAATCTTCCGACGATTATCGCCTTTTTGAGGAAGGTTATGTAGAATCCTTACGGACTAAGAAATTAGCTGCAGAAGGAGTCCATTTGTATAATGGTAGGGTCAAAGCCACTATGAAAGAAAAAACTTACCAAGGCAAAAAATCCTATGACCTTTGGTTTATTTTAGAAGGGACGGGTCCAAATAGAGGGAGCGTGTTGAAAGCGAAATGTCGTTGTAAAGGTGGGCAAGATGGAGGGTGCAAGCATATTGCGGCTACAATGTATTCTCTCGAACAGACGCTTAATACTCGTGACAAGGACAGCGTAACAAGTGCACCATGTAAGTGAGTAAAAAGACCAACGGCAAGTAGTAAACCATGCGAGATAAAAAACCTTGTCATTGGTCACCAAAATTCACCTACAAAGAAAAAGAATGTTAAAGAATCAATTAGTAACTCAAAGGTTCAAAATAAAAAAAGGAAATCTGGCTCTCATGTTTATTGTGAAAACATGGAAGTGGACGTAAGAAATGAAGAAGATAGAAATCCCCCAAGTCCAGAGTCTTGTACAAAGTTTATTCAGTCATTATCTGCAGATGGTTTCAAAAAACCAGTTTTGCTTCCTTTGTTGCAAAAGATATACTGTACCTGCCTAGTGCTGGAACACGAAGTATTGTGGAAATAGACAGCATTAAAGAGAGCATTGGAGGGTCATATGTTAATAGCATTAAAGAAGAAGTTGTTTGTGAACACAAAGAAAATTGCCCACCAAAAACCAGAATTAAAGATGATGGGAGCACTACAGTGAAAGTAAATTGTGAAGTCCCTATAATGAAAAAGAAGCTGGAAGACTTGCTCAATGAAAATGATAATGACGTCGAAAGAGTTTCAAGTAATATCAAAAATGGCAATTTATTTTTTACCACAGAAGAAATTGAGTACACCAGCAGTAGTACATTAAAGCAATGGAGATGCAAAGAATGGTTTATTCAAAAGTCTGGTTTTATCTCTGCATCAAAAGCCAAGAGAATACATTCAGTTCAAACCAGTTTGGAACAAGGCAAAAATAGAGATGTCAGCAAAGTTGTTACTGAAATTGTTCACCCAACTATTCCACCATATTCATCCTCTCTCCCAAAACAACCAAAGAATGCCTGTGATTGGGGGCTAAAGCATGAACAAAGTGCCAGACATGCATACCAAACAGTTGAAAAGAAGCAGCATCATAACTTAAAACTTCATTCAAAGGGCTTTCTCATTTCAAATAGAAAACCTTTTCTAGGGGCAAGTGTTGATGACATCAAGACATGTTCATGTAGTGATTGCCACCCAGTTGTGATTGAATACAAATGTCCTTGGAAGCATAAGGAAAAATCAGCAAAAGAAGCCTTCCTGACACCAGAAGTTTGTGGAAAACAGGTTGGAGACAGCTTCCTTTTGTAACCAACATCAAAGTATTATCACCAAGTGCAACTACAAATGTTTGTGGGGAACTTAATGTTGTGCCATTTGGTGGTTTGGACAAAGCTTGGTGTGATTGTTGTCAAAGTGCCATTCAATGAAAATTTTATGAATTCAGTTATTGCTAAATTAGAGGTGTTCTGGATATCCCATATATTACCCAAGATGATGCTTGAGATTCAAGTGACTACAGGCTTGGACACTACAACACTGATAGGTAAAAATTCATTTATTTATAACATTTATGCTTCACTCTGCTATTTATTAAACTCCTTTTTCTTTAAATTAATAAGATGTTCCATCTCAAAATGAAAACCCTGATGATTCTCAAATACTGCCACAGGATATGAATTTGGATCATGATAAATCTGCTCAGCTTACAACACCAGCAACAAGAAGTATTAATATTTTGGGAGTAGATATCTGCCAGGAATGCATTGATGGCCTTCTTCCTCGCTCAATGGTCAATGATAATATTGTTTCATATCTACTCAAATAAGTAAAACTGAATTTGCATGCACATATATCTACAAAGATTTGAAAATGTTTATTTTTTGTGCATATGTTAGATGTTGATTTTGACAATTTTAGACAAGAAAGATGCATTTTTCCTGTAATAAGTACATTCTTTTTCACTGCATTATCTGGTGAACAGGAAGAAAAGAAACTTTCTAGGTATAAAAATTCCTTAGCTCTTTTTGCAATGTTTCACAGAAACAAACAAATTGTTACTGACATTCTGTTCATTTATCATACACTAAACAGGTATGAAAGCCACAGTACTGCTAAGATGTTCTTTAAGCCCCATTTATTGTTGGATGAATACATATTTATTCCTATAAATAGAAAGTGATTAATGCTGGTTGATCAATAATAAACGCTGTCAGTGATGTCCATGTACCATTATGTTGAGTATTATGATAAACGTATATGTATTATATCTGGGTTTTTTCTGTCATCTGTTATGTAGGCATCATTGGTTATTGGTTACATTGACCCCATGGTAAATAGATAATTACAATTATTGCTTTGTTTTGTCTGATGCTTACATGATCTTTCTCAGTGAAATGCAAAGCTGGTTAAATATGTTGTTTGTTACTCTAAAACCCTACCATCTTACAGGCATATAATTCTAATGGATTCTCTCACATGGATGTTGCATGCCGAAGAATTGAAATTAGTCTGATTTTTAAGTAAGTGGACAAATTAGGTTTTTGATTGTTACTAATGTTTAGTCCAATATCTTGCTTACTATTTTTATTTTGTAGTTACCTGATTCACTTAACTGAAAAATATGCACTTCCAAATAAACACCAAAACATGGAAGTCAAGGTTTTGAAGGTGTGGTATTTACTTTTAAATGAAGGTTTTATTTTGTCTAAGCATGTTTGGTAATTGTTAGAAATTACTAATAATCATAATTGTGTGTTTAGGTCCCGCGGCAAGAACCTAATAGCAACAACTGTGGAATTTATGTTGTAAAGTTTGTGAAATATTTTATTCAGGTACTGTACATAAAGTGCATATTTTTTAGTAATGTTGTACAGGCTGTTTACAAGCACTAAACTTCGAAAATTTCATTTACCTTATGTAACATTTTCAACTCATTATTAAACACCATTCCGTACTAATTTGATTTCAGGAGTTGGATATGTATGAGTCAGCACCAGAAGAATATTGTACCAAAGAACACAAATGGTTCAAACATGCAGATGCAGAAGAAAAACGCAAGACAACAAGATCCTTTTTGCTGAGTAGAATGTTGCACAAATAATAATGTATATAATTTATTCAACATTACACTGCATCTAAAATTCAAGAGCAACATGTATTAAAATGTTTTTACTCATCTCCAAATTCATCACTGCTGTTGTCATTAATAAAACCATCATCACCACCATCTGTCTCTTGGTCAAAGATACTTGGCTGTAAATTTACCACAGCTGCACACACTTTGAGAACCGAACTCATGTATGGTTTGCACGATAATGGGATCACACCTCTTAGAAAGCAGAAGCATTTCAGTTTTCTTATCATGCATTCCACATGAATCCTTACCTTTGCTATTCGGCTTGTGGCTGTAGCTGCTTTAGCATTAATGCAGCCTTTTTTCATAATCGGGGGTGCAAGAAGTCTTGTTTGATGTATTGCTAATACGTCTTGCATGTTAAACCCTTTATCAGCCATGATCACATCACCGGGGTTTAATAGCTGAAGAAAACCACACCGTCTTACTATTTCTTTGTCACTAATACTTCCTGTGAATAGCTTGGAGATGAAATTAATATGCAGGAGTGGAGATATTGAAATAAGTGCTTTAAATGTATTTCTGGACTTATATGAACTATAGGTAGACCTTTGCGAAGCTACTCTGAACGGCGTTTCAATGTAGAATTCAGTGCAGTCAATAATTCCACGAAAATTGCTGAAACTTTGAAAAGGCTTGGGAACTCGTAAGTCTGACATTTCTTCAACAGTTGAAAAGGGAAGCAAAAACGTGAGCTCTTCTTTCAAGAACATAATCCACGAAATGAAAATCCTGCTGGCAGTTCCTCTTGATATGCCAAAAATGTCTGCCAGCATGATTATGCTAGATGCACGCTTTAACCTCACAAGGACCATGATCATTTGCTCCATCACTGTCAATTATTGAATGCATATTTATGCTGGAATTGAAAAAAAATCATCGAGATGATAAGTGACCCAACATTATAAAGAAAATCAAATGATCATATTTGTGCATGTAATTTTATCACCTTTAAATAGTGATTTTTCACACTGTTGTTTCTTGTCATTTTTGTTCCTTTCCATGTGTATAGCCTGGATGCCTTTTCTTTGATTAATTCAAAAAGAGAAAGAAAAACCTGCTTGTCAAGACCTACAAAAAAATATGTAAATGAAAATTACAATCATGTTACAGTACCAGAAAATATCTTTTACTGTGATTTTTAAATAGTGGTATAAAATATAAATGAACACAGAGTGAACAGGATGCTACAATTTCAGAAACATTGGATATGAAAGATACCTGTATAACGACAAGTTTTTTTGGGATCCATAATCATTTCCACAAACAATGTCCTTCTCATGTTATTCTTGTTAGTCAGTGACATATCTGTGTAAGGACTCAGGTGACTTGTCTCAATGGTAGTCTATTGAAGACAAGAAATGCATAAACTATAAAGTAAGTCACCAATGTCTGAGCGCAGAGAAAAAATATATTTACCTGAGTTTCATTGTTGACTGTTTTATGAATATCATCGGTTCTAGAACTGAGAGCTTCCTTCTCGTGCTGGCTTGAATCTGAGCTTATGGCTTTGGCTGAACCATCCTCATTGCTTGACTCGACAACACAACCATCATGAGTTTTCACTGTTCTGGTATTCGACAACAACAACAACGCATCTGCAGCCGAATTTTCGTCTGTTCTGCGGATTCGTTTTGGTATTTGTGCCCGCTTCGTTGGTGATTTTCGCTTTCGACCCAATCTCACAATCTGCCATAATTTATATTTGAACAAGTATTTGATAATGGAATAGGTACTCTAGCTACGTTCAGAATATTAAAAATATTTTAACCTATAAATAGCTACCTTTTCTTCACTGGCATTTGCTGGAAAAGGATTTGGGTTCTCTTTTGTTGGTCCTTGTTGGCCAATGAAATGTAGACTGCATATATTGCTGTCCTTTATACATTTGAAAGTATCACCTCGACAGCATGCCCTAATCCATGTTTCTCTCCTTTCCTTGAACTTTTTTACCGATGGGAAACTGTGAAAGCTTATAATTTTGCCATCTTCCGTTTGCAGCCTTTCCGGATAACGACTATCGGTTTTACAAGTGCCCCAAGAACACCGTTTGACCATTATAAAGTCGCATACATACTATACAAAACCTATTACACGTTCTACTTTGCTGATTTGTTTATCCAAAAAATTGCTGTGCGTGGACACGTGTTACCCCCCACAGACAGATTGCGTGAAGCGTGGATTGTCACACAGCAAAAATTGTCTTTAACGATCTCATGGCGTACTGGACAGAAGATATACAGCAAGAGAATGTGTTGAATGACCTAATAGGGAGCTTAATAGCAACTAGGAGTAAGGTTACGACTGTGCGTTTTGATAGCGTGTGCAGTAGTCGTAGTCGTTGTCGTTTCTGTTCGAATATTGCTGTAAATCAGGCAACGAGAAATAAAGTTTTTGCAAACTACATTTCATGTAACTTAAAACCCTCTACAAGATCAGCTCTTTTTGTGAAGAACTATAATGTGCGAATTAATTTTCAATATGTTTTTGAATAAAGCTACTACAAATATTTTAAAAAACTGTTCTTGAAGAAGAGCAACGTAAGCCAACTTTTAATGATATCTAAAAAGTCGTAGCATGGATAGTTAAAGAAATGGATAGGACACTCGTGGTCTCGTGTAACATTTTCAGCATGCAGCATGATGGTTGCAAATTATGACATCACCAAATTCTCAAACAACTGCACTTTTAGCAATAATACAGATGAAGATTATAATTGAAAAGCAAATATACTACGCCATTTTAATATGAAGTATCCAAGTATTCCCCGTAAATTGCAGCAAACATTTTAAAAAACTAAATAGTGAAAACTGTATCCTAAATTTCAGTTTGGTCAACGGTAAGTTCTTGGCGTTATTTTCGTAGCTACAAAAGTAAAAAAAAAATCAAAATAAAGATTTTAAACGTTTACCTTCCATACTTTGTTGTGAAATAGGCATGTTTGTAAAACAATAAAACGAATTTAGGTTTCAATATTACTGTTTGAAATCAGAAAATTAAGCAACGGAGAATGCCGAGAAATGCCGAAAACGTACCTTTAAATCATACTCAGATGAGCAACAGTTATGACTTTTTTCCATTGATCTCTATAATACTGGATCACGCATACAGTGACATCAAGTGAAGTCAGAATTTGGAGTACCAAGATGGCGGACAATCAGCATTTTCAATAGATAAATAAACTTCCTTATTTTATGGAAATTTACGGAAATTGAAAACGCTGCTTAAAAGCTTACTCTTACATCCGCAAAGAACACTGGACCTGGAAAACCAAGATGGCGGCGATGGCTTCAAAATTTAATTATGAATGTGTGATCAAGTATTATACAGACCAATGCTTTTTTCTCGTAAGTACGAGATGGCGTAAGCATACGACGTGTTTTTGGCGCAAAAATGACGATTCTCGTAGTCGTACCCCCTGCTAAAGCTTCCTAATGGCCAGCTGGACGGAAGAGAAACGGTCTAGATTTATGGCTGACTGGAATAAGGGCGAAGGTTTACTTGACATTTACAGTCAAGCCCAACAGAATTCACAAGAAGGGCCTGGAACGAAACGACAAGCGAGCGCATGAAAATGAGCCGGAGACTTCAAATAAACGCTAGAAAGATGATGACTTAGTTTCACCATCAAATCACCACCAAAAACAAGTCAAGGTTCGCAATTTTAACACAACAGGCACAAATGTATACGTATTAATGTTAGGATATAAACTCTACTTTCATATGTTAGCGAGAGACTTGTTGTTAATGACTGCTTTTTAATTGCAATTTTAGCATAAAATCTTTCAGACAAAGTCATAAAACTACAATGTGTTTAATCGTGTATAACATTTAATGAATTTGCCTTTCATAACGAGATTAGTATTATCCAAGTTTCACCTAATAAAGCCACAACAAGGATGGCAACGACAATTTAACAATTTGCTAAATGAAAGCGTTTTTAATCAATCACCTATTTTCACAATGTCAATTTGTAGTTCTCTAAGCCATAATCTTTTAAAATTTGAAGATATATTAAAAATAAAATTTCAAACGCATCATGACGCTATCGGAAATTTGTCGGTTTACTTTCAACTCAAGCCCCTTTTCAATGACTATGCTATGTCACAATAATGTGCAAATGTGTTTCCAGATTTTAATAATCTCAAATGTCATGTGATTTGTGTTGTTCTCTGACATGCAGGACTTGTAACCATATAGCTTCGAATGATTTGCGTGATAATTTATTTAAACATGAATTGAAAACTGATATCTGAGGGGCTAAGGTGTGGGTAGTATTATAAAGGCCGATCAACCATTTCTTAGGGTGGCGCAAACCCCCACAAGGTGCCATATTAATTATTATGCGAGAACGCTGCACGCTGATTGGTCGAACATGCTACGCACGATAAAGCTGTGTTTTGATTGGTCGATGTTAGGGTGCCACAATCCGCCACAGGATGCCGCAATCAGCATTCTCTAATGCTATACCCGTGCTCTGGTTGTTTGAGCAACTGCATTACTAACGCTACAGCCGTGCTCTGACTGGGGCGATCAAGCAGGATTAGAAACCTTGTGATTAGCGTTTACGGCAAACGGCAAACCTGAGACACGTCCTTTGAGATAAAAATAGAACTAGTGACCGTTAAATGTTTTATCTATACGAATTATTAATAAGAATAAATACACCGCACCTAGACAAGTCGTTCGATCACAGACAGTTGCTGACTGACGTCAATGATTTTTCTGCACATGGCTTCACATTTGAATTGTGGCGTCTGTTTGAATTTTACAATGGAACTGCTAGACATGCTCATAGCGGCTCACTACAACCTAAACTATTATCGGTCAGTGATACTTTCGGGCATGGTCATACAAATTTATCCTAGATCAATATGAACCGTATAATTTGAACACTTTACGGTTCATGATTTAAATTTTATATGAACATGCTTCAGGTTTTCCGTAAACGCCAATCTAAAGGTCTCTATTTTTTAGGTGGTGCAGGATGGTTCAAAGAGGGGTTCATTTACTATATATCGTCACTCAAATGTATCCTTATGGCTTCGATTTGGTTCAAAGCATTGAAGATGATCGATGATCGAAGCAAAGTTTTGCAAGGGCACAATGCAACTATAGATTTTGAAGTGAAGAAGAAAGATGGCCTTATCCGTGATTTCCAGAATTTAATTAAAAGTGAAATGGCCAGCAATTCTAAGCGAATGCAAAGATGTGGTGAGAGCTTTGAAAATTGAATTTTGGTTCGTCAAATCCGATAAAAAGGAGAAGAGGCGGAGGAGGCTCTTCGACGAATCGGATGTATCTGATAATGATTTAAATGAAAGTGAAGATGATAAAGAAAATTTTGATGATTGTCCAACCGATGAATTCAGAACAAGTTTTTGACCTCATTGTCCATAGTTTGTTAACAGAAATGAAGAACTGTTATCGTGCAGTTCGAAGTTTGAAAACAAAATTTGCCTTTCTGTGGAAGTACCTCATAATGGAAGAAATAACAAGAAGTTGTCCGGAAACAGTTGAACATAAATTGTTTCCCTTCCCGCATGTTCGATCGTTTTGTTCATCGCTTCCTTCACAATATCTTTGAACTCAACCCACAGTTTCTAAGAAAATTTGCTATGTGTGCCTTCCCTTCGCTGGCTCACACCCTCTTCAAATTTGCAATGCTCTTAATCCACATCTCAACATTCGATTTGTCTTTCGCTCCGCTGCACGTATATCCTCTTTCTTTCCTTTTAAGGATGAAGTCCATAAGTTTATGAGATCTGGTTTTGTATACTTATTTAAGTGTCGACGCTGCTCCGCGTTTGTAATATGACACCATGTGAATAGATAATAATATATATTCATAATCTCATGTAATTCTATATTATTAGCCTATTATCCCCGAGCCAACGGCGCGAAGCTCCGTTCCGGGCGTAAGCCCGGGGCGAGGGTTACTGATTTCGTATTAGCAAAGTTGAAAAATAAGTCGTTGCTCGTGATAGGTAGTAAAAGTGGTATGTCCTCACTGATCTCAACAATATGGCGGACTATCATGAATGGCTAACAATGATTGGCCAGATTTAAAATTTATTGTTGATTGATTAATCACGAATTCAACTGACAGCAAAAATCTAAATTTGCTTTTTGCTCTACAATATTTTGTATTTTTGCAAAAAGATTTGGCAACGTTCACAACCAACGAAGGGTGGTCATTGACTCTTGAAGAGAGATTAATTCTGGGAAAATACACAGAAGCGCCAAGAATTGACTACGGCGTGAAACACAAGGCAAGTTTGTTGATAATGCGTATTTGTACTTGTGTTTTAATGCTTTACTAGAAATACATGCATGCAGCAACCCCTCGCCACTAAGAGCATGCAACTATATTTTCGGAATTACATGAAGTACTTCTATAGGTTGTTGTCATAGCAACACGGCAATTGTTATTTATATTAATTTTTCAAAATGACAAAATATTGGGTTTTTAATCCTTGCTTTATCGACAATTTTTTAAAATGGCACAACATTAGTCATCGGTATGTTATTACGCGTAATGTACGCTTAAATTTGGTATAAAATACGACCTACTAATTACATATATTAGACGTTTTGAAATATTTAAGAAACTAAATTTTTATCTACATAAACTTTGAGTTTGAAACAAAACCGTTTCAAGCCAATTTTGTATCTTCGCTCATATTCTTTTACATGTAAAGTTCGTCAATATTTTGAAATACAGTAATAAGAAGACAGTCTTGCATTTACAAAACATAAACTTACTCTGGAATTTAAACAATAAACAGTGAATAGACTGGAGGAGTACGGCTACGCCGGCCTTTATAAAGCATTAAAACACAAGTCTAAATACGCATTATCAACAAACTTGCCTTGTGTTTCACGCCGTAGTCAATTGTTGGCGCTTCTCTGTATTTTCCCAGAATTAATCTCTCTTCAAGAGTCAATGACCACCCTTTGTTGGTTGTGAAAGTTACCAAATCTTTTTGCAAAAATACAAAATATTGTAGTGCAAAAAGCAAATTTTTAGATATTTGCTGTCAGTTGAATCAAAGAGTTGCCAAGCTTAGGAAATTAACTTAACTATATCATAAACTACGAAGTGTGTTTACGTGCGCACTGATCTCTATATGAAACTACACACTGAATTGGGCCGCCTATGGTTGAATTCGTGATTAATCAATCAACAATAAATTTTAAATCTGGCCAATCAGTGTTAGCCATTCATGATAGTCCGCCATATTGTTGAGATCAGTGAGGACATACCACTTTTACTACCTATCACGAGCAACGACTTTCAACTCCGCTAATACGAAATTAGTAACCCTCGCCCCGGGCTTACGCCCGGAACGGCGCTTGGCGCCGTTGGCTCGAGGATAAAGGCCGGCGTAGCCGTACTCCTCCTGTCTATTCACTGTTTATTGTTTAAATTCCAGAGTAAGTTTATGTTTTGTAAATGCAAGACTGTGTTCTTATTACAGTAATTCAAAATATTGACGAACTTTACATGTAAAAGAATATGAGCGAAGATACAAAATTGGCTTGAAACGGTTTTGTTTCAAACTCAAAGTTTATGTAGATAAAAATTTAGTTTCATAAATATTTCAAAACGTCAAATATAATTATGTAATTAGTAGATCGTATTTTATACCAAATTTAGGCTTACATTAGGCGTAATAACATACCAATGACAAATGTTGTGCCATTTTAAAAAAATTTTCAATAAAACAAGGATTAAAAACCCAATATTTTGTCATTTTGATCTAAATTAATATAAATAACAATTGCCGTGTTGCTATGACAACAACCTATACAAGTACTTCATGTAATTCCGAAAATATAGTTGCATGCTCTTAGTGGCGAGAGGTTGCTGCATTTCTAGTTAGTCTATTAATTAATTCTATATTATTAGCCTATTATTAGCATATTAATTCTATATTTTTAGTTTTAATGTGTTGGAAAATACGCTTCCCCTCTCCGGATTCTACACATTTGAGTTTAAATTGTTTTAATTTATTCCACATCACAAGTAACAAAGCAATTTATATTGGGTCGTTTCAAAATTGTCTATACACCGTGTATATGTCGTACCCCCTCCCCCCCTATACCCTCGAATGTCATCGCATTTAAGGTTGTAAAATAACTATGCATGAAATCGTCATCATATGGCTTGCTGTCATGGTTGCATGCTTCTCTCCAAAAGCTGCTCTCATTTTTTGGATATTCCTTGAGAGCGAGTGAAGCGCTGTAATATTTGAAGCATAGAGTGTCTTCATTGACTGGACTATCTAAAACGACAATGCATCCATTTCATTTTGATGAGAATATAAATAAGACATTACACGCGTCCACACTTCCATATTGACATGATCAAAATAGCAGTAGACCATCTTAGACAGGGTTGGAACCTTTAGCCAAATTTCATACAATCCAGATACCGCTGATTCGTTAGCTCGCAGATAGTCTTGACAGCCTCTGACTTTCACATCACATAAGCAGTTAGGAAATTTGCCACCGCTGTGCAAAAATATTGTTAGCAGCTGAACACAAAATGTAATTAGCATATTTTTTGCGAAATACAGATTGGTTTCAGAGGTGCTCCGAATTCAGTTTCTTTGACGAGCCAGTTATAATTTTGTTCACAATTTTTCATTGATTTCAGTAAAGGACTGATATAGCTGTCAGTTAATCATACTTTGAAATGATGACATCGTCTGTTGAAGCAAATTTCCAAACTTTGACATGTGAGTGGGTTGCCAAGAATTAAGCGCGATGTTGAATTTACGTTTGACTTAATACTGAAAAATTTAGCTTTTGCTCCAAAAAGATATTTGTTTCCTCTTACTTCCAATATGTTCATGTTCCTTTCGAAACAAATTTTTTTGCTTTATAAATTCCGCTCATGGGCAATAGTTTGTTGTGAAACTCGCCACCGGAAAAGTACTTTAAATTACGGTTGTTGTTGAAACGGTCGTGAAAGTGATAAAACATCCACAATCACGTGGGCCGTCAGTGCAATGATGTCTTTGATACTGCATAAATGTTTTCGTACAAATGGTAAAGATATTTTTCAATTGACTAATGCGTTTAGTCGATCGATTTCAGTGACATTTTTGTATTGTTGTTCGAGTACGAGCGTTGACTAGTTTGAGTCGAATTTTAAAAAATCAGCCTTTTGCTCCAACATGATTTTAGCTCGAACTTGGCCTTCATGTTTATATCTACTCACCTGATTTGTTAGCGTGCTCTTAAAAATTACGCTAAAAGGTCATTTAGTCCACTGAAAATGCTTGTGATCCATGTTTGTTATATGATTTTTAAATACCACGCGTAAATCACGCGCATGCTCAGACAAATTTCCCTGCTGCTCATCACATAACCTTCCCGTGAATCCTGGAGAGCATTTGCAAGAGAACGTTTGCTTGCCAGATCATACTTCTTGAAGACATTCTGCTCCATTCTTGTAAGAATTATTCAGACAACATACTTTTGCGACTGATAGATCTGTTGTCTAAAGGAAAGATTCAAAATGGTTATTATATCAATTTTGTAAAAACGTTATTGAACACAAAAAACTTCGCGAAGAATGCTTTGCATTGGCTTTAGAAGCTTGCATGGATTTTCAATCAAGATTTTCATTTGCGTTGTTTACAAAAAAAGTCGTTGTGCTATTCAGAATAAAGTGTGAGTTTTTTTGACATGCATATTATTTGGGAAATTTGAATTGTTCTATTAGTTTCGTCGATGGATAAGATAAAGTCCAGTGGCCGGTTGTATAAAACTCTTAATCACTTTTTAAATCACTGTTTCGTAGTTAAATAGTGATTTAGTACAAAATACGCTGTTCTGATTGGTTGACGTTACAACTAATCATAGTTAACTTTAATCACTTTTTTATACAACCGGCCCCAGGGTTTGCCGAAGTTCATCTTTTAATGGGGCTTCGTTGCTACAAGTCTTATATGCACGATTGACAAGAACTCGAATCTAGACTACTTTTATCGACCAAGGAGTGAAACTGGTTATATGCTGATACTGACAATTAAGTGTGAGTTAATTTTCAGTAAACGGCTGTACCACATGGATGAATTTGGATATGGAAAAAATGAATTTTATTGTTGATATTATTATATTTTTGACTGCCATAGAGTATTTTAATATAACCATAACCCTCAGAACTATCGATTATTCTGTGTAAATCACCAAATAAAGTGTATGAAAACTGATCATCGTCCATCAAGTAAAATGTAGATGATACTATTATAGGTAATTTATCTAAAAACCAATCCCACAGTTTATTTTACGTTCTGTTTCCATCTCTCGGCAGTATAACAATGCACGTTTTATTGGGTTTCGGTACAAAATACCACACCTAGAACAGTTTTCAGCATATACCTCAGCGTCAGCAACTCGTTTTCCAGCGAAGGTAAATGAATTACACATAATCCGTACCACATCTGTAATATATTCTAAGTAGCAGGGAAACCGTTTTGCCAGAAGCCACCACTTGGAAGCTTCACAACTTTGATGAACCACTGCGTATAAATTTTATCGCGCCAGTTTTGCTCATACAGCATTTGTACAGACTAGATGAAAATTTGTTTCCACTGAATTTATATAAAAGAACAAGTCGTATTTCCGAAGAATATGAATGATATCTGGAATAAAACCAGTTGTCGCTGATTTAAAATCCCATTAACCGTCGGTCGAACGTAACTTTATAGACTGGTGTCCCGCTTGAATTTACTAACATTCCCAAGAAAAATAGCTTTCTTTTGTCAATCTCAGATAGAATATCTCACATACCTAACATTCCTCTGCATGCAGATCCTGATGAGCCAGGCATCAACCCTTGCATTATGCGTACCATCATGTTTTGTGTTTTTTCCAGACGTTTAATTTCTTTTCTACCTAGTCACCATAGTTTGCAACCATACAACATGGAGCGTAATGCAATTACTTTCCATAATATGAGAGAAACAAGTGGATTAAGTCTGAGCTCTCTCCCCCCCTGCTTTCATAATTGTACCACAAGAACGCCAAACTTTTTCAATATTATTATCCACAAACATTTTTTGGACTTTTCTACACACCATACTTTTCCTAAATTCTCCCACGTTGTACATTCTTTGATGCGGGTGAGCCTCATTTTCCAATTTCTACTACATATACTGTGTTCATGAGTAAGTTACATGACTAAAAAATTATATTTTTGTAGTTGAAGACAAAAGGCTCAGAGTAATAGTGCGTACTTAAAAAGTCTACAATTGCACTACAAGACGTAGACAGCACTCATCATGGCCAAAAAATCCTATATTACTTTTTTAAATATTTTTGGTATATTTTTTCCGTGCAAGAATTGTTATATGCATAAACACACGAGTTATTACATGTGTGCAAGAAGAAAAGGAACTTACACAGTTTGAACAGAGACTGCAAGTCCAAAATAGAGAATGATCGAGGTCACCCCATCTTTGTGGATATCTCCTCTGACTAAGAATTGTTTTAAAGACACGTGTACACAATTTTATGGACAGTTTGAACAGGGACTGCTGGCCCAAGATAGAGAATACTTAGAATAGGGTCAGCACACCTTTGTCAGGCTTTGTGGATATCTCCTCAATATAAGGACATGATGTCAACATCTAAATTTTTTTTATTATTTTTTTTTGTATTTTTCACATGCAAGAAATATTTAAAGAGATAAATATGTGAAATTTATGTGCAAGAAGTAAAAGACACTTAAACAGTTTAAACAGGGATCGACTGCTGGTCCAAAATAGAGAATGACGTCACCACATGTTTGTTGATATCTCATCTGACTAAGAATTGTTTTAAAGACACATGTAGCTAAATAACTAGAAATACATGCATGCAGCAACCCCTCGCCACTAAGTAAGAGCATGCAACTGTATTTTTGGAATTACATGAAGTACTGAAATAGGTTGTTGTCATAGCAACACGGCAATCGTTATTCTTTCTGTATATTTTTTTCAAAATGACAAAATATTGAGTTTTTTATCCTTGTTTTATTGACAATTTTTTAAAATGGCACAACATTTTTCATCGGTATGTTATTACGCCTAATGTAAGCTTAAATTTGGTATAAAATACGACCTATTAATTACATATATTAGACGTTTTGCACTGTCTATGAAACTAAATTTTTATCTACATAAACTTTGAGTTTGAAATAAAACCGTTTCAAGCCAATTTTGTATCTTCGCTCATATTCTTTTACATGTAAAATTCGTCAATATTTTGAAATACAGTAATAAGAAGACAGTCTTGCATTTTAATACAAAACATAAACTTACTCTGGAATTTAAACAGTGAATAGACTGGAGGAGTACGGCTACGCCGGCCTTTATAAAGCATTAAAACACAAGTATGAATACGCATTATCAACAAACTTGCCTTGTGTTTCACGCCGTAGTCAATTCTTGGCGCTTCTGTGTATTTTCCCAGAGTTAATCTCTCTTCAAGAGTCTTGTCGCAGTCGTTTTCGTCTCAGTTCTCGTCTTTTTGGATGCCTTAAGTGTTTGCTACTCCTGATATTCCGCCATACTCTTGAGATCATAAATGACCACCCTTCGTTGGTTGTGAAAGTTGTCAAATCTTTTTGCAAAAATACAAAATATTGTAGAGCAAAAAGCAAATTTAGATTTTTGCTTGCTGTCAGTTGAATTCGTGATTAATCAATCAACAATAAATTTTAAATCCGGCCAATCAGTGTTAGCCATTCATGATAGTCCGCAAAATCATTGAGATTAGTGAGGACATACCACTTCTACTACCTATCACGAGCAACGACTTTGAACTCCGCTAATACGAAATCAGTAACCCTCGCCCCGGGCTTACGCCCGGAACGGCGCTTCGCGCCGTTGGCTCGGGGATTATGGACACTTATACAGTTTTAACAAAGACTGCTTGTTCAAGATAGATAATATGGTCACCACAAATTTGTTGACATCTAATCTGATAGCAGGACCTTACATTTGTAATTAGCCGCTTTGAGCTTACTCAGCGCTAATTATCCATTTAGAAAGCAGTATGATCTTGTATTAAATAATCTAGCAAGTCCTGCCATCAGAAAATATCAGGAGTGAAACACCAGTCGCGTGTAACTGGATATATTGTCTGGAAATAAACTCTTGTCGCTAGATAACAAGCATGGTAGGCTTTAAAATTTGCGTATATAAGCGGAAATTTTTTTTAAAAGAAACTAATAAATTCAAAAACACCTAGAAGTCAATTTTTGATATCTAAACCTTTAGATAAACAAAAATATATTTTAGCAATTTTGAAAAATCATTGCGGGGAAAATTGTTGGTCCTGTTGGGCAGGACCACTAACTACGATAGTGGTTGTCATATCATGAATTTGACCGCTCTGAAAGCTTCGAATTAATGATCTGCAAATACATACAAAAGGTTTAACTTGTACACATGAAAATTATATCACGTTATTACCGATTTTCAACGTGTACAAGACCTTTTGTTTTTGTAGATCATCAATTTGAAGGATTCAGAGCTGTCAAATGAATGAACCAGCTTGCAGATAATTTTAATTTCGAAGAGTGCAATTTTTTACAAACATCAGGTAGTTCAATAATATTAAAATCACATAATTACCGAACTGAGATAAGCTGGATTAGGAATTTACAAATCACATTCATCTAGTAGGTATTTAGAGCTAAACTATTCTGAAGTTGTATATGTAAGACTATAAAAATGTTGCGCTGTTGCTATAAAAAAGCTTTTCAGAAATTTATTGGTTTACAAACCCGAACATAATATTCACGCGTGTACATTTCTATGAGTAAATATAGATTTCTTAATGGAAAGTGCTGACGTATGGCATTTACACACGCGTTAGTTTGTTTTTGCAAAACGAAGAGCGAGTGCAACGAGCGAGTGAGTTTGGCGAAAACAAATTAACAAGTGCGTAAATACCGTACACAAGCACTTCCCATGAAAAAATTTGTTTATTTTATAGAAACTGATATTTTCTATTCAAAAGATTGCCTTTACCCAACCTAAATTTGGCTCACTTAAACGTCAAGCGCCTAAGAAAGAGCACTTTACTTTTGCAAAAACCCAAAACAAAATGTCATCGTGTACGATGCCGTATGTACAGTATATGAAAATTACTTTTCTTTTTGAAGCCAGATCTAATATATAAACCCTAATAAACCAGCAGTTTTTAATTTTTCCTTCAAATAAGCAAAGAACACAAAGCCTATCTTTTCAAAATCTCAAAAAGTTAATATTATAATGTAAATGCAACTTACCTAGCTGTTTGTTTTAGTATAACTGCCGCGTCTTTTGCTTGCATAATTCTCTTTCAAAAATATATTTTCGGTTTTTTATAAAATTGTAAATCTTTGTAAACATGTCCTTTGTAAAAATTGCCCAACGTGTCGAATTTAAATCTAAAATAGACTTTCAGCCACAAGACACAGCCAGCTACTTGAAAAAAGTCTCGCCTAAAAGTTTGCCGGCTCTGAACGAATTCACTGCTATGACTGCTATGTAAACACAGGCTCGCACTGATTGGACGAAACGGTTTTTTCACGTGTAAAAAAATCGTTTCATGATTCTGAATGGATTACGCTCGTTAAAAACAAATCACGAAACGGCTTTTCATACGAGAAAAATCGTGCGTAAATATCAGTATCTATGATAAAATTATTTATTTAATTTCGGTATTTACAAATTTTATTGTAAGGTTTTCTTGTTCAATGATGTCCACAAATATGCTTTATCAATGATATATATTTCTTTGCAAGTTTTAATGTATCAAAGGATCATTTTAAAGTGTAAAAATTAATAAAATAGTACTAAAATATTCATGAGCTATAAAAGTGATGCCATCCGTGTCACAATACAATGTCAGAAAACAATTCTAAGCGTAATGTATTCTAGGTTAGTTAACTTCATGCCCAACTTATGACCACACTACACTCGCTCCAAACACGCACACTCTCCAGATGCGCAGCTCTAGACCGAGCGGGGAGAATCCTAATTCTGGATGGGGGTTTCTCAAAGTTTTTTTCTTGAAACCTTATTGCGAGTCTATGGTAAAAACTGTTGCATAATCAACTTAATGGCGCAAATTTTGATATTGTAATTCTTGTCAACCACATCATACCTTAGTTAATTTCTTGAATGAAAAGTGTACGAAGCCTTTTCTTACACGCAGAGCACGAGGTGCTTCTTCTTTATCTACGTCATTTAACTCACAAACACCGTTTCCATTGATTCCGAGGATGAACGATCGACAACTACAGTTCTTGCCGAATTGCCAAAGGCATTCTCTAAAATCAACGCCAAATATTGTCGTGAGGACATGTCGTGAGGACATGTCCTGAAACAACGCGATCTTGTAAACTGGTGTCTTTAAATGAGCGGCGGGGTAACTAGACCATGTACCCTGTGCAACTATGATGACAAAATATTGATGACAAAAATTCCGACCAATATCAGATATGTTGACATCTTTCTTCAATGTAATCCCCGATTTTCATAATTTTAAGATTGGTCGAGGGTTAAATTTTTCGCAGAACATTTATATATTTTTGTGTTAGAACTTGTTTGAACGTTGTTTGAACATGTATTTTCTAAGGGAATACGAATAATTCAGGACTGGAATAATTAGTCGGTGCATGCTCCAATGGGCTTCCCCGCGTCATATGATTGGGCAGAATAGTCTATTTATGTCCTTGAGAGCATCATGCAAGCTTCTCACTCTCACGATCCTATACTGTTTGAAGAGCTAAGTTATGGCAGAAAGCGAAGAGTCAATTGCTGCTCCACCCAACGAGGATCAGCACAGGACACAGTTAGTAGAGGACGTTTTTTCCATGTTCAAAGGATACCTGTCCTCGCAGTTAGAAGCGAAAGACAAAAGCACCGAAAATAAAGCCAAGATGCTGCAAGAAGCAAACGATTTGAAGTTCAAAGGCAACCGAAAGCAGTACGAGATGAATGCACACATCAGTTACATATTCAATCAAATAGAGGCAAACATCGACAACCCCGATGAGATTAAAAAGCTGATTGAGGCTGGACAGCAGAGCATCAAGAAGCGCCAGAAATTAATCCGGCTGGCAGATCGAAGCAAAGACGGCTGGCAGGTCGTGCATGAATATGAATCTGATGAGCTGGCCTCCGACTCTGACGACGAGAAGCGTATTCGCAAAGCCAGGAACGCGGTGGAAAAGAAACGCAAAGATGTGAAAGCTTCAAGTGATAGCGGGGCAAAAAGATTCAAGTCAAGCAACGACAATCAGCTTTTTCGCGGTACGATCGTTCGCGTTCTTTGTTTATCTCATGGTTTGGATTGTGTGAGCATCCAACCATATCTTCGTCTACTTTGCATATCATTGTGAATTGTAGTATGTAAGATGAAAATAATTTACGTTCGGTTGAACGCAGTGAATTAGAACGTAAATGTATTTTCTAAGGGAATACGAGAATAATTCAGGACTGGAATAATTAGTCGGTGCATGCTCCAATGGGCTTCCCCGCGTCATATGATTGGGCAGAATAGTCTATTTATGTCCTTGAGAGCATCATGCAAGCTTCTCACTCTCACGATCCTATACTGTTTGAAGAGCTAAGTTGCCCGCCCGCCCACCCAAAGAAGTTCAAGTGCCGTTTGCAATTTGAATATGCAGTTTGCCATAAATGCTTTGAAAATTTTAGGCAGTGCGACATTTGCTGGCGGTCGATGTTACAGATGCAATCGATATGGGCATTGGGCAAGGAGTTGCAGAGCCGTGTTTAATTGGCAAAAAACCCAATCAACCAACCGGAGCGGATTCTATTATGCCAACAATCCCACAATTGGAAAACCAACAGGTCAAAAGGAAGGAACGCCCAACGGAATGTGTTAAAAGAGACGTATTTGAAGACTTGTGTGAGGTAAAAGGCTGTTTAGAAGGTGATAACATGTGTACATTAATTAACAAGCCCGCAAGTCAAAGGGAGACTTCGCGCGCACATTAGTTTCTGGCAGAAAATAGGCGCACCAAACTTGATATTATCCATTATCAAGGAAGGGTATCGCCTACCATTTGTGAATATTCCTCCGGGAAACGACTCGCCTAATAACAAATCAGTTCTACCCCACGGTGAGTTTGTAGACCAGGCAATCTGGGAACTGCTGGCCACTAAACGAGTTGTAGAAGTTAAAGAGCCTCCTTACATAATTAATCCTTTAAGTGTTACGATACAGCGCTCCGGGAAAAAGAGGCTCATATTAGATTTAAGACACGTTAACTACCATCTAGCACAGCAAAAATTTAAGTATGAAGACTGGAAGGTAGGATTATCCTATTTTCAGAAAGGTGCTTACATGTTTTCCTTTGACCTGAAAAGCGGATATCATCATATTGACATACATTCTGATTATCAACAATTTTTGGGCTTTGCTTGGACTTTTTCGCGCAGTGGACAGCGTAGATATTTCGTGTTTACAGTCTTGCCGTTTGGCCTATCCACAGCCCCTTACATTTTCACCAAAGTGCTTAAACCCCTTGTAAAGTATTGGCGAATTAACGGCCTAAAATTGGGGCTGTTTCTCGACGACGGGTGGGGTATCGAAAAAGACAAGCACATTTGCAGGCTTGTGTCAAAAAACATGCAATCCGATTTGCAAGCGGCGGGGTTAATAGCCAACAACGAGAAATGTCAGTGGGAGCCTTCTCAAGTTGTCAAATGGCTAGGCTTAGTCTGGAATGCCAAAACCGGGACGATCCGTATAACAGAAAACAGAATTCAAAACATTATCGAGACATTACGTACAATTTTTCAGAAAGCATTTTTTGTTACGGCTCGGGATTTAGCGTCTTTAGTTGGCAAAATCATTTCGGCGTCAGCCGTGTTTGGCAACATATCTCAACTTATGACAAGATACTGTTCCATAGAGGTTGCGGCCGCGGCTGACTGGGACACGCCATTTTTGCTAGATCAATATTGTCAAAGAGAATTACAATTTTGGAAAGTGAACACACTTAAACTTAATTCAAAAACAGTAAGCCATTATAACAGCAAACACTCCAACTACATTATATACTCAGATGCTAGTGGCACTGGGTGCGGAGCGCACTTTGATTTAAATGGGGAAAGGGTTTGTCACAAACAGTGGGACGTTTACGAAATTCACAACAGTTCTACCTGGAGAGAACTTACAGCCATTGAGTTCGCTCTAAATTCGTTTCTGCCTTTCATAAAGGGCAGTTACATTAAGTGGTTTTCGGATAGCCAAGCGGCCTGCAAAATCGTTTCTGTGGGTAGTATGAGAGCGGACTTGCACATGATTGCCTTGAGGATGTTTCAGTTTTGCGTAGACAACGCCATTCAATTAGACATACAGTGGATTCCACGATCAGAATTAGCACGGGCGGATTTCATTAGCAGGCTTATTGATATTGATGATTGGCAAATAACGGCAAGTTGTTTCATAGAGCTTGAAAAATTATGGGGCAAACATTCGGTTGACTGTTTTGCCAACTACTATAATAAGAAAATCAATAGATATTTTTCGCGATTTTGGAACCCAGGCTGCAGTGGAGTGGATTTTTTTGTGCAGCAGCTGGCTGGGGAGAACTGTTTAGCAGTGCCACCAGTTGATTTGATAATCAGAACATTACATTATTTATATGCCTGTAGAGCGAATGCAACACTTGTAGTGCCGTTCTGGCCTTCGGCACAATTTTGGCCGTTAATTGCGAGAGAATACAGAGACTGTGTTGTTGAATCTCGGTTATTCAATGGAAGAACTGCTTTAGTGCATGGTATGAATAAGAACTCCTTGCTAGGTTCTCAAAGATTTTTTGGAGACGTTATAGCTATACGTCTAAATTTTAATCGAATGAGGGAACTGCACACAGACGCAAATTAATGAACAGGAATTTTGACTCGACTACATAAGACGAGAAATTTGTAAGAGAGGCGCTTGCCGAAAGGATATATAGTTATGTTACAAGGGAATGTGGGCAACAGATTTGAACGGCGTTTCCAGTGCCCTTAAAGAGCAGATTTACAAGGTGTTTTACGAGATTGATCACACACTAGCAAAATATCTTTATATGTCCGTTGGGACGGCTCAGATGGATAACATTAGAGATCATGTAATGGGGTGGCGCTTGCCAACAATAGGTTCCTTGGTGTGACATTGAATGACAATGAAATATTAAAACCAAAATAAAACTTTAGTGCCTTTACAGTTTGTTTGTTTTGTTTTGTTTTTTTCTGCGGAACGAATTTATTCACTTGTCTTAACTTAGAATATTCTTTTTTGTAGCTTTATAATTTTTCTAGCGATTGGGACAAAGTTCCGGACAACATCAGACCCAACACGGAAGTATTATTAAAACAGCTTCTGAAGTCTAAAGAGGCGTCAACTTCAAAACGATATCTCAGCGAAATAAGCAAATTTGTAAGTTGGTGTGAATTAAACAAAGTGCAAACATCACCGCCTTTTACCGTTCCATTGGCGCTAACTTATATGTCCAAAGTATATCAGGATTCTCACTCATATGCCAATCTCCTGGCAGTTGTGTCAGCGCTAAAATGGTTACATTCATTTTTACCCCAACTCTATGAGAATCCTTTTGACAGTCCAATATGCAAAAATTTTTTAGAGGCTGCAAAGCGTTGTAAAGCACCAATAAAGAGAAAGGTACCTATCACTCCGGATATGATAAAAGCAATTATTGACAAATATGCAGGGCCATCTGCTAGTCTGCAGGATTTGAGATTAGCATGTTTATGTAGCACTGCTTTTACAGGATTCTTCCGCTATAATGAGATCTGCAGCATCCAGCCTGCTCATTTGGAATTTTCATCCGAATATCTCAAAATATTCGTTCCGCGGGCGAAGAATGACGTGTACAGAGAAGGCAATTACGTTTACATTAAACGGCTTGGCAGTAAGTATTGTGCAGTTAGCTTACTGCAGAGATACATTAGCATGGCTAAAATTGACTCCAGTGATAATGACTTGCCGTTGTTTAGAAGATTGAGGTATTACAAATCAACTAACAGTCATAAATTATGTAGAGAAAAGTTATCGTATTCCAGATGTAGAGAAATCCTGCAAGACTGCCTCAAGACGCTTGGATACAACCACAAAGATTATGGTTTGCACAGTCTACGTTCAGGCGGAGCGACAGCAGCAGTGCAAAATAATCACCACTTGTCAGAAAGGTCACTTAAACTGCACGGACGGTGGAAATCAGATTCAGCGAAAGATGTGTACATTTTGGAAGAAGTTTCACAACGCCTTGAGATTACTAACAATTTAGGTCTGAGTTAATGGGAGATTAGACATGAATAGTGTGTAAACCTAACTAATAGTGTTTTGTATGTTTGTGCTGGATAACGGATAACAAATAAAAACAGTTTGGATTGTGTGAGCATCCAACCATATCTTCGTCTACTTTGCATATCATTGTGAATTGTAGTATGTAAGATGAAAATAATTTACGTTCGGTTGAACGCAGTGAATTAGAACGTAAATTAATTTAACGTTGCACGAACGTGGTACCAACGTTATGTTCCAACGTTAATCCCAAAGTCGCCACCACGTTCCTACGAGTTCATGATCACAAAAAAACGTTCCACAATTATTCCTCCAACAATTATTCGTTACTCTAGTTGTTCCCATAATCAGTTGATTTAAGTTGTAGGTGGTAAATATGCTCAAAATGTTGGACGTATTAATATTTGAAGTGTTGAATAACAGGTTACAATTCAACTCACCTAGTAAAATCATCAATTATATCTATAGTTTTCTCAAACATCGAAAATAAATGGTTGGATGAGTTCGGAGGTCCATACCAAGAGCACATCAAAACGGGTCATGAGTGAGGGTTCGGGATCTCAATAATCTACATTTCAAAATATTTATTAAGTAGATCTTTTCGACCGATAAAATCAAATTACTTATAATAAGAGTGTACAAGAGCACTCTGCCACCTCTTCTACCATTTAATTAACGATCAAGTCTTTGATTACTAATTACGCCTCTATGATTTCTAATTCATTATTACTTACAGATAAATCCAACTTACAATGGGTGGACAAAAAAAAGTGGCCCCCTCGAATTATAATACTGGTATTGGTATATATGATGTATAAAAAACAGTAAAGGTAACAAACAATTCATAAATACGGTATTGGTATATATGATGTATAAGAAACGATGAAGGATAACAAACAATTCATAAATAGTCATGGTACTAAACAGATATGTGGCAAATCATATCATTTAAGCGTTAATTTTATGTGAGAATTACACAACAAAGCAATCATTGGAAGCATAAAGAAACTGAACACATTTTTTAAAATGTAGTCAATGATATTTCAATTATGGACAGTGTGTTAAAATTTTACATAACACCAACACTTCACCAACTACAAGATGTCTATGCATTTCTCACATTGTCAAAAACATTTGTTAATATTTGGTTGGCCATCCCTTAGATTTAATAACTGCTTTGCACCTACTCGGCATGCTTTCAACAAGGTTATGCAGGTATTCATCCGGCATGGAGTACCAAGCATGCTTCAGAATGTCAAAAAGCTCATCTTCGTTTTGTGGATTGCGATCTTGAGTTAAGCGATTGAGTTGACCCCATAAATTTTCAATCGGATTTAAATCCGGTGATTGGGGTTGCCAATTCATCACTTCTATCTTCTTAATTTGAAGGTATTTTTTAGCAACGTTACTAGTGTGTTTAGGGTCGTTGTCTTGTTGGAAGATAAAGCCTTCAGGGTTTAATCGATTGGCTGATGGAACCACATGATGAATCAAAATTTTCCGATATTCTGGCCCAGTCAAAATACCCTTTACCTGATGAAGATCGCCAACACCATTCCACGAAAAATACCCCCATACATTGAAAACAACTTTGAAACAAGTACAGTATTTAACCGATTAATACATTTTTGAATTTTCAAATTTAGTAAAATTAACACTTACATAATGTTATTTGCTATTTATCTGGATGTCACCGTGCCTATTTCTGAATTGTTTTGGAAGTTTTTGTCTTTTATATACAACAACCGTATTATAATGGGGGGGGGGGGCACTTTTTTTTTGTCCACCCACTGTAGTTTCATTACTTACCAAAATATCAATCTTATTAGTTTCTATGTAGACTCGTAGTTACTATGTTACTATGTAATTACTATGTAACATCTATATGAGAGCTTAAACTCTTAATATTTAAACAAGCGATTGCAAGACTAAATATCTTCCTAGAATTATTGTATTACCAAACGCAAGTTGTCAAAAGAGTAATAATCAACGCTCTACCGAAAGTCATTTATGAATGAAAATCGAACTCGCAACCTTAGAGATGTAATTTAATCACTTTGCCTCACAAAATTGGCCAAAAATGATTGTTTTGCTACTTACTACCTGTCGAGGAGATATTTTTTCATGGCGTCTCCAGTAACCAATCAAATTGCAGCATTTGCAATATTATACCTGTATGGTTCGTACTACGGGCCACAGTTATGTTAAACTTTGTGATTCCTTTGTTTTATTCTAATGAAATATTAATGAGTTTTTTAATACTGTATACTAATGAATGTTTTAATATACAGGAAAAATGGCCTTACGAATAACAGACAGTTCAAAATTTAACTCCAAACAAGTATTGTGTCGTCGCATTGGATGAAGAAGCACAGCCATGTTGAGGTATACTTGCTGCGAACCATCCAAACAGTCCAAACTCATGGTGTTGTAATTTTAAAGTCGAGGGACACCTGGAAATGCCGAAGGAGACGGATATGTAGAAAATTCTGTCATTCTCTTGCACAATCCAGGTGCTCACATTGTTATAGTTTGCATCATAGATCCTTAATTCATCAAGCTTACCACATTTATGACCTGTTGTAAATTAAAATGATCTTTTGAACATATTTTGCTATGTTTTTAGGTTCTGTGGGACGAGAATAAAACATTGGTGTAAAAATATAACACATGCGCAGACAATCCACATTGCTTACCCCGATGGTTGTTTCGTATGCACAAAGGGAAAAGGAGGTGACACCTGCCTTTTTAAAACCAAGAATCGTGGCTTTTGAATAAATTATAGCTATAACTGCATATGCGAAATATTTCCACAAAATGACCAACACATCAAAGTTTTTAGAAAAATAAACGTCATGCAGCGGCTTAGTAAGGCGTTAAATGTTAAAAGTTTTACTTGTATTTTTTTCTCCACGCAAATATACGTGTATACAGTTTTGAATAACTGTGTGCCAATCTAGTGCCAGGACCTTTTCTCTCATTCCATTTTAGTAAAGGCCTAGGAACGAGTTTATTGCTTACAATTTCGTTACCCACGTACTGGTTCTGCAATGAGCATGCTTGCTTGCTTCTACACTTACAGTTGCCTGTGCTAATGACTTGTGGTTAGCTTTTTATAATTGTGCGTGTGTTGTGGTTTGTGATAATTGGCTTAACGTTACTCATGCAACTGTAACTGACTTTAACTTTCTCCCTATTGAAAATCTTGAGTAACTCGTGGCCTACTGGAACGTGCGTGTCTACAAGGTTGTGAAAACTGCGTGTAATGTTTGTTTTGCAGGCGTTGACACACCAGAAGCATTCGGTACTGACCTATAATATTTTAAATGTTACATGCTTGTTAAACTATAATACAGGTTATCATGTAAAGCATACCGTAAGGGTGAATGACGAGTCGTAAAAATGTGTACATTTTTAAAACTCGTCAATCCCCTTTACGGTATGCTTCTGCCAACAGTTTGACAGGATCTTTTTTGGGACATCCTGTACAGGGTGTATCAAGAAAACGAATACAAACATGAAATTGCTCTGAATTTTTTGAAGCGCCTCAATGTACAGAGGTTTTTATTAAAATAGATTGTTTTGGTGCTTATAATGTAGAATAAACAGAAAAATGAGGAATTTAAAACTTTAACACCCGGGGTTTATGTCTTTTACGACATGTTAAATATGGCTTCCGCGCGAAACTTTTAAAAGTAATTTTGGTGGGTGGAAAATTTTTCGGGTGTTGTATTGCTGTTGCATCTACACATAATTTGCATACAAAATTAAAACTCAATTAAGAAAAATGCAATTTCTCACGACATTTTGAAGGGCTTAAACTCAATCAAATTTCTTGAAATTTTGAATAGAAATAAAACATCTTGCATATATTAAACCTACCAATCCAAAACTGTTTTAAGCATTCAAATTTTGTGTGCAAGCAGTTATTAATATATTCAAAAATACGTCCTCCCCCTTGCACTCTAAGCATTTTAATTTTAGATTATTTACGTCTTTTCCACATCCCAAATATCCAATCAATCCATATTAATAAAAAAATCTATCCTTTTAACAGCTTCAAGAGGTTGAGGCTTCTACTTTTTTCATACACCGTGTATGTGTCGTCCCCGCCCCCCCCCCCCCCTACCTTCGTGAGTCATTACATCCAAGGTTGTAAAATAGCTTTGCATGAAATCGTCATCATGTGGTTTGGTGTCATGGTTGCATGTTGCTCTCCAAAAACTGCTCTCATTTCTCAAATATTTAATCAGATTTAGTGAAGCGCGGTAATAGTGGAAGCCAGGATTCTCCTCGTTGATTGGATTATCTTTGTAAAACGGCAAGGCATCCATGTCATTTTGATGAGGATATGAATAAGACATTACAAGCGTCCACACTTCCATGTTCACGTGATCAAAATAGCAGTAGACTGTCTTAGACAGGTTTGGAACGTTCAGCCAAATTTCATACAATCCAGATACCGCTGATTCGTTAGCTCGCAGATAGTCTTGACAACCTCGGACTTTCACGTCACATAGCCGTCCCGCGAATCCTGGTAAACATTTGCAAGAGAAAGTTTGCTTGCCAGATCTTACTTCCGGAACACATTCTGCTTCATTGTTGCAAGGATTGTTAACGCAACATACTTTTGCGACCGATGAATCTGTTGTCTGAAACAAACATGTAAGATGGTTATTACTTCGATTTTTTAAAAAAACCTCCACAAAAAAGTTCACCGAAGCATACTCATTCCTGGATATACAAAGTTTTAATGTTGAAGTATCACTAGAATAATATCACAGGCAAGTGGACATCCCTCGGTGGTGATGTAAAACTTTTCAGAAGCGACGGAGATAGTGAGTTTATTATTAAATGGTGCGGTACTCGTTCGAAAAGACTCGCCATTCAAAGCGCGCGATAATACTGAACAGTACTTAAAACTGAAGTGTGAGAGTTTGGTTAATCAATGTGAGATCAACACTGACATTTTGCACGAAGCTGCTGGCGATGTCTCTTGCCCTTTGGTGTCGGAGGTTTGCAGTTGTGTCAGTGAGTCATTTGTTTCTCAACTGATTAGTTTGAAAGCTGATATTGCAACGTTGGAGTCCCGGTTTAATAGTGACCTGGTATCTGAATTAGTGCTCTTCAATCTAAGCATAAAGATTTCGCATCTATCATTAGTAAACGAGACGACATATTTCTTAAGCTTATCGATGATAACTCGTTTCTTGAGTCAAGACTGCTATATCTTAAAAAGTGCACACTTGAGACAATGGCCCAATGGCTGTAAGCGTCATTGGTACTCCTAATGGTCTCGTGAACACTGATAATAACCAACTAATCGATTCAAATTTTAATACCTTTGACAATAGCCCAAAATCGCTTAGTGTAATTAACATTTCTGATGAAGCCGAAATGATCAGCCAGTTCCAACGCTAATTCAGCAACTGGCGGTAAATTACCTAACGCTTGTAAATCGAATATAGAAACGAAGAGACCTCAAGGTTCTACTGATGTTGTACCAGCCAACACAGCCGCCACGTTAAGATACTCTCGAGCAAAACAAGCTACTGGCATTAAATCACCTGATAATATGGTTGTTATAAGAAATTGGAGAAATAGCGGAATTAATAGCTTTAATCACTCAGTACCTAAACATCTAAGCCCCTCGGAAGAGAGAAGTGAATTAAATAAACAAAAAGTACAAAAATCGGCCACAAAAGGACAATTTGAACGTCAAAACAACAGAATAAAAGTGTTATGTATTGCTTTATTCAGACTACGCGAGGTAGGTACAGGTATTAATTCTATAGTTCAATAGTCGTCTTCTTCTTCTGAGTTTGTTGGTCTGTCTTGTCTTTTCTGTCTGTTCGTTTGAGTAGAGTTTTCACTTCTCGGCTACTCAGCAACTACAGCTCGGGATTCAGCTGTGGCGGTCTTTTATACTAGCGGTCGTAGGAGTTTTTGTGCATGTGAACAGAATGGTGGGCTGATATGGGCTCGGCCAATCAGGTTCTAGGCTTTGGATTTCTGAACTCTCGCACCAGCTCTTTTCCTCTATTTATTTAAGGCGTTGTCGCACTGTCTTAGTCGGTCGTATGCTCCGTCAATATTATTTAAAAAATTAATGTTCAAACTTAACTTATTTCGTTGATTTCCTTAGTAAAACTTATTATCTCTATAATATGAACTCAACTTCAATGTTTGACTTTTACTTTCCTACAATTTTACAATACTACATTTTTATGACGTAACACTTTTATTACCTGACCGCGCGAAATACCTCTACAAATGATTGACAGTAATGCCTCAAACCTGTGCACGTGCAAGTTCAAAGGTTGTGCACCACTGGAATTTTTCTTATCTAAATAAATCCGACCACCTTGTATTTTGTTTTTATCAAACATTCACAAGTCCGAGTATCATTATTTATACTGTGAGCCTAATGGAAAAGATAACTGACAGGTCGTGAAAGATATACGAATTTTTATTTACTTTATCTTTCCTTAGCAACCAAATATGCCCATTATCTTTCCCACTGACGTATCTAGTGTTTACCTTGCCTGGAGAACTTAACTTAGCTATTTTTATGCTATTAATGTACTGCTTCGTAACAAAAGTAAATCAACCTGGTAACTTTCCCAAAAAACTTCCTCGTGTCCATTTCTATCACGACGAGGTTTGTGTGCAAAGGGAAATAGGTGTGATTTTCAACATCCATCATCTCTCTGCGAAAAATACAAACACACTACCCCTTGTCCCTTTTTACAAAGGAAAGGCTATTGCGTGAAAGGAGATCAATGTAATTTCTCTCATGATTGTCTGTACTAGAGATGAAGCGACATGATCCTGAATATTCTTGTTCTTTTTTACCCCAGTATCCACGGGTTATTAACCCAATAAATATAGAAGCCCCAAAATCGAGGACCAAATGGCGTCCCCCAAACTATTTGTGCAAAACCCAGTTTCGTACACCACAAGTTCCCAATCCCCTCGTTGATGGAAATCCCGGTACAACCATTCTTTCCTCGTCGCTATGGATACTGAAAAACTCACCTAAAGTTGTTCGTTATACTCGTAATAATGTTCCCTATGATATCACCCAATTTGAAAGAACCTGTTAGAATTACTCTACGTACAAGACATAACAGTCTCTTAACCCAGCTCTCGAAAGCACTCTGGTAATTTGAGACCTATACAAGTTAATAAAACTACTCCGAGTTCACCACGCCTAATTCCTTCTTTCCTTGTGTTGAATGCTAGACCATTGTTAAACCATATGTTTTTCCTGCTTTGTGTGCGGACATTAAATGTAACAACATAGACGTTTGTTGCATATCAGAAACATGGCTTAAACCGACTATACCTAACTCTCATTTGTCCACCAAATTTTCCCATCATCAGAAAGGATAGAACAGACCGTCGTGGAGGTGGTATCGCGATCTTATGTAGGAATGATTGGAAAATGCAGTCAGTATGTGATTTAGATAATCCATTCGAATTCTTATGGACAAAAATCATTACACATAACTCAGAATAACTTGTTGTAACTATTTATCACCCACCTGACTACGAATATAACCAGTTAGATTTAATTGAATTTCTTATTGACTCATGTGAACAGCTAATGTTATCCCAACCGTATTCAAAAATAATGCTTGCTGGCAATATCAATAATTTGAATATTCGAAGCGTTCTAAATCGAATATCATTTGCTCTACACGTTAAAGTTCCTAAAAGATGACAAAAAATACTAGACGTGTTTATTACAGACACTCCTAATCATTGGAAGAATGTCAAAGTGGTGAAAGTCTAGCAAGATCCGACCATGATATGGTAATCACATATCCCCGTGATATACTAAAACCAAAAGAACAAATTCCTATTTCAGAGATGTAAGAGATCACCGTAAACTGAACATGCTTCGAGAATTGGAATCAGTAGACTGTGATATGATTACTTCAAATTTTGATAACTTAGATGAAATGATTATCAAATATTATGAAATTGTATGGCCGAAGTTTGAAAACTGTTTTCCCTTAATTATGGTTACGCGACCCTCCATTTATGTCTCCTCTTGTGAAACGTCTCTTGAAACAAAGAAGGAAAGCCATTCGAAAGGAAAATACTGAAGTTAACCTACGATTGACAGATCAGATCAACAAGATAATACGTAACAATCAACTAAACGCAGTTAAACAGGAGGTTGATAGTCAAAATGCTGCGTCGAAGAGACTGTGGTCTAATGTAAATAGTATCACCTCGAGGGAAAGAAAAAACACGTAGCTGTGAGTGCTTATACTGACCCATGTGATATCAATGCGTATTTTCAAAGTGTAAATACTGATCCGAATTATACGAATCCTGAGCCAGTTCAAATTCCGGAGGGTACAAGAATCCCTCTGTTATCTATAAACACAGTTAAACATCATCTGCTGAATCAGAAACGCTCCTCTGCAGGTCCTAATAATCTACCATACTAGTTCTGGAAATGTTTTGCTACAGAATTGGCTCCCATCGTTACGGAAATCTTCAACATGTCACTAAAAACTAATAATGTACCCCTGATATGGAAATGTGCCAATTTATTACCACTACCTAAAGAATCACCTTTAAACTCGTGTAGTCAGCTCAGACCAATTTTACTAACAGATATTAATATGAGATTTTTTGAAAGATGTGTGTATAAAGCCAAACTTGCACCTAATTAAATGCCAACATACATGGTTAAAGTGGCTGGATAAAGACGCCAAATAGGAGTACTATCATTCGATTTTAGTAAAGATTTTGACCATGTTCCACACGATCTGTTGTTTGAAAAAGTTAAAAAATTACATATCAATCCGTACGTTGTAAACTGGATGATTAGCTTTTTGGGAAATAGAAAAAAGAGAGATGTCGTTGACGGAATTGTAACGGAATACCTGAATATTAATCGGGGTGTCCCCCAAGGAACTGTCATTGGTCCTGTTCTGTTTTCAACTATGGTTGATGATATTAAAACAGTCGATTCTAAAAATGAGTTGCACAGGGGGCCGACGCATACTGTTTGCTCCTGGTACTAAAAGTGGAGATACATCTCGAACTGAATTTAATAACGTACAAGCTTGGTCTAAAGGAAACAGAATGCCCCTAAATATGAAAATAAAGACGTACGAAATGTTTGTGCGTATGACAGTAAATATCTGAATCATATCGATAAATTTATTAAGCGTGCGCACAAGAACGGTTATATATCAAAAAGAATATTTATCAAAGAAATTCGTGATAAGAGAGATAAGAGATTATGGACGAAAATAACATTATCTGATGACAATGCATTGCTTGAGCTATTGCCGGGAAAAAGGAACAAGAAACTTAGGCCAAGAGGTCATGCACGATTACGAACTACCTCTAGGAGGAACAGAAAGATATAAAAGGTCGTTTGTAAATCGTTGTTTGTTCAACAGTTTAGATTCTGATGTATCTTAACAATTTCGTGTTTTTTAACAATCGCAATACAGTGAGAGCTTTAAATTCTTTGTAAATATAAGAATAATTCGTTTTAACTATATACTGTAGACTGTAACTAATTTATCATTGTAAACTCAGAAGGTGTTTCAGAGTATTCTAATAAAGACTATTATTATTATTATTATTACTCTGCATGAGTTTTGGAACGTGTGTAGGGTGGTTGCTATTGAACATGAGAATTTGTAAAATTAAATTCAATTTAAATTTCGCGTGGTTTCAAGGAGTGCGACTTGTTGTTGTGAAGCAGATTTTACTAAAAAGTGTAAATTGAAGACTTAAAACTGAAAAAAGTTAGAACGTTAATAAAGAAAAAGAGATTTTATAGGACTTTATACGAAAAAGATTGCGAATTCACTTATAAACTACAGACGTACGTACGCATAGCAAGCTTATCAATGTTTCATTGGCTTAGCAAAAAGACAATTGAAACAATGTAAAAACACTACTTCTTAATATATTTTTGTTAATTGAAAGAAAAAATGGGAAAATGTACATCGCCCCAGAAAGTAGTATCACCTTGTAAGTTGAATTATATTAGTTGCAACAGTCAGTTTTATGTCAGGCGAACTGCTATAAATAGCGACGACGACGAACGTAAAACAAATATATATTGAACCATGGCATACTTTTAAATTAATTATTACTACATAAAATGTCCTATAAACCATTCAATTTCTTGTGGGTAGCCGCCTGCGCACGGTCAGCGGCCAACCACTACGTTACTCTGCTGGCTGTATGTCTGATAGACGGCGCATGCGCCACTAATATGACGTAATTTGCATTGCGGTAATGTAATTATCAATGGCCGTTACTTCTTGTAAGAACTTTCAACACAATTAATTTGTTAAGCGAAGCCAACGCCACATATGATAGAGTTCTTGGTCTGCATTTGTGAATCGGAATATTTTGTTTTTTCGCTGTGTTTTATTGGGGAAACATTATGGATGTAACCAACAACTTCGTCCGTCATTACTTTCAACAATTTGGTCACAATTTCAACCGCGTGCTTTTGATCTTGCTTGCCCACAGGTATCGCCCAGCAAACCTCGGTCCCAGAGCAATTTTCCTTTTTGTCATTGAGACAGCGGGAAAGGCCCTGCGTTGGCTGGAATCTACACCCCAAATTTTGGGGTGTAATAAATCAAGATTTATCTAATTAATGTCAATTATATGCACATTCATTTCCGGTATTGAAGGAGCGGTGATTGCACGAACAAACTTGTTTACATGGAATATGCTATCAATTGTCAGTATTCAGGAGTTTTGAAAGCTTCTCTAAACAAGTAAATCATGTGGAAAGTTTTAAAGCAATTACATGTGGCATTAGCTCACAATAATATTCTTAGTTTCTGTTTGAAACCGAATTCAATATTTGTTGCAAGGATTCAATGTGTTGTCGATTCTTCGGACCGGCTTTGGAAAATTGCTAGTGTTTCGGCTTTCGCCAGATTTTCTGCCAGTGAAGTCGTGCCAAAATATCGTTATTGTAGTCTGTCTTCTAACCAGTATAATTGAATCGAGGATCAGATTAGTGCTCTGGAATTTTTCGGGATTCCAGCAGATATTTTGCCAATTATAAAAGAAAATTCATCACTTTACAATGCAGATTGTTTGCTCGAGCGTAAGGACGATGGCGAGAGCGAACAAACTTCTGTATGAAATATTCTGTATAGTACTTCTGTACTAATGTATTTTTTTAAGAATAGCTACGCATTTTCTACATAGTGCATATACTGTGACAGGGAGACCGTCCGATCTCTCTATATTTATAACAGTTCCACAGGATTCGGATATTATTTTAACGAGAAACTTTTGATGTGCTGCTATCGAAAGAACGTTGACCATGTACCGGCTTTCAGTGTTGCAGCCACATAATAGGCAGAATCCTCGATGTTTGTGTTTTAAGCAAACTTTTTTGGCGTGTTTACGGTAGGATATATGTCTATATTTATTTGCATGTCGATTTCATGCATAATTATTATAATTAATACCAATTGCGTAAAAGGCATTGACCAATAGTGTAGTATATTCAAATTAGATAATTATCATAATCACTTCGTTGGTGTATTTAAATCATCACGGTAATAAAGTCAGTGTGTTTTGAACGAAGCTGGTGATAACATTACATGGTGTCAGGTGTGAGATAATTTTCGATATGGAGTTTAGTTTTTCGGGAAAAGGGCCCGGCGAAATGAATTTTGCAGCGACAAATGTTGCAGAGACGTAGCGAAGATGGAGACAGAAAATGCAGTTTTATATAGACGCAACAATGGCAAAGAAAACCGAGAAAGAAAAGTATTCGTTTTTCTTGTTCGCGATCGGCGAGGCAGGACGAGAAATATTTAACACTTGGATCTGGCCGAAAGTTGTGGATGACAAGGGCGAACCTACAGACGAAGACGAAACAACAGTAGAGGCACTATTCAAGAAATTCGAGGACTATTGTAAACCAAAACGAAATCTAATTGTAGAGCGGCACAAGTTTAATACAAGACGACAAAACCCGGGAGAATCAGTCGACCATTACATTACAGATTTAAAAACTTTAGCAGCCTCGTGTGAATACGGCAGTCTCGTAAATGATTTGATAACAAGTCAGTTAGTAGCGGGAATTCAATCTGACAAGAGAGATAGACTCTTAAGAGAAGGTTCAGAACTGTCGTTAGATAAAGCTGTGGATATTTGCCGGTCTCATGAAGTCACTCAGCTACAGATGAAATTATTCCATGGGGAAAACGAAGTAAATAACGTGAACAGACGGACAGATAGTAATAAAAGAGCGAGCCAGAGTCCTACAGCAAGCGGAATAGTCTTTAGAAGTAAACAAGACAAAGATGGAGAAACGAAGGGGCTGAATGTTTTAGCCTGTAGAAATTGTGGAAGAAAACATGAAGCAAGAAAGTGTCCGGCGTACGGCAAAGAATGTTACAAATGTCAGAAGAAAAATCATTTCGCGCAGATGTGTCGTTTAGAATCAAAACAACGTCAAGCACCAAGTAAACGAGTCAAAGAAATTACAGCAGACTCGAACCACGACTTTGTCATCAAAGCAGTGTATTGCGTAGAAAGCAAATCGGGAAAGGAGACGGAAGCTCTTGCTGTTGTCAACATATTGTCCAATAAAGTTCGTGTGAAGTTAGACACGGGAGCAGAGGTCAATGTAATGCATTACAGAGTATATCAACAGTTAGTAGCAGGTAAAGAATTATCAAGAGATGCTGAAATTAAGACAACTACAACTAAATTGACGGGATATGGAGGAGCGGAGATACCTGTCAAAGGAATATGCGTATTGCCATGCTCGTACCAAACGCAAGAAATAGTGACAGAGTTCTACATTGTCGAAGCTGATAACAGAACAGTTCTTAGTTTACAAACATGCAAGCAACTAAATCTCATCAAGGTTATGCACAGCCTGAAGTCAGACAACTTGGTCAGCGGTTGTTCAACGGAGCAGATTAAAGAAAATTTCAATAAAGTTTTTCAGGGACTTGGAAAGCTAGACGAGTGTTATCGAATGAAGTTAGATCCTCAAGCTGTTCCAGTCGCACAAGTCCCAAGAAAGATTCCAGCCATGTTACGTAGTAACCTGAAACAAGAACTCGATCGCATGGAAAAAGAACAAGTCATTGTTAAGGTGGACGAACCTACTGATTGGGTACATAATCCTGTTATTTTTGAGAAGCCCAATGGGAAACTTAGAGTTTGTCTGGATCCGAGAGAGCTCAACAAATATCTAAAGAGAGAACAGTACCAGTTACCTACGTGGGAAGAAATTTCAAGCAGATTGCATGGTGCAAGATTTTTTAGCATTCTAGATCCTAATCAAGGGTATTGGCAGATACCACTGGATGATGAAAGTTCAATATTAACGACTTTCAATACGCCGTTTGGGCGGTACCGATTCCTGAGAATGCCTTTTGGTATCCATTCAGCACAAGAAATATTTCACAAGAGAGTTAAGCATCTATTCGAAGATCTTGAAGGAGTCGAGACCGACATAGACGACATATTGGTTTGGGGAAAAACGATCGAAGAGCATGATCAGAGATTACAAGCTGCCCTAGACCGAACGAAGATGATCGGAATGACCCTCAATCCTGATAAGTGTAAGTTTCTTGTAACAGAGGTAACCTACTTTGGACACAAACTGACGGGAGAAGGAGTACAAACCAGATCAGACGAAGATCGAGGCAATCATCAACATGCCAGCGCCGCAAGACAAGCCAGGTGTGCAGAAGTTACTTGGAATGGCGAATTATTTAGCAAAGTTTATTCCAGGAATGTCTGAGATCACGGCACCGTTGAGGGAACTTTTAAAGAAACAAGTTACGTGGCACTGGGCGGTGAAACATCAAGCTGCATTTGAGGAAATAAAAGAAATCCTTTCAACCGATCGCATTCTGAGATACTATGATGTTACGAAGCCAGTTGTACTGCAAACGGATGCCTCTAGTAAAGGTCTGGGTGAGGTATTGCTGCAAGATGGATTCCCTGTGGCCTATGCCTCGAGAACGATGACAACGACACAAGAAAGGTACGCGCAGATCAAGAAAGAACTGTTGGCTGTAGTTTTTGCGTGCGAGAGATTCCACCAGTATATTTATGGAAAAACAGTCGAAGTTCACTCAGATCATAAACCGCTGGAAAATATATTAAAGAAACCTTTGGGTGCGGCTCCAGACAGATTGCAGAGAATGCTCTTACACTTGCAGAAGTATGATATCAACCTGATCTATAAACGAGGAAAGCTTCTCAAGGTTGCAGACACTTTGTCAAGAGCTCAGTTGGCCGAAACTGCAGACGAAATCAGCGAGCGAGATATGACGTCTCAAGTTCATCTCCTCTATGCGAATCTACCATGTTCCAGTGAAATCCTTGAGGAAGTGCGTCATGTAAAAGATCGAGATCCCGTTTCACAGAAGATTATCCAAATTCTTCGAGTTGGATGGCCTCAATCGAAGAAAGCTTTGCCCGATGATTTAAAAGAATATTGGAGTCACAAGTTGGGGCTTAGTGAAAACCAAGGGATCATTTTTAAAGATCAGAGAATATTGATACCACTAGCCTTGAGAAGAAAGATTCTGGACAAATTGCATCAGGGTCATCAAGGTATCGAGAAGACGAAGCAACGAGCTAGACAAACAGTTTTTTGGCCAAGAATTAATGCAGATATCCAAGAGTTGGTATCAAAGTGTTCACATTGTCAAGAGCTAAGAAATGGTAATCCGAAGGAACCGCTGATCCCGCGTGCAATTCCACTGTATCCATGGTAGGTTGTAGGAACAGATATATTTCATTGGCAGAACAAGGACTATCTTTTGGTGGTGGACTACTACAGTCGGTATTGGGAAGTGGTTAGACTCGGAAGCATGAAGGCAGAATACGTCATAACCGAGTTGAAAAAGATATTCTCACATCATGGAATCCCAGAAGAGGTAATGTCGGACAATGGACCACAATATCCGTCACGAGAGTTCCAAGAGTTTGCGAGAACCTGGGGATTCAGACACATTACTTCAAATTCACGATATCCTAGGAGTAACGGATTAGTGGAAAGGACGATACAGACGGTAAAGAAGTTGTTATCAAAGGCTTTAAACAGTCATCAAGATCCATATTTGGCCATTTTGGAAAATCGAAATACTCCAGTGGACGGATTCGCATCTCCAGCTCAACTACTAATGAGTTGAAATTTGAGATCTACGATCCCCGCATTGCCTACCCATTTCAAGCCCGATATTGTTAATGCACAAGATTTTCAAGATAATCGTGAAAAGGTACAGCAGCAACAGAAAGTGTACTATGATAGACATGCCAACAGTCTTCCTTTACTCGATGAAGAGGAACACGTTCGGATGAGAGACGGGAAGAGTTGGAAACCTGTAACGGTAACGAAGAATGCCAGTGAACCTCGTACTTATATCGTGCAAGACCCGGAAGGACGAAAATATCGAAGAAATCAAAGTCAGTTACTGAAGTTGAATAATCAAAGCAGTTGGCGACTTAAAGATAAGGTAGAAAAGGACGTCACAGTGGGTTTACGTAACGAAACGGACAGTTTAAACTTAAGTAATAAAGAGGTTGGACAGTCGGAAGAACTGAGTAAATTTTATGTAACTAGAAGTGGTCGTGTATCAAAACCACCTCAAAGACTATCTTATAGTTAGTAACTGTTTACAAGGAGAGTGACTCGAACATTTGAACTATTACATAGTAATATAATAATAATATGTAATATAGTAATTTGGACACTTGAACATTTTTTAGAAACAGAAAAACATACAAAAATTAAAATAGTAGGTATATTTAGATAATTAGCTCAAAAGGAGAGTTGTAGTATATTCAAATTCAAATTAGTTAGGTTGTTAATTATCATAATTACTTCGTTGGTGTATTTAAATCATCACGGTAATAAAGTCAGTGTGTTTTGAACTATGCTGGTGATAACATTACAAATAGGATTTCCGAAAATTCCAGCCAACGCCAGGGCCTTTCCCGCCGTCCAAATGACAAATAGGGAAATGGCCCTGGGAACGAGGTTGTCGCCCAGCAAACGTTTGCAAATGTTCGCACGTTACGTCACTGCAATTATTAATCATACAATGGGAGGGGGCTAATCTACGACTTGAAAAGTGACAAGTTTTGACATCTGAACCTAATAAACTTAATTTCAGTTGACAGCTGATGTTAATAGCTTTTAAAACGTCGTTTTGATTTCAAATAATGTAATGGATATGCGGGATAATAAAGTGAAAAAAGCAATTTAAAACGCCGCAGAATCTTTTAAACACCTTTTAAACATAAACATTGTCATCATTTTTAATAAATGTCTTTCCAGAGCTGTATATCGCTATAGTGTCCTGTGACGTAATAGTGATGGCAGGAGTACTGAGGATAGTGATGATGTTTTTTTGGGGGAAATATAGGCATTGTTGGGGGATTACTTTTGGGCACGTTTTGTTTATGGGAAGCGAAGGAAGAAGGAATATATGAATGGCTTTGTGTGTGTCTGTGTTTTATATACTATAAGGATAAAAGAGTTTCATGGCAAAATTTTTAGATTTACCTGCCTTGCTCAACGATGGGAAAAGTGGACAAAGTCTCTCGATTATTATCTCCGTGCGTCTGGTGTAACTGATCAGAAACAAAAACGTGCTGTTTTACTACATCTTGCCGGCCCGGATGTTCAAGAAATCTTTGAACCCTGCCTAACTCGGGTGATGATTATAAGACTGCCCTTGAGAAACAGAACGCGTATTTTCCACAGAAAAAGAAATATTCCATTCGAGCGCCATTATGTTTTTAGGCAAGCTTCCTTAACAGCCCAACGAATCAATGGTAGGTAGGTAGGTAGGTAAAAACTTTATTTAAGCACGCTAGCCTCGTCAACATAATGCTGATTTCCACGAGGGGCGTCCCACAAACAATACAAAGAAGATAGTTAAGTTAAAAAGTTAAATTTAAAAATACTATTTACAAAAATAGAACGTATGGCACAGAATCTTGCTCTTACATTTAATTTAGATTTACCTCTCTTTTGAAACTATCGAGACTGCTTGCCGATTTTGCTGCAAATGAAAGGTCATTCCATAACATGGCGCCGCTGTACTTAAAGCTTCTCCTTAGATATTCTGTTCTAGGTCTTGGAATTGTTAAATCATATTCACTATTTCTAAGATTATGTCTATTTTGCATCACATTTCTTTCATAAAAAGATTCTTTTAAACTGCATATAGATAAATACTGCCTTGGATTTTTTTCTTCTGTTATCAAGTGTTTCCCAAGACAGGCTATTAAGAATGTCTGTTGACCTTATGCCATACGTTTCACCAGTTATTACCCTTGCCACACGAGACTGAAATTTTTGCAATTTATCTTGGAGCGATTTACCACTGACAGTTTCCCCATAAAGTTGAGCAATATTCAAAATGTGGCTGAAATAGTGCTTTATATATAATTTGTAATGTACTAGTATCAACGTATGGCTTAACGCGTTTAATAGCCCCTATACCAGCACTTACCTTTTTGCATATTTTAGCAATATGTTTTTCCCAGGTCAGATTTTCATGAATTTCTACACCTAAGCTTTCGAAAGAATGAATAATAGGCACTTGTTTGTCACCAAAAAATACACTTGATTCACCAATCTTATTTTTAAGATTGTATGGCGATCCAATGAACATCAGTTTTGTTTTGGTTGGATGGTATTGTAACTTATTTTTAGCAAGCCAAGTGTGAAGATTTTTCAGGTCATCATTTAAACTTTTAACAAGTATGTCATAATCATGCGATGCTGCAAAAATGTCTGTGTCGTCAGCATAGAGGCCGGGGGTTGTAGATTTTAGACACTGTGGCAAATCATTAATATATAGTAGAAACAATAATGGGCCAAGAATTGAGCCCTGTGGGACTCCACATGTTATTTGTCTAGGTGATTATATATGACCGTTGACAAAGCACACTTGTTGTCTCTTTGTTAGGTAAGACTCGAACCATTTTAGCTTAGCCCCATGAATTCCAAATTGTTCATTCATCTTTTCTAACAGAATAGAGTGATCAATTGAGTCAAAAGCTTTTCTAATATCAAGAAATACAACACCGTTTAACATAGCATTGTCCATATTCTCTAACCATTGGTCGCACATTTGGATAAGTGCTGACATGGTTGAGTGCTTTGGCCGAAATCCTGATTGATATTTAGAAAGCAATAAGTTTTGTGATAAATGTTCATATAACTGATCAAAGACTTCTTTCTCAAATATCTTACTTATTATCGGTAAAATTGAAATAGGTCAATAATTTTCGCATTTTTGCCTATTTTCGGATTTGAAAATCGGTGTTACTCTAGCCTTTTTCCATGCATCAATATAAATGCCGGAATTAAGAGATAAATTGAAGATGGCAGTTAAAGATGGTGCTATTATATTCGCTGACATTTTAAGTATTTTAGCAGGTATGCTATCCATACCCGTAGCTTTTGAGACTTTAAGTCTTCTTAAACTTGTGGCAACATTAATTTGGCTAATTTGAGAGAAACCAAATCGTGGGGCGAAATAACTATTTGGACATGAACTATCCAAACCATTTGTAGGTCACCTGGTTAGCTCACTTACTTCGGCAGCAAGCTTAGGACCAATTTGTACAAAATACTCATTGAAAGCATCAGCTATTTGTTTATCATCTACGACGACTGAATCATAGATGTGAAGTTCATTAACATTGGTTGCTTTGTTATTTCTGTTCAACAGAGTATTTATCAAATTCCAGCTCTTTTTAACGTTCCAACATTGTGAACATTCTTTGATTTTATCATGAAAGTATGCCTTTTTAGCGCTTCTCATGGCTACATTGACTCTATTTCGTTCTGTTTTGTAAATATTCCAGTGTGCTGGAGAAGCATGTTTTATCGCTTGTTTTTTATGAAAATCCCTGTTCCGCATTAACCTTTTAAGAGTTGAAGTTATCCAAGGCACCGAGGTGCCCCTTGTTCTCTTACACCGAACAGGCGCATACCTATCAAGCACCTCAAGGAAGAGAGATTTCCAAGCATGCCAGCAAGTGTTAGGATCGTCAAATTGACATACAATATCCCAAGGGACTTGCAAGATATCAAAAAAGTTGCTATCGACAAAATTTTTATGGTCACGAACTTCTTTAGTAGAGTGCCTAAATTTTGGCACCGTAGTACTTTTAACTGCGAAGATCATGCTATGATCCGATATTCCAAGATGGATCACACCAGAATTTGATATATTTTCTGGTTTATTTGTTAAGAACAGATCAATTAAAGTTGCCGACCTCTCGGTCACCCTTGTTGGTTCAGTAATTATTTGGTCTAATTGGTATAGAGAACATGACAGTTGGAGTCTTCGTGTATGGGAATCTGGGATGGGCTTAACAAAGTCGCAGTTTATATCCCCAACAATCATCAATTCTTTCTTTTCAAGATCGCATTTACACAGACAAAGATCAAATTCATTAAAGCGTCATTACTACAGTTAGGTGGCCTATACCATGTACTTATTAAATAAGCCGTTCTATGCGGCTGACGTACTTCAATACATATCATTCCTAGGGATTCAGGAACTAGATCTTTTCTTTCAGAAAAAGATATAGTATCTCTGATATATAAGACCACGCCACAACCAGATCTATTTCGATCTTTGCGGACAATATTGTATCCATTTATATTAATTTCATTGTCAAGAATTGAATCATTAATTTTCGATTCCTTTATTGCACGAATATCTATGGAGGAATAGCTTATAAGTACGCGCAGCTCGTCCATGTATTTTAGCAGACTATTTATATTCAAACTTGCTATTTTGAAACCTTTTAATTTAGTTAAAACATGCAGTGAATTGTCATAAATACCTGATGCTGTACCATACGTTAAGTCAGCTAATGTTTCCTTCTGCGAGTGTTCCTGTCTGGTGGGACAATTATCTTCAACAATTGGATGTATTTGTCACGCGATTACGTACTTTGAACAAAACGTGTGACTTTGGGGAACAAACTGATGAAGCTATTCGTGATCAAGTAATCGATAAATGTGTTTCAAAAGAACTGCACCGTCGTTTACTTCGTGAACTCGACATCGACCTCTCGAGACTGTTGACAATTTCCAGGATCCCCGTGCATTTGAACACTCGCATTTTCAAGCTCAGGGAATAGAACAACCCTTGCAACCTAGCGATTCCGTCAATGCTATTCGAACAAGATATAACACAGAGAACTCCTGTGGTTCTCGCCGTGAAAGTCCAAGCCATTTTAATAGAGTTAGTCAAGGACTTAGTCAGTCTTCAACCTACAATCTTTTAAAACAAGAGTCCACGAGATGGCGCTCTCAGCCTTGTTATTGCTGTGGCAGCACAGGCCAATGTGCAAAAGATATTCGATGCCCTGCAAATAGTAAAACATGTCGAAATTGTGGCAAAGTTGGTCATTTTTCCATTGCATGTCGGAGCCGTCCCAAGCCAGCTAATTATACATCACCACCTCAAAATCAAGCTCTCCAGGTGAGTGAACACAACGATGTTGCTTCCTATTCAGATGATGATCAATGCATTTTTCGTGTACAACAATTTCCAAATTTACCTACTAATAATATTAATGTTGATGGGTTGTCAATGGGTTGTTATTGATTCGGTTAACATTGTAGATCTTGACACCTATTATGAGCTACGTGCACTTAAAAATGTTGAAATTATGCCCTCGAACATTCGATTGTTTACATACGGTTGGTCAATTCCATTGAACATTTTGGGGACAATAACTGTCACTGTTGAATGTGCTGGAAAGCAAGTTCCCGCCCAATTTGTGGTAGTCAACAATCGAGGAACAGGGTGTCTTTTGGGTCATAAGTCTGCTACACAGCTAGACCTTCTGCATGTCACAAACTCATTCTCCACACAATTTGAAGACATTTCTTGAAAAGTCTCTGCTAAATTTCCCCATGTTTTTGATGGTGTTTAATTGGTGGAAAATTAAAAGATTCTCAACGAGCCATCCATGTTGACCCTGCAATTCAGCCTGTTGCCCAAGCAGCCCGCCATGTCCCATTTCATGTTCGCCGCAAAGTAGAAGCCAAACTTGACGAGCTACTGCGCTTAGACATCATTGAGCCAGTCAGTGGGCCAACACCATGTGCCCAAGCCCAATGGTGAAGTTCGGATCTGTGTAGACGTGCGTAGAGTTAACACAGCAATGATCCGAGAAAGGTACCCAATCCCCACTGTAGAGGAAATTAATTTTACAGGATCTAACTGGTGCATGTGCTTTCTCCAAACTCGACTTAAGATGAGGGATATCATCGGATGGAACTTGACGAACAATCAAAACAATTCACATCATTTGCTACACACACTGGTCTTTACCGTTACAAACGTCTTATGTTTGGTGTTTCTGCTGCACCAGAAATATACCAACATGTAATTCAACAATCTCTTCAGGGGTGCCCTGGAGTTCGAAATATAACAGACGACATGATTGTTTTTGGAAAAACCCAACAAGAACATGATCATAACCTTAACACTATCTTGGCAAGACTCCAAGAGCGTGGTCTTACTCTCAATGGAGATAAATGCAAATTTAGTGTCTCTGAGGTAACATTTATTGGCATACCATTGCAGAAAATGGTATAAGACCCACTGACGAGACTGTCGCTGCCATTCGAAATGCCCCAAAGCCATCCAATTCCTCAGAAGTCACAAGTTGTTCTGGGTCTTGTGAACTACTGCAGCCAGTTCATCCCAATTTTTTCCACCATATAGCAGCTCTCCTTCGAGAACTCACGCACAAGGGCACACCATTCACATGGACCAAACTCCACCAAAATGCATTTGAATCCTTGCAGAAAACTCTTACCAGCAATTTTGTCACATTTTGATGCTAGTGCCCCCCCTCAGCTTCGTGTTGATGATAGTCCTGTTGGTCTGGGAGCTATATTAACCCAAACCCATGGTGATGAAACCCGACCAGTAGCTTAGGCAAGTCGCACGTCAAGGCACCTCTGTGCTTCAAACTAACATCTTGCAGTTTTTAAACTCGTATAATTGAAATGAGGTTGGGCCGAGGAGTGATGATAATATCGTTTGTTCTAATACCCCTAAAACAAGGGGTTTTAAAATGTCAATGCTAAACGTAGCTGGCGTTGTAAAACACCTTGATGAAATTCGAATATCACTTTCTGATAAAAAATTGGATGTCTTGGCAATTGATGAGGCACGTCTCGATCCAACTATTCCCGATGGTTTTGTCAGCATTGACGGTTATGATGTACTGCGGAACGATCGGGATAGAAATTGGGAAGGTGTGTGTATATACGTAAGATGTAATTTAAATTATGAAAATTGTTCTGATCTAGTTCCAAATGGCCTTGAAGCGGTGTGTGTGGAAATTAAGCCGACCAATACTCAGTCCTTCATAGTTTCAAGTATTTATAGACCACCATGTTCTCCAAGCGAAATTTTTACATTGATGACGAATGCAAAGAATTTTATATTTTGGGAGATCTAAATTGTAGCATGTTACAATCAACAATGTCCACCACAAAGAGGCTTCAGGAAATTTTGGAATTATATCAACTAACACAAATGATACCTGGTCCTACACGCATCACTGATTCTAGTCGATCATTGTTGGATGTGGCTATCACATCAATGCCTGAAAAAATTACTTTTTCAGGGGTAGTTCATATTGGAATCAGTGATCATAGTCTCATTTATGCGATTCGGAAAATAAACGCAAGACCAAACAATGAATTGGAAAGTTTTCTTGAATTTAGAAATTTTAAAAATTTCAATGTTTGATCATTTCTGGATGACCTGTGTAACATACCTTGGGAACAAATAAGGTTTAAAAGAAATGTAGATGAAATGTGGAAATTATGGAAAACATTTTTTGTAAGTGTTTTAGATATACATGCACCTATGAGAAAGAAAAGATTAAGAAAAAGAGGCAATATTCCATGGGTAAACCGCAAATTTAAGGCAAAATTATTTAAAAGAGATGCTTACAAGCGTAAAGCAATTAAGACCAATAAAAAAGAAGACTGGTTGTTATATAGGTCATCTAGGAATGCTGCAAACATTGCCTTGCGCTGCGCTAAAAAGGATTATTATGCTAATAAATTTGCCGGTAAAAATCAAAATCCTAAACAAGCCTGGAGGACAATAAATAATTTACTTGGTCGGAATGGAAAGCGAACTACGATCAATGAAATTAAATTTTCCGAAAAAACAGTGACAACAACTGAGGAATTAGTTGAGGTTTTTAATGATTATTTCAGTAATGTTGGTCCAAAACTTGCCGAGACTATTCCCAGTGACAATGATGTGAGTTTCCCAGATTTTATTACACCGCAAACAGGTAGTGGTTTCTCGTTCAAGCCAGTAAGTGTGACGTTAGTATACAATCTATTAAGGAAATTATCTACCTCCAAAGCTACTGGAGTGGATAAAATTTCGGCTAAAGTTTTGAAGACGGCAGCTCCAGCCATTGCGCCTTCTCTTACTGAGATTATCAATATGTCAATTGACTCGGATCAATTTCCTTCGGAATGGAAAAATGCAAAAGTTATTCCATCTTTTAAGAAAGGTAAGCGGACTATGTTGGATAACTATAGACCGATTTCAATCCTTCCTGTAGTAAGTAAACTTATAGAACGAATTTTATATGACCAAATTTATGAATATTTCAATCAGGAGAAACTTTTTTCAAAACAACAATTTGGATTTAGACCCTGTCATTCTACTACTATTACATTGCTGGATTGTACGAACGAATGGTATGCCTACATGGACGGTGGACTTTATAGCTTAGTTGTTTTTCTCGACCTGAAAAAAGCATTTGATACTGTTAATCATGAAATTATGTTAAGCAAGTTTCAAATGTATGGCTTCAAAGAGAAAGTGATAAATCTTTTGCGTTGTTATTTGACGCATCGAACACAAAGATGTCAATTGAATGATAAGCTCTCAGGAGAGAAAGAAGTCATTTGTGGCATTCCTCAGGGGAGCATTGTAGGCCCTCTCCTATTTCTCATCTATATTAACGATTTGCCAAACTGTCTTAATGGCACAACTTCTAGGCTATTTGCTGACGATACCAACTTAACGGCAGTTGGAGAAACAGTGGATGAGGTGGAAGGGAGGGCGGATATTGATATGGGGAATGTCCAGAAATGGCTGTGTGCAAATAAGCTTAGTTTAAATTTTGGGAAAACCGAGTATATTTTAATTGGATCAAGGCATAAAACAAATAGTATATATAGATACCGAACGAGGGATTAAAATAGAAAACCAAGTGATTAAGAAAGTGAGAAACACCAAAGTACTTGGAGTTAAACTAGATGAAAATTTGAGTTGGGAAAAGCATATTAACCATATCAGCAGTAAAATAACATCAGGTATAGGGGCAATTATGAGGATAAAGGATTATGTTGAGCAAAGCACTCTGGTAACAGTTTATAATGCCTTAATTCGACCTTATTTCGATTATTGCTGCGAAATATGGGATACATGTAATAAAGGACTAAGTGAACGTCTAGAAAAACTCCAAAATAGAGCGGCTAGAGTGATCATGAACCTGAATAATGAGCATGGTCAGTCTATCTTGGCTCGAAAATCCTTAGGTTGGGTAACTCTTGAAGAGCGCAGAGCTCAACTAAAAGCAAGGTTAATGTACAAAATAGTAAATGATTTAGCCCCACAACGACTATGTGAGGCTTTTCGTAAAGTAAATGAAATTCATGAATATGAATTAAGAGGCTCATCGACAAAGCTTCATATTCCAAGACCGAAAACAGAGTTTTTAAAAAACAGTTTTCAATATAGTGGGGCTAAGCTTTGGAATAAAATACCTGAAGAGATACGAAATTCGACATCCTATAACATCTTTATTAACAAACTTTCCTCCTCGACCTCAACCATAATTTAAATGTTTCCTAAGTTGTAATAATAATTTAGTTATGTAGAGATATGTCTACACGTACGTACAACAGAGTAATTTTAGTAATTAATACATCTAAAAATTTGTTATTATTATTTCCATTATTATTTATAAAATGTAATAATTTTCATATGCACATCCCTTCTGGAAATCAGCTAATGTTGAGAAGATAATGTGTTTAAATAAAGGTTTATCTCTGTATCTCTCTCTCTCACTCGTCGAAAGGCGTTGTTCCAAGACTGAGTGCGAGGCTTTAGCTGTTGTCTGGGGATGTGAGCAGTTCCACCTCCTTTGACATCTATATAGATCACAAACCTTTTGAAATTATCTACAGTCCAACATCGAAACCCCCAGCGCGAATCGAACGGTGGGGCCTTCGTTTGTAACTGTATAATTTTCGTGTTAAAGGTAGGTTACAGTCGCTTCTGCGCATGTGCGATAGGTTTGTTATGAGGAGCCTCCTCATAACAAGTTTCCAGTCCCATGGCGTAATGAAAACACGCGCGGCCGTCTGAATCGTTCTCTGTTGTATTGCAAGGAGCGATGGCGCATCAAGTCCTGGCATAAAAATTGTCGCTTTGAGAGTTTCAAGATCAAACAATCAATATTGGATTCTGGAAACGCGGCAAATCGCGTCGCCTAAAAGTTTAATTATTCGCGTTCGGTAGCTTTTGCTTCAGATGCTGTGGGTTTCGCTCGAGACTTCGAGTCGCACGACATGCTCACAGGCTCTGTCATGCAATGTGGTAGGAAATATATTGTATTACTTTTACATAATAAGGTAATGTTAAGCTAGGTACGCTAGCTGAGTTCTACTAATAATATTCAGGATGTATTTAGAAGTTGACAAGTATGTTTAAAACATGAAACAGTGTAGAGAGGAACCTTACGTGGAATCGCAATTTTGGCAGAGAACCAATTTTATCAAAACAAAATCACGATACTGTATATCACTCAATAGTATATTGTGAATATGATCATATAACATAGCTAGCAATACATGGGGGATATTACACGGTGCATGGCGCGAAGATATTATTTACGAGTGGCGAAAACATTTTCAGGTTGGAACAAGCGAACAGAGAACATATAAATCCCAGGGGAAAACACACGCGTTTTTCAAGCGTTACATATATTTTCATGTCTTCACTAGTGAAAATATGAGAGACGAGTGTTTTAGTTTACGGTGAAACATCCATAAAGCCATAACCATATAATAAATGAGCTTATCCGATGGCTTACATAGATTTTGAGTGCAAGCTTCAAACGCTTGTACAAGGTGTGAAATAAATTATACATTTTATATGCGCCGTGTAGAATATGCAATTAAATTGTCGTATTCTCGATTCCATTAACTCTATAGTAACTTTTACAATCCGTTTCCCAAACAAATTCAAAGCAATGAGTGAATTACAAGTCGCAAAGCGAGATTGCGAGTTTGAGTAACCGGTATTAAAATTGTTGGTGTATCTTAGGCGTTGATTTCTCTGGAAGTGTTAAATTTGTGTTTCAAGCATAATAGCCTGGAATATATTTCAAACTGTTATACTGTATACAGTTTTTTACAACATATTTTAATGCCAGATTCGATATAATGCAATATAAGCACAATATGGGCTCTCGTCGTGATATTATATCGTATAAACACGATATAATGCTCTCGTCTAGGTGCACGCCATAGATGTGATTTTGGTTGCTTGATCGAGAATTTAGCCTGATGTTTGACGTACAGTAATTGTCGCTCATTTTCTCTTCTGCTGAATCACAACAAAATACGCGTGTGCGAACCGCCCAATTATGTAAAAAATCCTGGCAACATTTTCATGTATTTGCACCTAAATAATTTTATTATTTTAATTTTTCTGCTGTAGTTTTATACATTGAAATATAACACAAGCGTTATCTAATATCATCGTACTAATCGTAGACCTTCTATACATGCTATGAGCGTTTATATACACATACACAGGCTACAGTTCTAAATGCTTATCAATTCCATTTTGTAAACTAATTTTGTATAGTAAAAATCAAATAAATGTTGTTTATGAATTTTTCAAATGAGTTTTTGCTTTCATCACTGTGCTTTTGACACTGTGACTGTGTCTTCGCCAACAACACATTCGCTACCAGTTAATGTATCCTCATCATGATATATAAGTCTGGAATCGAGAATACGACAATTTAATTGCATATTCTACAGGGCGCATATAAAATGTATAATTTGTCTCACAACTTGTACACTCGTAAATAATATCTTCGCGCCATGCACCGTGTAATATCCTCTATGCAGCTATGTTATAGATCATATCCACAATATACTCATTGAGTGATATACAGTATCGTGATTTTGTTTTGATAAAATTGTTTCTCTGCCAAAATTGCGATTGCACGTAAGGTTCCTCTCTACACTGTTTCATGCTTTAAACATACTTGTCAACTTCTAAATACATCCTGAATATTATTAGTAGAACTCAGCTAGCGTACCTAGCTTAACATTTCCTTATTATGTAAAAGTAATACAATATATTTCCTACCACATTGCATGACAGAGCCTGTGAGCATCTCGTGCGACTCGAAGTCTCGAACGAAACCCACAGCATCTGAAGCAAAAGCTACCGAACGCGAATAATTAAACCTTTAGGCGACGCAGTTTGCCGCGTTTCCAGCATCCATCATTAATTGCTTGATCTTGAAACTCTCGCAGCAACAATTTTTATGCCAGGACTTGATGCGCCATCGCTCCTTGCAATACAACAGAGAACGATTCAGACGGCCGCGCGTGTTTTCATTTACGCCATGGGACTGGAAACTTGTTATGAGGAGGCTCCTTATAACAAACCTATCGCACATGCGCAGAAGCGACTGTAACCTACCTTTAAGTGTTCAACTGGAATTGATAATCCTGCGAACGTACTTTCTCGTTTGCCACTCACCAATACAACAACCAATATTCGCAACACAGCTAAAGAATATGTCCACTATGTCGTTCAGAAAGCAGCTCCTAAGGCCATGTCTCTCAGTACAATATAAGAAGTCATTAACCTAGACCCAGTTCTTCAATTTCTTCGCGAGTGCATTACGAATAATAATTGGCCCAAGGTTAATTCGACACGTCCATATTTTGGTATCAGACACGAACTGACGCTTGCTGAATACATTATCCTTCGTGGGTCCCGTATATTGATGCAATTTCTCTCCGAGAGCAAACTTCGAAATTTGTCCACGACGGGCATAAGGCATTGTGAAGACAAAACAACTGTTAAGAGAAAAGGTTTGGTGGCCTGGCATTGACCAAGCTATAGAACAGCTAATTCGTACCTGCATCGCATGCCAACCTCAAGGTCCACTATCCACACCACAACCCCTTCACATGACGACTATGCCAAGTAAACCATGGAAAACCCTGCATGCCGACCTGTGTGGCCCGTTTCCCAGTGGAGAATGTTTACTTGTAATGGTAGATACCTGCTCCAGATGGCCAGAAGTACATGTTATGAAGAGTACTACGTCCACAGCTATTATAAAATAGATGAAGACCACATTTGCAACCCATGGATTCCCACATGAAATTGTTACCGACAACGGACCACAATTCTCCTCCACCGAGTTTAGTACACACCTTTCCAGTTCTGGTATTGCACACCGTAAAGTCACACCCTATTGGCCACAGGCAAACTCCGAAGTAGAACGTTTCAACCGAACTGACGAAAAAGCAATACGTGCAGCGACTGTCGAAGGGAGAAACTGGAAAAAAGAATTTGACCTTTTTTGCTGTATTATCGCTCAACTCCCGATTGCACAACGGGGCAACCACCTGCAGTTCTCCTCTTTGGCCAAAACATTCGGAATAAAATACCCGAGCCACCAACATAAACATCACCTGATGAAATACCGGTAACAGTTCTTCAACACAATAGCGAAGAAAAGAGAAAATCAAATCTTATGCTAATGACCATAATCGATCTTCAATGTCAGATATAAAAAAGGTCGCGTCTCGCAGTCGCGTCTCCACTGACCAACATAGATACTGCCTTATTTAAAATGTCATTAGCAGCTCCTATGTCCATTATTGCCCGAAATACTACACCGACACCAACTGACATCGCAAGAGATATATCATATGTACCATGCAGTATACCAGTACGTATTACACGTAGCACTAGTTTTACTTACAAGCACAACCGGAATGGCCGCAATCAAAATAACCTAATTAAGATAAGAACTTCAGAACAAAATTCCAATCCAAACAATCAAACTAATAACAAAATTAGATCCAATATGCCAACGATTCTCCTAACGAACGTGTGTCATATCTTAAATAAAATCGACGATTTACATGCCATCATTGACTTCAATAATCCTTCTTTAATTATGATCACAGAATCTTGGTTGAATATAAATGTACCTGACTCTGTTGTACGAATTGGAAGCATATTTAATATTTATCGCCGCGACCGTTTAACACCAGGAGGAGGCATATTAGCATATGTGAACGTTAACATACCAACCACGCATCTCAAAAATTTAGAAGAAGATAACAAAGAGGTCCTATGGCTGCTTCTTAAACCGCCTAGAGCCCCCAGACCTTTTAGTGCTATCATAGTTGTTGGGGTCTATTTCCCCCCCGGGCAGTCAGCCGAAAATGAGAAAGAATGGATCGAATACATTACGAAGGGCCTCGATTCTATCCTACGTGATTATCCCTCTGCTGGTGTATGTATAATGGGAGATTTTAATCAAATGAAGCTGACCACATTGTGTAGGAGATTTAATTTGAAGAAGTCAGTGAGAGCACCAACAAGAGGGGCAAACGTTTTGGATCAGATATTAACAAACATGTCTGATTTATATGATGACGTGGTGCATCTGCCCCCTGTTGGTCGCTCTGACCATCAATGCTTGCTATATAGTCCTAAAATAAAACTGAACGTGAAGCCAACTTCCTGGAAAGTACGTTTAACGAAACCACACAACCTAGCTGCACTTGGATTAAAATTAAATCTCGAAGATTGGAAATCAATAAAGATAGAATATAAAGAAAGCAAAGGCAAAATATTATGCATCAAAGATCCAAAGCAAACGTCAGCAAGATTCAACAAATTGGCTTAGATCAATCTCCCAGTTAGCTGGGCTCGACGGAGCAAGCTCAAACAATAATTTATTCCCGGATGGCACCGTCGATACAGCAGAAATACTTCAGAACGTATCCACCAAGTCCTGGTTAAACCTTCCTGAAACAACAATTCCAAGACTTGAAGACATAGCATCATCCTTGAGAGAGGAAAATCCTCTCACGCCTTCAATTGGTTTGGTTAAAGCAGCCTTAAAACAACTAAATCCAAAAAAAGCTACCGGGTCTGATAAAATCCCTGGATGGGTGCTTAAACAATACTGTGAAGAACTTGCGCCTGTTGTACACGACATTATCTGTGCCAGCATTGTGCAATGTAAATATCCAACAGCGTGCAAACATGCCCTGGTCACGCCGGTTCCCAAGGTTAAACCACCGAGAGATATTGATAATGACTTTAGACAAATATCCATACTCCCCCAAATGGCGAAAGTACTGGAAAAATTGCAGCTCAAACTGAATCTTCCAAGCTTACGGCTCAATGAAAATCAACATGCCTTTACTAGTAAACGATCAACTGTGACTGCACTTGCTAGTATTACGCAGAACTGGTTTAATGTGACCGATAATTCGAACAATGCCAAAAATGGAGTCCATATCCTTTTGATAGACTTTCGCAAGGCGTTTGACCTTGTGGATCATGGAATTTTACTCCGTAAGCTTGCCGCGATGAATGTAACCAAATCTTTTTGGTTATGGATACGAAGCTACTTGGAAAACAGAAATCAGCAGGTTAAGTTTGCAGGAACTCTATCATCAATCAAACCATGCCCTGCAGGTGTCCCTCAAGGTTCCGTGTTATCGCCGTAAGAGAACTCAATCCCAGATCGATTATCCATAAACACATGCAAATATGCGGACGACTGTACGCAGGATGAGACTGTGTCGCAAGGCTCATCTAGCCACATGCAAGAGGTTGTTGAAGCAATACAAGAATGGTTCACCAGAAACAAAATGATAATAAACCCGAAGAAAACGAAGGATATGCGGATTTGTTTTAACACGATGATCCCAGAACCAGCACCATTAGTCATTGGCAGTGATGTTGTGGAAAGAGTGATCTCTCACAAATTGCTGGGCGTCTGGCAACAAAACAATTTAAAATGGAACCTTCATGTTGAAAGCACTCTGAAGAAGGCAAATAGACGAGTATACAACTTGAGAGAGTGTCGTAGAGCGAATTTACCTCTCGAAGTTGGTATTACGTGTTATGAATCTAAGATTAGGCCTATACCAGAATACGCTGCGCCAATATGGAGTGGACTTCCCCAGTATCTCATAGATGAAATAGAGAGTAATCAAAATAGATGCATCAGAATTCTTGGAACGTCACATCACAATTATAAAGCGTTCGAGCAAAGAAGGGCAGAATTAACTGTCAAAGAACTTCAAAGAATATTAAATGACCCTACCAACCCTTGCAATAAATTCATCCCTCAACCTTCAATACATGAACACAATCTAAGAACAAGAAAAAATCTACCGCATACTATATAGTATACTAAAAGACACCAACAATCTTTCATCCCTAGAGCTATCTCCTTTCTTAATAAGTAGCTATTTGTTAATAATTCTATATTACCTATAAGTTATAAATACATGTAATGTTCTTTTTAACTATAACATTAATGAATTGTAATATCCATTGTACTTTTCTTAACAAAAGATGGATAATAAAGTGTTATTTATATTTATTAGGGAGATACGGTGCTTCAACAAAATTGTTAACCACCTATGACCCGAAGACGTACACTGTCGAAGAAAAGAAAGGGCCTAGTGTGCAACTGAAACGACCCTTCTAACCCCAGATTATGAGAAACAATAGTATGATACGTAAGATTCCTATCGTCGCTGATATTAAGAAAAGATCTAGAGGACTCGAAAATTGCAAACAACAAGCCAGCGAAGAGAAGAAGCATGAAAAGCAGAACGAGGTCAGTATGAGACCACAACGAGCTAGACAGCAACCGGACTATTACGGACAAAGCTGATTGAACTTAACAATAACCTATATAAAAGATAGTAATTTATATAACGAATTTCTTTACATTTGTTAGTCCAAGAAGACGGAGACAGATTGCGTTTTATAAATATTAGACAGTGCAATGACACTAACTCGAGGTATAGGAGAGATATAGTGTCCTGTTACGTAGTAGTGGTGGTAGGAACACTGAGGATAGTGATGATGTTTTGGGGGGAATATAGGTATTGTTGGGCGATTAATTTTGGCCACGTTTTGTTTTGGGGAAGCGAAGGAAGACGGAATATATGTATGGTTTTGTATGTGTGTTTTATATACTATAATCGCGTCGCACGAACAATGTTGCCAAGAGGAAAACTTGATAAGGCATGAGAAAGGCATTGCCCCGAATTTTTTTTCTGAGTTCGGCGATCTTTTCGCGGATGCCCACATGTGCGCTACGCGTATCTCTTTTTTGTGAAGCAAGCAAATTATATACACTAGTGTCGTACGAAAAAGTTTAAAGATTTGAACTATTACAGTTTCGTGGATTTAAACTAAGCGTACGCGTATCAGAAAGTATTAATTCCTGTAAAATTATCTGTTTTAAGATATGCTTAGTGCATGAAGATCGTTTTATAAACGCTTTTTGAGGTCACAAAAAACGACTTGCGATATGAAACAGCTTGTGATTTCGTTTCTTATTTTAAAACACAATGACTGATAACTAAAGACGAGTTATGATGGAATTAAGACATCTGCTTAACTGAATAATAAAACAACATAGCAACGAATATAATCCCTTCCCTTTGATGATAGTAGCAGTAAAATATATTATCTAATAATGTGTCTGATAAGAAAAGAACATCCAGTGATATTGTATATATTCAATGGTGTGTTATTCAAGACTAGATGCATTTGGTAGAAACAAGTAAAATGCAATATTAGCTGATCTACTCCAAAATCTCCATTATCATGTATTTCATTTCTATGCTAATTCTTAGCAACTCCTAGCAGGTGATAAGCAGCTACAAAACAGGCAAGTATAAATTATATCACGCAACAGCATATGACATCCATGTAAAAATTTGTCCAACTGGCAATCGCCGCAAGATGAGCTTATTATAATTTTCATTATAAATATCCCACGGAGTGATCAACTTACCTTTGTTAGTGCTCTGAATGAAACGTGAACAAAGCCTTTTCTTCCTCGTAATGCGTGTGGTTTCTCTTCTTTCCTGACCCCATTTAGCTCACAAACACCATTTCCTTCAAGGTGCAAATTAAAGGATCGACAATGACATGATTGACTACATTGCAAAAGGCACTCTTCAAAATCGACTCCGGTTATTGTCTTGAGAACATGACCGGTCATGGCGTGTCCTTGCAAACTAGTTTCTTCTATATAAGCATCGTAGCTCAGGCAAATTCCAGTGGCAAATCTCCATGCTCTAACAAGGAAACAAATGTTCACAAGAATAAGATATAGTTTAGCTTTTCCCATGTGGTTTACTTTGGTGTTAGCTTCACTGATCCTCTGATGTCTAAGTGTCAACTGAATGAAAATGGGCTCTGAAAATGTTTAATAATATATTTCATATGTAATAATCCGGGGCGGATCTAGGGTGTGTCCAATCAGTCACGTTACGACTAACATATTAGCGAGATTAAGATCACGCGACGCGGACGTCAATGACGCCGTGAAAATGGCGTCAAAATGGCGTGACATGTCCATAAATGGGCACAGCAACCATTTTTCACGGCGTCATCGACGTCCGCGTCGCGTGATCTTAAGCTCGCTATTTTGTACGAGGAAATATGTTATTTCGAAATTTGAATCATTTTTTTGCGATCACTATCATATATAGACAAGTTTACGTATGGTGCTCCGTTTTGAGAAAGCAATGTGCTTATCTTAAAAAGGCGCTGAAACGCCAGGACCCGGAGAATCGGGTGGCCAACTTAGTCTGGAATTTGCTCACTTGATTGGTTGATTGATTATTTCGACTGATCTGGTCTAATGTTTGGGCGGTCGGACTTATTTGCATCTTAATTAAGGGTGTCTTATCGGTCCATTTCTTTTGTTTCGATTGATCAATTTAAAAACTATATAATAATGAGCTATTTTTTATGGTCCTTTTTCGGTGGACTGATTCGGACTGATTTGCAGCTGGAGGTATCAGGCAGTGCAATTCATACAAAGCAGTCTTTGCAATACTAATCTTACATTAGCGTATACTAAGGTTGTATTCGTGAAGTTATTTTACGATTACGAGTATACTGATTTGTGCGCGAGTCAGGGCCATAGGTAGAACGTCAATGGGGAGGGGTGTATTAAAGGATTATTGACCGAGCGTGAGGTCTGTATCCTGAATTAATATATGATCTTCGTTCACTGTTCAAGATCCGCGCATGCGATTGGTCAAAATCGATCACGTGGGTTTTGGTTACCTGGCAACAACGAGTCGTTTGAGTGCGTTATCACAGTAATGCACGAAAAGTGTGCAGTATTGAAAATGGCCAGGAGTAAACGTCAAGAAAACTGTATTTACAAGTTTATAAAGCTAACAAGCTGATGAAAATATCGATGAATCGAATTCTACTATAAAGACCAAAAAGAAAAACAATCTTGAGAATTTCTATGGTCAGAGGTAATTAAACTTAGTAAACACCGATTATTCTCATTTTTTCGTCTGTGAACTCTCGCATGAAAGCTTATTTAACAGGCTATTTTTTGACGTAACGTTGTGTTTATTTGCTTGACTCAGCTTTTAAAGGTTGTTTGCTACAATTCTTCAAATTTCTTGTACTTTTTTCACGTATAATGTTTTTAAAATCGGATTTGTTCTATTTTGTCTTGGTAGCGAAAGCGTACGGCTTTTGCTTGCAAGCACGACCAGTGAACTCAGCCCCGGCGGCCTCGTGCAGTATACAAAATTTTTCGTTGATTGAACATTCAGCTCGTGCATGTATTTGTAAACAAAACACTCTTAACAGTCTCTAATCCTTAAATACCTAAATATACTGGAGGTTTTCCACGGCACAGACCAAACAAGCGAGGTCAATAAAGCGTTTATTATATGGCTCACAGTCCTTTTCAGTGTTAGTGTGGCATTTTGTATTTAGATCACGTCGATTGTGGTTTCGTTAATTAAAATGCAAAAAAGTTGAACATGAAGAAACTTTATTTTTTACACATAAAGTTTTCAAACATTTCAGTTAAACATTAATTACATTAATAAGTATATTGCAAGCAGTAAAAAGTGCGATTAAAATCACTGGGAAAAAGCCCGGTCCTGTCTTTGATTTTTTATAGCATGTTTTTTTCCATTAAGTTAAAAAAGTACTGGTTTTACGCATAAGTTAAGTAATGCACAATGTGAAGTTATAAGCCACTTTTCAAAATTAATAACATCATCTATAAGTTAGAAAGAAAAATTACGACTCATTGTTTGCAACAAAACCCATCTTAAGGCTGTTTTCCAATACGCGTTTTTCACACGCGCGTGCACGCACGTAAATCAATTTCAATAGGACATTTGAAATAAAAGAATGTTTTGATGGAGAGAATTCAGCATTCGCTACGAGTTAGCATGCTTTAAGGATTCTATTTGTTAAATAAAAACTACATAGAAGAATTCAAACTTTTACGTGCACGCACGTGTAAAAAACGGACAACTGGAAAGCAGCCTTCAAAATTAAACAGCTTTATACCAGACATGAAACTTTTTCGAACGAACAAGTTTAAAGAAAAGTGGCTTAAACAAATAATTAAATCAGACAGACTGTCTTTGTGTACACAAAGTGGATTTATTTCGTTTGAATTGAATATTATAATACATTTGCGTGGATGATCGAGCATTGCATTTTCAGTACAATGAAAATTAGTTATGTTAACATACTGCGATGTTCAAGCTATTTATGGGCTTTTACGGAGTACAGAGACTTCCGAAATTAGAATCCTCGTTTAGATACATGAGCCCACATTGAGCTCACAAGACGACATATGTGTATATTCACAGTGGACACAAAAATTGGGTTATGTGCACTTCAATGCTAAAACTCATTAATAATTCATGAAGGAAATTCAAAAGAAATACATAATTATTTAAATTAGTGTTTTGAAACTAGAGGAAAAGTGTCTTAAAAGCAGGTGGCGGATTTGAAATGTCTCAGGGGACAGCGGGGCTGATTAATTTTTAAGTATTCGTTTTCTAACTACTAGTAGTTTGAAATTTTTCAACGTACTAGTAGTTTGAAATTTTTTAAGGTACTAGTACTTTGAATTGCATAATTGATGAGTTTGAGGAGTCAGTTCAAATACTCGACACAGGACTTTACCGGGATTTCAAGTACTCGGAGCTCGAGTCCGTTCCAGTCCTTGGTTTCGCCTCAGACTGGAACGAACTCCTCTTACTTGAAATCCCGGTAAAGTCCTCTGTCTCGTATTTGAACTATTACTTAAAACAACTACAATTTTAGTAAAGGTTTTGCTCTAATTATTAACCTGGTAATATTAATGTTAAATTCAAATGTATTAAAACTCTTCCAAGCTTTCTGACATGTAAATGCAAGAGGTTTTTGCATGTAGCTATGCATTTCTAGCTAGTGTATTATTACACAAGAAAAATTTGCCGTATGAACAAACTGTTTACAATTTAACTCCAAACCAGTATTGTGTTGTCGCGTTAGATGAAGAAGCACAGCCATGTTGCGGTACACTTGCTGCGAACCATCCAAATAGCCCAGAATCATAATACGGTGCTTTTAATGTGGAAGGACATCTGGGAATGCCGTATCTAACGGACATGTAGAAAATTCTGGCACTTTCCTGTACAATCCACGTACTTACATTGTTATTGGTTGTGTTATAGATCCTTATTTTATCAAGGGTACCACATTTATGACCTAGTAGAAAGGAAAAGCGTCGTTTTAATACGCTTCTATCATAAAATGTAGTATGTTGAAAGCATAGGCGATGGCGTTCTTGATGCTAAATTTTCCCGAGCTAATCCTTCTCAGGCGTAACTCTGGAGAGAGGTTACTAATTCTGCGCGGTTATTTGCACCTATGATAACGATAGACTGGGGAGTGCTAAGTCAATCAAGTATCGCCAACGTGTTTCCATGGCTCATAATGATTAGAAATATTATTCATTCAGAAAGTTTTGATAAAAAAAGTTTTCATGGTAAAATATAGCAACAAAAAGAGCATTAAGTACATTGTGTGAATGAAATCTTCAACTACACATTAAAAAGAAAATACGAAGATATAAAGCACAAAAATATAGCTAAGCTACACAGACAGCTGCTTGAAAGACGAGTTCCAAAAATGACTGTAGGCACATTTAAGTATACTATTTATTATATAAGTTTTGAGATTAATTCATCGAAATGACAATGCGTAATAATCGTTTCAAAATTAGAAACAGCCAATCAGCAACGCAAACGATGAAATTTCACAGTGAAAAATCATGGTTCACGGCGTTTGATTGCACAAACAATATTTTTTCACTAAGTGTGAATTAAATGATCGTACGGGAAAATACTTAATTTTCCCATCTGGTGCGAATGACCAAAATGGCTTTGAGATTTGTAGACGCCGCCGGTTTTGTTGACTTAAATCTTTAGAGGACAGTAGACATGAGTTTTGAACGTTTTTATGAATACTTAATAGCTTATATAAAAGTATTCTTAAAATACTTGTTAATTTGATAAGTACTTTCTTCGCGTTGAAATTTTAAAATTGTTTTGTTGTGTCGTAAGAATAAAAATGCTTTTCAAATTGTTCTTGCGGTAGGTAGTTACATTGAACACACAGTAAAAAAAAACTAAATAAAATTGTGTTTCAGGTGTGGTGGTACGGCCACACACAATTCGTTGTTTTTAAAAACAAAGCCGGTATTTTGAAACACAAGTCGATTTATGCGACCGGAAAACACCGAATGATGTTAATATTACTAATCTATTTTAGAATATCGAAATTATAATCTTTAATATGTGATATATCTTGGATGAAATCTCAATACTTAAAAAATAAACAAATAACATCATGTAATAATTCACTCGTGAATAAAAACTGTACGCGCTCACCAACCATGAAGTAATCTCTATGTACAACATGAGCGGCCGTGTTGTATCGAATATAGCTACAAAATGAAGCCAAAGGCGAGAGCATATCTGATGCAATACGGACACAAATGTTTTAAATGGCTTGAGAAGCCCTGCAATTTTATAGTTTTATTAACCAAGTAAGGTAAATTTTGTGCGAATCAAGAGAAATCTGTATCGCATATACATAACCTATCAGGCCTATGATTTCTATTGTGTTTTCTTTATGAATCTTTAATCAATTTCACAAATTACGATACAACAACCAGACAAGCTCTTTCAGAAACTCAAAACACAAACACTCAACCAAACTAAGTAAACATATTTGGAAGCTAAAACAATTTAACATCGAATACTCTTTCCGTTAGACAATTTTAAAAAGAAATGTAAGGGCTACTTGCATAAAACAAAACTCAACAGTGTGGGGAATAAACTGTAGGGCCACTCGGATGTGCGACATGTCTCCCTATTTTATGTCATTGACTGGACTGAGTAATAGCGGAATAGGCAGTTCAGCATTTCTATTCGCCAGAAAATGCAATCAACTGGCCAGAACCTGCATAATGAACATGCGTAATGTGACATGCTTGGGGACACAAACTTCAAAGGTTCCGACTCGAGTGGCGCTCAATTGGCATTTTTGTTCTTTTCTATTCTGCAAAAACGCTGTAATTTATGCCAATAGGAGAAGTATTTTATAATTTTCTATCCTAAACATAGCCCGCCGAACTCAAGAAGCGAGCTGATATCAACATACGGACACGGGAAAAATTTCTGCTCTATAGCGCATAACTCTATTGGCGCTTTCCCATTGCGTCAAAAATTCCATCAGATAAAGTTACCCCACCCCCTTCCAAATTTTTAATTAAGTCTCTTGGCCATACAGACTCTCTTAGACCCTGCATTCACGAAATAGAGACGAATCTCGTCGTATCCCTACCTTCGTGAGTCATCACATCCAAGGTTGTAAAATTACTTTGCATGAAATCTTCATCAAGTGATTTGGTGTTATGTTAATTTTATACATGTCTTACAAATGAAATTATATCCAAACAATTATTCGGCTCAGGCTCAATGATTACGGTAAATGTTAACCTCGACTTCGTTTCGGTGAATATTCACCAATAATGACTTCGCCATTGGCGAATAATTGTTAAATATTAAGTTAAATATGAATTTCCATCTAGCGTCAGTTGATACTTCAGAGTTTTGATTTGTTTTCCTATATACGAGCCAAATTTCAAATCTCATTAATAAATCATAATTTTATTGACAAATCATCGCGATCCTCTTGGTCGAGGAACGAGTTTCTCTGGCATAATCGATTGAATTCCCTACAAATCGTTGAGATCGGGTATTATTGCGCATGTACAGAAAATCACGGGCTTTGAGCACGAGAGCCGCAACAAGCTTGCTCTTGTTAAGTTGACACAGCAATACTTCATGTATTAACTGCGACAGAATGTGTTTCTATTTCAGGTACGTTTTAAAAAAGAGGCAAGGAATCCAGCGGCTTCCTTATTATTTTTGTCCTGAAATCAAATAAAATTATTTTTATGCGTACGTTGTATCGTAGTTTGCAGCAAAGACAGAAATTTCTCTAAGTTAAAACATTCATGTGTGGAAAAAAAAGTAGGATCAATTCTTTATATTAAGGTATTCTTTCAATCTATAATCTATAATATTTAAACAATCTATATTAATAAAAAAAATCATAGCTACTTTAAAAAGCTTCACGAGGTTAATTTTAAAATTGTCTACTTCTATAATACACTTTGTATATGTCGTGCCCTTACCTTCGTGAGTCATCACATCCAAGGTTGTAAAATAGCTTTGCATGAAATCGTCATCATGTGGTTCGGTATCATGGTTGCATGTTGCTCTCCAAAAACTGTTTTCATTTCTCAAATATTTAATCAGATCTAGTGAGGCGCGGTAATAGTTGAAGCCAGGATTGCCCTCATTGATTGGATTATCTTTGTAAAACGACAATGTATCCATGTCATTTTGATGAGAATATGAATAAGACATTACAAGCGTCCACACTTCCATGTTCAAGTGATCAAAATAGCAGTAGACCATCTTCGACAGGGTTGGAACGTTCAGCCAAATTTCATACAATCCAGATACCGCTGATTGGTTAGCTCGTAGATAATCTTGACAACCTCGGACATTCACGTCACATAACCTTCCCGCGAATCCTGGTAAACATTTGCAAGAGAAAGTTTTCTTGCCAGATCTTATTTCCGGAACACATTCAGCTTCATTTTTGCAAGGATTGGTAACACAACATACTTTTGCGACCGATGAATCTGTTGTCTGAAACAAAAATGTAAAATTATTATGATTTCGATTTTTTAAAGAAACCTGATTTTTCAAAAAAGTTCCTTGAAGCATACTTTGTGTGGGAATTGTGTGTGGGGTAGTTGCTATTGTAGTTTAGTGTTTGATCAGTATGTGTTTTTTTGTGATAGACTTGTGTATTTAAGGTGGCCCCCTACTGTTGCAGGACAGATCTACAGGGTGTCCCAAAAAAAACGGAACCCACATAAATTAATTATGTATTCGTTAAAAATATTATTCACAAGAATGTCATTGTTATTCACAGTAGTGTAATGACTTGATATTTCTGTACTTCTGGGATTTCATATTTTTGTGCAGCATATGTCAAAGCAAAACAAGTTAAAAGTAATTTCTTACACCTATCCGTATTGCTAATTTTTCACTCAAAAGTGTAGTAAAAACAAAGCGACATTAACTGAGAAAAAACAACAACAAACGTAATCATGCTCCCATAAAAGTTTTGACGAACGAGGACAAAATCAGCGTGTATGACACAGCTTTTAAAACTTTTATAAGAACCAACAAAAGTATTAATTAATCAGCCAGAATGAATATGCGTACAGCTACATATTTATTCCCCTTGTCCTTCGACATGCCCTCCGTTTCTTTGCACACAAAGTGTTGCTCGCTTGTGCATTTCTCGCATTGCATTTCTAACAATGTCAGGCTGCTGCCGTAAAATCCTCGACTTCGTCGATTATTCTTTGGCGAAGTGTCGCGAGATTTTCTGGTGGTGTTGTGAACACTTTATTTTTAAGGTATCCCCAGAGAAAAAAGTCGCATGGAGTTAGATCTGGTGAACGTGGAGGCCATTCGATGTCATGTTGTAACCCAATTACACGATTTGGGAATGTTGCATTCAGCCGATCTCTTACTGCGATGAGACGATGTGCTGGTGCACTATCTTGTGCCCACCAAAGTGTTTGGAATACACCATTCACATGTTGGTCTCCAAATTGGCCAGAAAGTTGTGGGAATACATATTCATCTAGCATTTGGAGATAGGCAATGCCATTCACATTTCCATCAAAGAAGTACGGACCAACAATTACACCATTGCCACATAGCCCAACCCAAACAGTAAGCTTTGCACGAGAATCGTTCCGATCAAAATTGAATTCTGGCGGGTCTCCTTTCGGTGCATATCTGCGGATATTGTGCGTGTTTACTTCGCCGTTCATCATGAATCCAGCTTCATCTCCAATGACAACATTCGCCGTAAAATCAACACGTTGGCATTGTCTAATCCACCATTGAGAAAAACGCACTCGCCGTGGAAAGTCGGTTTGTAGCAACGAGTGTCTTATGTGCATTCGACAGGGGTGCCAGCGTAATTCCAATTTGGTTATCCTGTTAAAACTTGAACGCGAAATTCCCAGACCGTTACGACGAGCGCTCACATTTTCAGGATTTTCTTCAAGAAGATTTCTTACAGCGGCTACATTCTCCTCTGATCGTGCGACTCTACGTCTTCCAGAGTTACCCTTATTGCGATTATGGCTGGTGCCTAAGGTACTTTTGCACATTACGCCAAATTGTGCTCTTAGATGGGACATTCCGATTCGGAAATCTCGCCCTAAATGCATCTCTCACAGCAGCTATGCTTTGTTTTTGGATGTAATATTTGACAATAAGTACCCTCTGTTCGATTGTAAGTTGAGCCATTGCAAACGAACAAAATTTAACCTGTTTCTTTGTAAATGCGTAAACGTGTTTGTAAATTCTTTGCAATATCCATGGGGCTATGAAAATTGTATGTCATTGTTTAATTCTAAATGCAATTGTTTAAAATCAGTATTGTGTACTTTTTTACACCGGCTTATTTCAATCTTGGGAATCTTATTACAACATTATAGCTGGAAAAAAATGGCATTTCTTTCCTGTCTTACATTTTTGTGGTTTCTGAACCACTGTGCGGAGTTTAAGATTCAGTTCAGTGCTGTCAATGTGTGAATCATAATGCATACAACATTAATTTATGCGGGTTTCGTTTTAAGTGCATACATAATTGATTTAGGCGGGTTCCGTTTTTTTTGGGACACCCTGTATATAGATCAGTGTGGAGCTTCGCCGACCGGCAAATGTTTTGAAATGAACGACACATGAAAAGTTGTGTTTTGAGGTTTTTCTACGGCGAAATCACAAAGCTAGTGTTCTGTACATGATAAAAAATTTGTGAAACCTAAACAGTATGTATGTTTTCAATTGGTATACCATATCTAAAGTAAGACATATATATTCGAATTTAAAAAAATCTACAAGTACGTTTTCCTACAATCGAAATCAAATATATCAAAATATATCAAAATCTGAATTATAAACCTGTCTTCAAATTTTGATATCTTTTTCCTTTATACATCAATGAAAAACTAAAAAAATCTCAGAAAATTTGACCGAAGAGAAAGACAGTTAGTGTTCATTCATTGTGAAAGCTTATTTTGTTTCTATTTTTTTATATATGCACATCAAACGCCATCATATCTTTCCTGGAAGCATTCACATTGCCCTGTTTTAGGGGAGTCAGCACAAATTTCGTTGCAAGCTGATGTGTCTTGAAAAGCCTAACATTTTATGCTACTGTAGGGAGCCACTTTAAGGTGCTATTATCAGATTTTTTTATTAGAACCTCAAAAATGCGAGTTTATTTTCGTGTTCTTCCTCTTTAGTGAACTTAATGTTTTGTTTTGTCTTTCTCAGCCGTAGCAAATACGTCATCTACATACGTGTTCTATGTTTTGATTTCATTGTTATTTGTTACGGCTTTACTTTCCAGGTCTTGCATCACTACTACAGCAAGAACCTGGAAAGAGGTGATCCCATAAGAGTGCCGCAGATTTGTCTGTAGTAACCGTTTGAAAGCAGAATTCAGTTGAAAGTCGAGAATGCCTTGTATATTAAGTTGTGTCTGCGATTGGTATGATAGTGCTGTTAGTAACTAGTATTTTGTTATTTGCCTTGCTGTATCAAGTGGAATGGAAGTGAAAAAAAAACGACGTCAAAAAATGATTTCATAATTTCATCGGGTTTAGCTTTTGAGATTTTTTCGAAAAAAAAGCGTTAGCATTAGACATGGAATGAGGCGAAGAATTGATCAGAGGTTTAAGGATATTAGAAAGATGTTTGGATAGGTTGTAGGTGAGAAATCCAGGAAGGGAAACAATTGGTCGGAGAGGGTTGTTCTGTTGGCAATCCGTAGAGTTTGGCGACATTTGCGTCTTTTGCTATGAATCGATCAAATATTTCTTTGCTTAGTTTATCTTGGTCCTTGACCGTTTTAAGTTTCGTGTTGATTCTGTTTACAGTGGTTTTACTTGGGTCGGTGTCAAGTTGTTGATAAGTGTTAGTGTCATTAATGACTGCTTTTGCTTTATTCGTGCAATCTAACGTATCCATGACAATAGCTATGCGGTAAAATAATAGTATCACTGACGTTTTTTAGGTCTTTTAATGCCTCCTGTTCTTGTTTAGTGAGGTCGATGGGTGTTTTGAGTGCAAGACGTTAGTTGTTATTTGATGGCGCATGCTGTTTTTGGTGTAATAAGAAAATTCAGACAAGACTAACCAAACACTAGCCTGTTCACAGACCTAACTCTAAAAGAGTAAGGTTTGTTAAGACTTGAAGGATTGTACTTGTCTTGGCCGAGAGAAGAATGCTAACTATAATCTAGGTTTAATGTTCTAAATGTTTGCTTCCAGTGCAATTTATCGCAGAGATATTTTACAGGAAAAAATGGAAATTGAAAATTTTCTTGATGTATTATATTATAATGTTGCATAAATTAATTCTTCATAACTTGAGATGTAATTTATGCATAGACAAGAAATCTTTCAAGTTTTCACAGACCTTAATCATTCTGATTTAACTTAGGTCTGTGCACAGGCTAACCAAACACCAAAACGCGATTAACAGACATGATCATAATTCGCTTCCATCTAAATACGCAGAACAACAACGGACACAAATTTGGCTGCTCTCCAGGGCCGGATCTAGGATTTTTTAAACTTGAGTCAAAAATTCTGGGAGTGATTGCTGTGACGTCATAGTAATGACGTCACCAATACGATAACGTCATCATATTAGCATTAACTTTGTTAAAGCCGCATTTGAGCTCTACTGCTGTTTTGTCCAATATCAGAACTCATCAGCATTTAATTTTAATTTATATGAATTTATACAGCGCTAAAAAAGCATAAATATGCTTAGGCAAGGCATAAAGAAACGAATCTGACACACAAGTTTTCTCTTTTTTGTTTGTTTATTTTTTGACCTTCAAAATCTCATACACTTCCAATAAGTCACTCACAACTAGTTGGCATGCTATTTCACTCTATGTTGACTGCCTCATTTGGAACATGCAAAGGGACTGTTGTTACTAAATATTGTTTATGTTTGCATGACACCAACATGGTCCCTATTACCTATTTGAATATTGTTTTTACCTTCCCTAACTCATACATTTACAACAAGTCATACAGACTCGGCTTTCATGCTATACCATACTTCATATACTAGTCACTGCCTCATTGCAAACATATATACAGACTATTGTTACAAAAAATTGTCCATTGTACATGATACCAATATGGTTCCTATTAACTATTTGAGTATTTCTATTACTAGATATTGTTTTTTACCTTCCCTGTCTCATAGATTTACATTTGGTCACTCAGGCCTAACTCGCATGCTACAGTATATCATATTTAATATTACATGGAGACTGCCCCATTATGAACAAAGAGACTGCTGTCACAAAATATTGTTTTACTTTTCTAGACACCAATATGTTTTCTATTATCTATTATTAACTACTAAATAATGAGGATAAAAAAGTAAAGGAACAAAATGATTAGGCTAAAAGGTTTTACCAGGTTGAACTCCACCTTCAAAACAAAACAACAGATGAATTGCAAATAAAGCTATATTATGATTATGCTGGCAAGGTTTAATTATTTTTTTTTGTTTTCCCTGTTTGTTTAATTAAAATATTATTATACATTATATAAGATTTGTAATTACAGGCTAGAGACCTACATGAAACCCTGCTGGTCTTTTTTTTATTATAGGTCTTTAGATTTGTTTGTAGAATAAACACTAACTAATTAAATATTTACAGTCAAGGTAAAATAGTTAATAACGATAGAAGTATATGCAAATAAATTGTTTAAGGAAAAGAAAATTAAGTATAGATAAATTGATTACATTGAATATATACATATATACTCTCATATATTGGATCATTTGTTAAGTGCTATTGACATGCATGAGTTTTCATAATGCGCTGTTTGATTTGTTTTTTGAAGATGTAGAGATTTTTTATTTCCTTAAATTTGGGTTCTAGTTCGTTCCAAACATCGATTCCTTTATTACGAAGAGTGTATTTTGCATAATTTGTTCGCTTAGAAGCTTTATGCAGTTTTGATGCATTTCTCGTATTATGCTGGCGAATTTGGTTGTTTGTTACAAAATAATTCTCAAAAACTTCTGGCAAGTTTTCAAGATGGTAACATCGAAACATAAACATAAACATTGCAGTTAAATTATCATTTATTTGAAAAATGTTGAGAATGCCAAGTTCTTTAAAGATAGGCTCAGTATGTTCTAGATAAGATTTAAAAGTCATCAGTCTAATGATCTTTTCTTGTACTTTCCATAATTTTTGAACTCTTGATTTGTAGGTGTTGCCCCAAATTAAATTGCCATATATGGCATATGGATAGACTAATGCATAATAAATTAGCTTCATAGCATTTCAACTCAAAAAGTGTATAATTTTATCAAGGATACCGGAAGCCCTTGATATTTTTTTATCACCTGAGCTATGTGCTCACTCGAAGTCAAACATTCATCTGTTATAATGCCAAGAAAGATTGTATTTTTAACTTGTTTAATATCTCTATCATTTATGCTAAGTTTTATTTCGTGTTTAGGTTTCTTATTTGAAGAACTAAATAAAATGAACTTGGTTTTTTTAATATTTAAAGATAATATATTGACATTTAACATTTTATTGACATTAGGCAGTTAAAAAGCATTTTATATTACAGCTCACCACAATCAGGGTAGTAGATACGTATGAAAGACCCAAAATGTATAGAAATGATGACCACTTGTGACTACTACAATTCAAAATAGCCTCACTATCCAAACAATCATTGGACACATACAAGGTAGAAGATTTTTAAGGCAATAATAGTACTTATCACGTTCTTTCATAGCAGACAAAAAAAGGGTGTTGTGAATAAAAATTAGTATGAATGTAAAGCTCAAGGAAGTTAAAATTCTCAAAGGTTGAACTAAACTGTTATCGCCTACCAGTACCAAATACACAGAACTGTAAAGACAATCACTAGAGACATCAGATCTAGTAGAAATATTCCAAAATAAATAATGTCACTTATCTGTATAGTACAGTAAAACCCTGCATAAAAGAACCAGTTAATTTTGACTTCAGGCTGAAGAGTTTCTTATGGTTCTTATTTCCAGCCAAAAACAATTGTTCCTGGTATAGAGTTTTAAACCTCTTATTGTACAAAATGTGTTGAATACATCATAAAGATTAATTATGTTGTGAATTGATTGCTGTTTTGATAAAACATATGCATGCAGGATGTGGTTGAATGACAATTCCTGCTGGCAAGATCACAGTATTTTGTTTTCTTCTTAGTACACGATTAGCACCTATTTCAGCTAAAAGTTTAATAAGGATTTTTAAGAACCAGTTTGATTTATCAGCCTGAAGTGGTTCTTTTATTTTAGGCACTCATTTGCCTAAATTTCCGGCTGGTGGCGCTTAACCCACTGGTTCTTTTATGCGGTGTTTTACTGTATCCAATAATACCATAGGCAATATCATATTTCTGAAATAAATACTATCAAATAGATCAACAGAACTTTTGGTCGATAAATGGCAATACACAATATAACACACGGTCGTGTTGTGATTTAAAATTTTAGATTGCATTTCAGTGATTTTACAAAGTTTACAACATAAGTTAATGAAGTACACAACAATAATATTGTTTTGAAATCGAGTTGACCTTTGCACCCAACGCCAGTACATGCAAATATATCAATATGCTATATATACGAACGAAAGTTGTCCATATTTCACACTGCAAATGTACAATAATTGTATAACTAATAGCACACAAACAAAGTATTGTCGCCCAACTTACCCTATAACAGTACACGCTACGTCCTTTCCTTTACGAGCATTTTTGGGCACGTAACTTTCGGCTCCAAAGTTTCTAGCTAAAGCGTGGTCGGGGTCAATATACCACGTTCGCCAAAAGCTCTTGTGAAGAGCGCAAACAATAAATTTTACCTTTCACTTCGGTGTAAATACCTTTCAAAGGCTTCAGTATCGTATTTGCAAGACATATGTGCATTGTCGCACGCAAATGGGTCATGCCCATTGACATATATGGTCATGACCGGTCAAGAATTTTTAGCCAATAGGAATGGATAATTTTTTTGAATCATCCAATCAGAAGACTCGCTGATTGCACAAACCGGTCAGACCTACCTCAAGGATCGGTCAAAATGGCGGATCTCCATGGAGATGACCCTATTGACCAATCAAATAGCTAGAATTTAACATGTGACCAGGCAAAATTAATGGGTAATACCGCTTATCCATCACTTGATAATATTGCTTTACCAAAGGTGTGCCACTGAACGAATTTAACTAACTGGACTAGAATGTCAATATTAAAAATTATTACATCGCTACCACTGCACAAAAAGTAATTAACTGGATTAACTTTGAATATTAATTACCTGCGCATTTTTTACATGAGTCGCGTGACCGCTTTGACCACCCCTAGATCCGCCCCTGCTGCTCTCACAGGAGATGCCTGAAGCAAGCAAGGACTCAACATGCCCGTGAGTTCAAGGAAGCGTCGCACAGTATAGATAAAGTAACATTTAACCGTCATATTAATATTCCTGTACTAGAAATACATGAATGCAGCAACCCCTCGACACTAACTAAGAGCATGCAACTATATTTTCGGAATTACATGAAGTACTTGCATAGGTTGTTGTCATAGCAACACGGCAATTGTTATTCTTTCCGTATATTTTTTCAGAAAGACAAATTATCAGTTTTTAATCCTTGTTTTATTGACAATTTTTTTAAATGGCACAACAGTTGTCATCAGTATGTTATTACGCTTAATGTAAGCTTAAATTTGGTGTAAAATACAACCTATTAATTTTTACATTAGTAATAAGAAGGCAGTCTTGCATTTACAAAGCTGTCAAAACATAAACTTACTCTGGAATTTAAACAGTGAATAGACAGGATGAGTACTGCTACGCCGGCCTTTATAAAGCATTAAAACACAAGTATAAATACGCATTATCAACAAACTTGCCTTGTGTTTCCCGCCATGGTCAATTCTTGGTGTTTCTCTGTATTTTTCCCGAATTAATCTCTCTTCAAGAGTCTTTTGGCAGTCGTTTTCGTCTTATTTCTTGCCTTTTTTGGTGCCTTAAGTGTTTACTACTCCTGATAATACGCCATATTCGAGAGATCAGAAATGGCCACCCTTCGTTGGTTGAGAAAGTTGCCAAATCTTTTTGCAAAAATACGAAATATTGTAGTGCAATATAGTCCGCCAAATTTTTGAGATCAGTGATGACCACCCACACCCACTCACCGCCACCCTTGAACCACGCGCCCGCGATATTTGATGAACTTCAGACCAGTGAACTGTAATACAACTGGAACGCTAACTCAATACAAAAGTTTAATTAATGGCTGAAGCCAAGTTAGTTTTTTTGAGTTTTGAGACGAAATACTTAACGCCAAAGATCAGACCGTATATCAAATTGAAGCTATTAAAAATTTACGTTAAATATAAAAAATTCAAGACTTTATACAAAAAAGAAATGCCTTAAAAATACGAAAACAACGGCAATTTTGCAAAACACGGCAAATTTCCCTTCAATGTTTAAGGTGTTTGTCTTTCACCTAAAGCCTCAAAATTTTTACAACAAATACAACTTTTTAATAGCTTTCATTTGATATACGACCCATTTTGTGACGTTTAGTATTTCAACTCAAAACTCAGAAAAACTGAATCAAATTGGCTTCAATTTTCCCCCCTGACTTATCGTTCCAGTTCACTTATAGTTCAATGCTTCAGACTTCGCTATGCTTTCCTTTTTCCGGGTGTACATAGCCGTGCGGAATTAGTACCCATACTTACAACAAAAAGGTCTTTATAATTTGTCTTTATTAACCTTTAACCAGTGAACTCTAATACAACTGGAACGATAACTTGGCCGCCATCTTTGAAACCAAATTGAAGGCCACCATGAAGGCCAAGCCACCAAAATATGACCTATTTTCCAAAGCTCTTTTCGACCCTTTAACTTCGTGTTTTAGAGCCAATTAGGTGCTAAATATTTTCTAGATAGATTGAAATTTCAAGTACCTCAACTTTCTAGGACGTCAAGTAAGATTTTAAAATATTTTTTGGCTTCTAAAAATGAAAAACAGTTTTGGCGAAAACTTTGTCACGAAATATCTTTTTTAAACAACTGATACCTTTCGAGCTTTAACACTTAGATGGAAGAGGCTGCCAAGAACTATCCGTAAACGAAGTTTAAAGCTTTAAAACTAATGCTATCTGACGAAAAATATAAGTTTTATACGTATTTTTAAATCAACCATACAAATACACCACTTTGAAAACCTCGATTTACTCACGTTTTAGAAGGGCTACAGCAAAGACTAAAAGCTCAAAATAAACAACGATACCTGGACTTTAGCACAAGATAAGTTTTGGAAGTGTTGAAATGTTTTAAAGCAATATATTTTTGAGTTGAAGAGCGTAGTTTGCTTCGTAGTTTACTTCGGCACGTTGAAACTTTCGTCATTTTCCAGAGTAAAAAACTGATAGCCCTCAATTTTTGCCGTAACTTAGTGTAGAACAGTCAGGACTATCCAGAAAACCAGAATCGGATCTTTAAAATTGAAGTCTTGTGATGAAAATTCTCATTTTTCATGCATATTTTCGCTCAAAAACAAACTTTTCACTCCTCGTAACTTTCCCCAGTCCTTTCGATCAAGCCATTTTCCCCGCGCGGTTCCCGCCTTTTGCTTCAAATTTTGCTTCATCCGATCATAGGACGAAAACATAGGAGTTATCGTTCCAGTTGTATTAGAGTTCACTGCCTTAACCTATCCGCAACTTCCCTATCAACATCAACTCGGGATGATAATCACCAGCGCGGTTCCATGTCAAGCAATCACAATCCGGCGACAGAAGTCCTCCAACTAATCAAACGCTCACACAGATTTTACCAACGTAGCGCGAGAATTCAAACATTCGCATTTTCTGATGAAATACCGAATTAACTCGAACTACCGGGTTGATAGCACAAAACATTTAAATAAAAAAATCCAGAGAACACGATAATTTGTAAAATTTAGTTCCAAGGAGTGCAATTTTTTTTCGGAAGCAGAGTTTAAAAAAATATGAATTCGAGTCTTAAAATCGAAAAACGTGAAAGAAGAAAAACAGATTTTATGGGACTTTTTACGAAAAAGATTGCGAACTCACTTGTAAACTATAGACGTACGCACGTATAGCAAACTTGTCAATGTTTAATTGGCTTAGCAACAAGAAAAGTCAAACAATGTTAAAGCACTACTTCTTAGTACATTTATTTAATTTGAACTACTCTAAAAGGAGAAAATGTATATCGCCCAAAAAGTAATGTAAGCTTGAAAGTTCATGAATATTAGTTGCAACAGACAGTTTTTTATCAGGCGAACAGCTATAAATAACGACGGAGAACGTAAACAAATATATATTAAAGTATGCTTTTCAAATAATTATCACTTCATAATTAAAATGTCACATAAAACATTCAAATTTTTTTAATAAAGCAAACAAATTATATGCACTAATATCAAACGGTAAATTTAAAGATTTGAACAATTAGAGTTTCGTGGATTTAAACTAAGCGTAAAACTACCAGTTTCAAGACATGTTTAGTGCATGAAAATCGATTTGTAAACGCTTTTTGAGGTCACAACAAACGACTTACGATATGAAACAGCTTGTATTTTCGTTTCTTATTTTAAAACACAATGACTGATAATTAAAGATGAGTTATGATGGAAAGACATCTGCTTAACTGAATAATAAAACAACATAGCAACGAATATAATCCCTTTCCTTTGATAAAAAAAAAGTAAAATATGTTATCTAATAATGTATCAGATAAGAAAAGAACATCCAGTGATATTGTGTTTATTCAATGTTGTGTTATTCAAGACTGGATGCATTTGGTAGAAACAAGTAAAATGCAATATAGCTGATCTACTCCAAAATCTCCATTATCATGTATTTCATTTCTATGCTAACTCTTAGCAACTCCTAGCAGGTGATAAGCAGCTACAAAACAGGCAAGTATAGATTATATCACGCAACAGCATATGACATCCATGTAAAAATTTGTCCAACTGGCAATCGCCGCAAGATGAGCTTATTATAATTTTCATTATAAATATCCCGCGGAGTGATCAACTTACCTTTGTTAATGCTCTGAATGAAACGTGAGCAAAGCCTTTTCTTGCCCGCAATGCACGTGGTTCATCTTCTTTACTGACTGCATTTAGCTCACAAATACCATTTCCTTCAAGGTGCAAATTAAAGGATCGACAATGACATGATTGACTACATTCTAAAAAGCACTCTTCAAAATCGACTCCGGTTATTGCCTTGAGAACATGACCAGTCATGGCGTGTCCTTGCAAACTAGTTTCTTCTATATGAGCATCGTAGCTCAGGCAAATTCCAGTGGCAAATCTCCATGCTGTAACGAGAAAACAAATGTTCACAAGAATAAGATAGAGTTTAGCTTTGCCCATGTTGTTTAATTTGGTGTTAGCTTCACTGATCCTCTGATGTCTAAGTGTCAACTGAATGAAAATGGGCTCTGAAAATGTTTAATAATTTATTTCAAATGTAATAATCCGGGGCGGCCCTAGGGTGCGTCCAATCAGTCACGTTACGACTGACATATTAGCGAGCTTACGTTCACGCGACGCGGACGTCAATGACGCCATGAAAATGGCGTCAAAATGGGCACAAATGGGCACAGCAACCATTTTTCACGGCGTTATCGACGTCCGCGTCGCGTGATCTTAAGCTCGCTATTTTGTGCGAGGAAATATATTATTTCGAAATTTGAATAATTTTCTTGCGATCACTATCATATATAGACAAGTTTACGTATGGTGCTCCGTTTTGAGAAAGCAATGTGCTTATCTTAAAAAGGCGCTGAAACGCCAGGACCCGGAGAATCGGGTGGCCAACTTAGTCTGGAATTTGCTCACTTGATTGGTTGATTGATTATTTCGACTGATCTGGTCTAATGTTTGGGCGGTCGGACTTATTTGCATCTTAATTAAGGGTGTCTGATCGGTCCATTTTTTTTTGTTTCGATTGATCAATTTAAAAACTATATAATAATGAGCTATTTTTTATGGTCCTTTTTCGGTGGACTGATTCGGACTGATTTGCAGCTGGAGGTATCAGGCAGTGCAATTCATACAAAGCAGTCTTTGCAATACTAATCTTACATTCGCGTATACTAAGGTTGTATTCGTGAAGTTATTTTACGATTACGAGTATACTGATTTGTGCTCGAGTCAGGGCCATAGGTAGAACGTCAATAGGGAGGGGTGCATTAATAGTCTAGGTCCTGTATAAGGTTTTATATGCGTTTCATTTACCAGAGATAATCTCAACTGTTTTAGGGTAAAATGACCATGTCGGTCAACATAGCATATGTGTCAAAACCTGAATCCGGAATCCGGGACGAAAGTCCTCAAAATGACCCCGCCCTAAAACGGCTGTATCGACATAGCTCTAACTTCAGACCAATGCAAGCAACAGCCTTTCTGAAGTGCCTATTGTGTTTAGAAGGGTTGTTTATAGGGGTGGTTATTAGAAGCAAAACATTGCCTAACTATAATATATTCCAAGAAAATCACCATTCAACATGCCAGGTCAACAGCTAATTATGCATAAAATCACTAAAATCGCTGGCAGAAATTAAATTTACATATTTCCTACAAAATATTACTATAGCATCAAAAACCATGTTTAATTGAATCCAATTATTGCAGATTTCAAAAGGATTGACATTATCTTGTTGATATACAAGGCATTGTATTTCACTTACCCCCCGCAAAAACACGATTTCAGCCATATTTTCCGTCTTGTTTGCTTTTTTATCGCCGAGTAGCCGAAGTCTCATACAATTCTTGCACTTTTCCATAATCACAGATGACCAAAGAACAACTCAGCCCATTTTTTACTTGTTCTGAGACTGTGCCGTCTACTTTATCTTCGGTTTGCTATCCTCGACAATTAGCCAAAATTTCCGCCATTGTGAAGTCTTGCCGCTTTTGTGTCCGATAAATGTGACTTCTTCGTCTTCCTGTGTATTTATATTATGTAATCCAACAGTACTTTATACTTTAGAATTTCTAAACGTGATTTTGTAAGCTTCTATCAAATTTAAATATAAAAATCCACCCACATAAAATCGAGTGTCTTCAAGCTTCCAAAAAATTTGAAAGTCACGCGCAATCGTCACGAAAATTCCTCGTGGGCGACCATACCGGGTGGAGTGAATATTTTCACGAATACCTTTGCTTGCTTCCACACCAAGACAAGTAAACATTTCATATTATTATATTTTCATCTATATTTGCGTATTGCTTTGTTTTTTAGCTTTAAATACCAGAAAACCTGACAGACTTATGTATTTTTCGCATTTTTATTTAAAGGGCCGTTTTTATTATGCCAAAGTAAACCATAACTAAGCGTCGAAGCAAATAAAAGCCACTATTGTTTTAAAATTGAAACGTACGTATCATCACTGCAGTGACATAGCCCTCAAAATAAAAATAGAGGAAATGCATCACTGTCAGATTTTCTTGTAGTAAAAGCTTAAAAACAAAACAACACGCAAAAATGAACAAGCAAACGTATTCGTGAAAATATTCACTCCCCCGGTATGGTCGCCCACGAGGAATTTTCGTGACGATTGCGCGTGACTTTCAAATTATTTCGAAGCTTGAAGACACTCGATTTTATGTGGGTGGATTTTTATATTTAAATTTTATAGAAGTTTACAAAATCACGTTTAGAAATTCCAAAGTATAAAGTACTGTTGGATTACATAATATAAATACACAGGAAGACGAAGAAGTCACATTTATCGGACACAAAAGCGGCACTGAAGACTTCACAATGGCGGAAAATTTGGCTAATTGTCGAGGATAGCAAATCGAAGATAAAGTAGACGGCACAGTCTCAGAACAAGTAAAAAATGGGCTCAGTTGTTCTTTGGTCATCTGTGATTATGGAAAAGTACAAGAATTGTATGAGACTTCGGCTACTCGGCGATAAAAAAGCAAACAAGACGGAAAATATGGCTGAAATCGTGTTTTTGCGGGGAGTAAGTGAAATACAATGCCTTGTATATCAACAAGATAATGTCAATCCTTTTGAAATCTGCAATAATTGGATTCAATTGAGCATGGTTTTTAATGCTATAGTAATATTTTGTAGGAAATATGTAAATTTAATTTCTGCCAGCGATTTTAGTGATTTTGTGCATAATTAGCTGTTGACCTGGCATGTTGAATGATGATTTTCTTGGAATATATTATAGTTAGGCAATGTTTTGCTTCTAATAACCACCCCTATAAACAACCCTTCTAAACACTATAAGCACTTCAGAAAGGCTGTTGCTTGCATTGGTCTGAAGTTAGAGCTATGTCGATACAGCCGTTTTAGGGCGGGGTCATTTTGAGGACTTTCGTCCGGGATTCAGGTTTTGACACATGTGCTATGTTGACCGACATGGTCATTTTACCCCAAAACAGTTGAGATTATCTCTGGTAAATGAAACGCATACAAAACCCTATATAGGACCTAGACTATAAAGGATTATTGACCGAGCGTGAGGTCTGTATCCTGAAATACCGGACTGAGGTTTTCCACGGCACAGACTGAACAAGCGAGGTCAATAAAGCGTTTATTATACGGCTCACAGTCATTTTTAGTGTTTGTGTAGCCTTTTGTGTTTAGATCACGTCGATTGTGGTCTCGTTAATTAGAATGTAAAAAAAGTTGAACATGAAGAAACTTTATTTTTTACACATAAAGTTTTCAAACATATCAGTAAAACATTAATAATAAGTATATTGCCAGCAGTAAAAAGAGAGATTAAAATCACTGGGAAAAAGCCCGGTCTTGTCTTTGATCCTTTATAGCATTTTTTTTCCATTAAGTTAAAAAAGTGCTGGTTTTACGCATAAGTTAAGTAATGCACAATGTGAAGTTATAAGCCACTTTTCAAAATTAATAACATCATCTATAAGTTAGAATTGCATAAGGAAATTGCACGCAAGAAAAATTACGAGTCATTGTTTACTACAAAACCCATCTTAAGGCTGTTTTCCAGTTACGCGTTTTTCACACGCGCGTACACGCATGTAAATCAATTTCAATAGGACATTTGAAATAAAAGAGTGTTTTGATGGAGAGAATTCAGCATTCCCTACGAGTTAGCATGCTTTAAGCATTCTATTTGTTAAATACAAACTACATAGAAGAATTCAAACTTTTACGTGCGTGCATTGTAAAATTAAAAACGGACAACTGGAAAGCAGCCTTCAAAATTAAACAGCTTTATACCAGACATGAAACTTTTTCGAACGAACAAGATTAAGGAAAAGTGGCTTAAACAAATATTAAATCAGACAGACGGTCTTTGTGCACACGAAGTGGATTTATTTCGTTTGAATTGAGTATTATAATACATTTGCGTGCATGATCGAGCATTGCATTTTCAGTACAATGAAAATTAGTTATGTTAACATACTGCGATGTTCAAGCTATTTATGGGCTTTTACGGAGTACAGAAACTTCCGAAATTAGAATCCTCGTTTAGATACATGAGCCCACATTGAGCTCACAAGACGACATATGTGTATATTCACAGTGGACACAAAAATTGGGTTAGGTGCACTTCAATTCTAAAACTCATTAATAATTCATCAAGGAAATTCAAAAGAAATACATAATAAATTATTCAAATTAGTGTTTTGAAATAAGAGGAAAAGTGTCTTAAAAACAGGTGGCAGATTTGAAATGTCTCAGGGGACAGCGGGGCTGATTAAGTACTCGTTTTCAAACTACTAGTAGTTTGAAATTTTTCAACGTACTAGTAGTTTGAAATTTTTTAAGGTACTAGTACTTTGAATTGAATAATTGATGAGTTTGAGGAGTCAGTTCAAATACTCGACACAGGACTTTACCAGGATTTCAAGTACTCGGAGCTCGAGTCCGTTCCAGTCCTTGGTTTCGCCTCAAACTGGAACGAACTCCTCGTACTTGAAATTCCGGTAAAGTCCTCTGTCTCGTATTTGAACTATTACTTAAAACAACTACAATTTTAGTAAAGGTTTTGCTTTAATTATTAACCTGGACAATATCAATATTAAATTCAAATGTATTAAAACTCTTCCAAGCTTTCTGACATGTAAATGCAAGAGGTTTTTGCATGTATGCATTCCTAGTTAGTGTATTATTACACAAGAAAAATTTACCGTATGAACAAACAGTTTACAATTTAACTCCAAACCAGTATTGTGTTGTCGCGTCAGATGAAGAAGCACAGCCATGTTGCGGTACACTTGCTGCGAACCATCCAAATAGCCCAGAATCATAATACGGTGCTTTTAATGTGGAAGGACATCTGGGAATGCCGTATCTAACGGACATGTAGAAAATTCTGGCACTTTCCTGTACAATCCACGTACTTACATTGTTATAGGTTGTATTATAGATCTTTATTTTATCAAGAGTACCACATTTATGACCTGTTTGAAAGGAAAAGCGCCGTTTTAATACGCTTCTAGCATAAAATGTAGTATGTTAAAAATATAGGCGATGGCATACTGTACGCTATTATAAAGTTTCTATTTTAAATTTTCCCGAGCTAATCCTTCTGAGGCGTGACTCTGGAGAGAGGGTTACTAATTCAGCGCGGTTATTTGCACCTATGATAACGATAGACTGAGGAGTTTTAAGTCAATCAAGTATCGCCGACGTGTTTCCATGGCTCATAATGATTAGCGATATTTTTATTCGGAAAGTTTTGATAAAAAAAGTTTTCATAGTAAAATATAGCAACAAAAACAGCATTGCATTATCTGAACGAAATCTTCAACTGCATTAAAAAGAAAATACGAAGATAGAAAGCGCAAAAAATATGGCTAAGCCACACAGAAATCATGAAAGACGAGTTCAAAAAATGACTGAAGGCACGTTAAAGTATATTACTTGTTATATAAGTATTGAGATTTTTTCATTGAAATGACAATGCGTAATAATCGTTTCAAAATTAGCAACAGCCCATCAGCAACGCAAACGATAAAATTTCACAGTGAAAAATCATCGTTTGCAGCGTCTGATTTCACGAACGATATTTTTCACTAACTGAGAAATGATCGTACGAGTAAATACTTCATTTTCCCATCTGGTACGAATGACAAAAATGGCTTTGAAATTTGTAGACGCCACCGGTTTTGTTGACTTAAACCTTAGAGGACAGTGGACATGAGTTTTGAACGTTTTTATGAATACTTAATAGCTTTTATAAAAGTATTCTTAAAATACTTGTTAATTTAATGTTTTCTTCGCGTTGACATTTTAAAATAGTTTTGTTGTGTTTTGTAAGAATAAAATTGCTTTTCAAATTGTTCTTGCGGTGGGTAATTACATTGAACACACAGTTAAAAAAAAGCCAATTTATAATACCAAAATTATAAATTAAAGTTAATGGAGCAATGCGAATAATTGCAGGGAAGTCCCTCGAATATTTTTCACGCAGTCATATTGGCTGTGCTAAGTTCTCATGTTTCTGTTAGGTGTGATTTGAATTTTTCACGCATAGATCAAAGGTTATCGCTGTTTAACATCAGCTCAATAATCATGCACTATGCATGCTGTGGGCACGTGCACATCATGCCAGGATGTCTTAAATAACCAATGAGAATTCTGAATAACACGGCCGAGATCTAATCGGCCAATAAAAACCGTCCATTTGTAAGGATAACAATGCATGCTCGATAGTCATACCTTTAATTTGTGTAAAAGCTCTCAAAAGATAGGAGCTGCTACAATAATTTTCCCACCCACCCACCGCGTCACATATGGCATGAAGATGATGGTAAGATGCACTGGACTGCACGGACACCAAGAAGAATATAAACGTTATTCAAGGACACAATTTAAATGTGCCAACAAGTTACTAAAATGGACTGGGTTAACATAATATATATAGTATTTTATCAGGTTGTAAGTTAGTTGTACGGTTAGTAAATATATATGGTTATGGGTTGAAGTGCTCCCATAATCACGTTCATGCCATAGCTAGACTCACATCTTTAATGTTACTATAATCTGTGTAAATAGTTCTAAGGACTGTCCAAGGGGATCTTAACCCCTTAGGCAGGTTAATGTTAGAGGGGATCTTAACCCCTCTAACAATGTCTTATGGGGATCTTAACCCCTTGTTCAAATTCTAGGGACTGTCCAAGGGGATCTTAACCCCTTGGACAGGTTAATGTTAGGGGGAATCTTAACCTCTCTAACATTGCCTGATGGGAATCTTAATCCCAAGGACACTCAGCTTACAAGCGGGCCTACATGCACCCCACTGGTTGCTGTATACGAGTCTATGATTACATAAGTAATGCTATGTAATAGTTCTTTTATATTGGAGTACTTCATCACCATGACCCATTTCTCCCACATAAACATTGCGTTATTCTTTGTGTGTTTTTAACGGACAACCTATTTTATACCGAAAAGCAATTGATCTATTAAACTGAATAAAATCGTTTTTCAGGTACGGGGTACCGCCACACACAATTCGATGTTTTATTAACAAAGCCGGCATTTTGAAACACAAGTCGATTTATGCAACCTGAAAACATCGAATGATGTTAATATTACTAATCTATCTTCGAATATCAAAATTATAATCTTTAATATGTGATATATTTTGGATGAAATCTCAATGCTTATAAAATAAACAAATAACATGTAATAATGCACTCGTGAATAAAAGCCGTACGCGCTCACCAACCATAAAGTAATCTCTATATACAACATGAGCGGCCGTGTTGTATCGAATATACAAGCTGAAGCCGAAGGCAAGACGCAAATGTTTTTTACTGTGAAAATTTTCAATTTTATAGTTTTATTAACCAAGTAAGGTAAATTTTGTGCGAATCAAGAGAAATCTGTATCGCATATACATAACCTATCAGGCCTATGATTTCTATTGTGTTTTCTTTATGAATCTTAATCAACTTCACAAATTACGATACAACAACCAGACAAGCTCGTTCAGAAACTCAAAAACACAAACACTCAACCAAACTAAGTAAAAATATTTGGAGGTTAAAACAATTTAACATCGAATACTCTTTCCGTTAGACAATTTTAAAGAAATGTAAGGGATACTTGCATAAAACAAAACTCAACAGTGTGGGGAACATTGCCATCGGCAGTGCAACATGTCCCCCTATTTTATGTCATTGAATGGACAGAGTAATAGCGGAATATAGGCAGTTCAGCATTTCTATTGGCCAGAAAATGCAATCAACTGGCCAGAACCTGCATAATGAACATGGGTAATGCGACATGCTTGGCGACACAAATTTCAAAGGTTCCGACTCGAGTGGCGCTCAATTGGCATTTTTGTTCTTTTCTATTCTGCAAAAACGCTGTAATTTATGCCAATAGGAGAAGTATTTTATAATTTTCTATCCTAAACATAGCCCGCCGAACCCAAGAAGCGAGCTGATATCAACATACGGACACGGGAAAAATTTCTGCTCTATAGCGCATAACTCTATTGCCGCTTTCCAATTGCGTCAAAAATCCCATCAGATAGAGTTACCCCACCCTCTTCCAAATTTTCAATTAAGTCTCTTAGCCTTACAGACCCTCTTAGACCCTGCATTCACGAAATAGAGATGAATCTCGTCATATCCCTACCTTCGTGAGTCATCACATCCAAGGTTGTAAAATTACCTTGCATGAAATCTTCATCAAGTGTTTTGGTGTTATGTTAATTTTATACATGTCTTGCAAAAGAAACTATATCAAAACAATTATTCGCCTCAGGCTCAATGATTACGGTAAATGATAACTTCGACTTCATTTTGGTAAATATTGACAAATAATCACTTCGCCATTGGCGAATTACTGTTAAATATTAAGTTAAATATCAATTTCCATCTAGCGTCAGTTGGCACTCCAGAGTTTTGATTTATTTTCCAATATACGAACCAAATTTTAAATCTCATTAATAATTCATAGTTACGTTTATTGGCAAATCATGTCGCCATCCACTTGGTCGAGGAACGAGTGTCTCTGGCCTAATCGAATGAATTCCCCACAAATCGTTGAGATTGGGTATTATACTGCACATGTACATAAAACAACGGGCTTTGAGCACGAGATTGGCAAGGTGGCTTTATATTTAAGAAGTGCTATGCTAGTTAGGATGGCAATTATATAATCTGCATCTTCTTTGGTATTCTCTATATAATGTTGCATACTAATTAGCACTGCAACGCGACGCATTCCAATTCAATTAATACACTCAAATTTACGTAATATCCAAAACGCTGTTTCTTCTGCATTAAATAGTACATAAAAAGTAACAAGAAATCTTTTTAAAAGTGGTTCCTATTGTTCACAATTTTTGCAACTAATGTTCCATATAGCAGCTATGTTTTGTGTGTGAGCAGCAACCAACCTCGATCCCAGGGCCTTTTCTTAAATTAGGGAAGGAAAAAGGCCCTGGCATCAGCTGGTCACATGACACCCAGAATATCTGGGTTTAAGAATATGTTAATTTCTGTGGTCTCTGTGAGTGTTTGCATAAATAATAAATCAGAGAAGTAATTTTTAACGTTCTATGCAATACAGCTAGCTTTAAGGTAAATAACTTCCTGTAAAAGCAACCTTCTACGGACTATAGCTGGCTCTTCATCTTCGGCTGTATATATGACACTACAATGCCCAATGAAATAAAGTAATATGTTAAACCTGGTAGAGTAAGTGCTTAGTAGGTATAATACAGTTAAAACTTGTTTAGAAGATTGCCGTGTGTGAGCTGATAACATGCATAAGTTGTCCTTATACCTTCATCGAATTCCGATAATAAAGCATAGGGATATTCTACGTTTATGACTTTATATGAAGAGTGTTAAGAGTCAGCCGAATAAGTGATTTAAAGCTACATAAACAAACTAAGCAAAGGGTTCAAATGATTTAAATCTCTCTTCAGTTGTATTTTATGAATGAATTATACTCTTAAATGATTTATTAATAATTGACAGTTTGAATGAGCCAATGGGATTACAAAATAGACCAGCCGATGCCAGGGCCTTTTCCCTTCCCCAATTCAAGAAAATGTCCTGGGATCTAGGTTGAACAGCAACAAGCTTCCTCTTGTTAAGTTGACACAGCAATATTTCATGTATTAACTGTGACAGAAAGTGTTTCTATTTTCTCACAGGTACGTTTTACATAAGAAGTAAGCAATTCAGCGGCTTCCTTATTATTTTTGTCCTGAAATCAAATAAAATTATTTTTGCGCGTACGTTGTATCGTAGTTTGCAGCAAAGACAGTAATTTCTCTGAGTTAAAACATTCATGTGTGGGATAAAAGTAATCTATAATATTTAAACGATCTATATCAATAAAAAAAATCATAGCCACTTTAAACAGCTTCAAGAGGTTAATTTTAAAATTGTCTACTTCTATAATACACCTTGTATATGCCGTGCCCTAACACATCCAAGGTTATAAAATAACTTTGCATGAAATCGTCATAATGTGGTTTGGTGTCATGGTTGCATGTTGCTCTCCAAAAACTGTTTTCATTTCTCAAATATTTCATCAGATCAAGTGAGGCGCGGTAATAGTTGAAGCCAGGATTGCCCTCATTGATTGGATTATCTTTGTAAAACGACAATGTACCCATGTCATTTTGATGAGAATATGAATAAGACATTACAAGCGTCCACACTTCCATGTTCAAGTGATCAAAATAGCAGTAGACTGTCTTAGACAGGGTTGGAACGTTTAGCCAAGTTTCATACAATTCAGATACCGCTGATTCGTTAGCTCGTAAGTAATCTTGATAAGCTCGGACTTTCACGTCACAAAACCTTCCCGTGAATCCTGGTAAGCATTTGCAAGAGAAAGTTTTCTTGCCAGATCTTATTTCCAGAACACATTCAGCTTCATTGTTGCAATGATTGGTAACACAACATATTTTTGCGACCGATGAATCTGTCGTCTGAAACAAAAATGTAAAATGGTTATGATTTCGATTTTTTAAAAAAAACAGATTTCACAAAAAAGTTCACCAAACTGGGAATCGTATGTGGGGTGGCTGCTATTGTAGTTTAGTGTTTGATCAGTATGTTTTTTTTTGTGATAGACTTGTGTGTTTAAGGTGTTATTATCAGGGTTTTTTTATTAGTAGCTCAAAAATTCGAGTTTATTGTCGTGTTCTTCCTCTTTAGTGAACTTTAGGTTTTGTGTTGTCTTTCTCAGCAGTAGCGAATACGTCATCTACATGTACGTGTTCTATGTTTTGATGTCATTGTTATTTGTGAAGGCTTTACTTTCCAGCTCTTGCATCACTACTACAGCAAGAAACCTAGAAAGAGGTGATCCCATATGAGTGCCGGAGATTTGTCTGTAGTAACCGTTTTGAAAGCAGAATTCAGTTGAAAGTCGAGAATGCCTTGTATATTAAGTTGCGTGTGCAATTGGAATGAAGTGTTGTTAGAGCGCAGTATTTTGTTATTTGCCGTGCTATCAAGTGGAATGGAGGTGAAAAAACAAATGACGTCAAAAAATGATTTCATAATTTCATCTTGTTCAACTTTTGAGATCTTTCGAAAGAAAAGTGCTAGCATTAGACATGGAATGAGGCGAAGAATTGATCAGAGGTTTAAGGATATTAGAAAGATGTTTGGATAGGTTGTAGGTGAGAAATCCAGGAAGGAAACAATTGGTCGGAGAGGGCTGTTCTGTTGGCAATCCGTAGAATTTAGCGACATTTGCGTCTTTTGCTCTGAATTGATCAAATATTTCTTTGTTTGGTCCTGGAGCGTTTTAAGTTTCGTGTTGATTCTGTTTACAGTGGTCTTAATTGGGTCGGCGTCAAGTTGTTGATAAATGTTAGTGTCATTAATGACTGCTTTTGCTTTACTCGTGTAATCTAACGTATCCATGACAATAGCTAAGCGGTAGAATGATAATATCACTGACGTTCTTTAGGTATTTTAATGCTTCCTGTTCTTGTTGAGGTCGATGGATGTTTTGAGTGCAAGACGTTAGTTTTTATTTGATGGCGAATGCTGTTTTGCTGTTGATGGCGAATGCTGTTTTTGCTTTTAAAAAAATTCAGACAAGACTAACCGAACACCAAAACGCGATTAACAGACATGATCATAATTCGCTTCCCTCTAAATACGCAGACGACAACGGACACAAATTTGGCTGATCTCATACAGGGGATGCCTGAGACAAGCAACGACTCAACATGCAAGTGAGTTCAAGGAAGCGTGGCACAGTATAGATAAAGTACATTTAACCGTGATAATAATATTCCTGTAATATACTTACAACTAAAAGGTCTTTATAATTTGTCTTTATTAACCTTTAACCCATTCGCAACTCCCCCTATCAACATCAACTCGGCCTCGGGATGATAATCACCAGGGTTCCATGTCAAGCAATCACAATCCGGCGACAGAAGTCCTCCGCCTAATCAAACCTTCCCAAAGACTTTACCAACGTAGCGGGAAAATTCAAACATTCGCATTCTCCGATGAAATACCGAACTGACTCGAACTACCGGGTTGATAGCACAAAACATTAAAATAAAAAAATCCAGAGAATTTTTTTTGTGCAGCAGAGTTTACAAAAAAGTATGAATTCGAGTCTTAAAATCGAAAAACGTGAAGAAAAAAACCCAGATCTTATGGGACTTTTTACGAAAAAGATTGCGAATTTACTTGTAAAGTATATAGACGTACGCACGTATAGCCAGCTTATCAATGTTTCATTGGCTTAGCAACAAGAAAAGTCAAACAATGTTAAAACACTACTTGTCAGTACATTTATTTAATTTGAACTACTCTAAAAGGAGAAAATGTATATCGCCCAAAAAGTAATGTAAGCTTGAAAGTTCATGAATATTAGTTGCAACAGTCAGTTTTTTGTCGGGCGAACTGCTATAAATAGCAACGGAGAACGTAAACAAATATATATTAAAGAATACTTTTAAAATAATTATCACTTCATAATTAAAATGTCACATAAACCATTCAAATTTTTTTTATAAAGCAAACAAATTATATACACTAATATCGAACGGTAAATTAAAAGATTTGGACACTTAGAGTTTCGTGGATTTAAAGCGTACGCGTATCGGAAAGTATTAGTCCCTGTAAAACTATCAGTTTCAAGACATGCTTAGTGCATGAAAATCGTTTTGTAAACGCTTTTTGTGGTCACAACAAACGACTTAAGATATGAAACAGCTTTTAATTTCGTTTCTTACTTTAACACACAATGACTGCTAACTAAAGACGAATTATGATGGAAAGACGCCTGCGTAACTGAATAATAAAACAATATAGCAACGAATATAATCCCTTCCCTTTTATCATAACAGCAGTAAGATATATTATCTAATATTGTTATATGGCGAGTGTCAAAGTTCCATTTTTCTGTCTCCTGATTAGACAAAAGCGCATCACGTGCCGGTCCGCAAAACGTCATATTTAATCAATTGCTATGGCTACAGGGCAACCGGTCAACATTAAAACATTTTTTGACCGGTCAACATTAAAATTAATGAAGAGCGAATGCGCGTCAACCGTAAAGGTCAACAGTTCATTCAGAGTTTGCTGTTTTTGAAATTTTAGTGAATTATTTATACTTTAACTACTATATAATACTATATAACAAAAACTATATAACAAAACACTAATTGACTGAGACCTCGGGAAAGCAGTATGTTTTGTGGACCCTCGACTGTCGATGTTTGCCTCGGCTTCGCCTCGGGAAACATCGGCAGTCTCTGGTCCACATAACATACTGTTTCCCTCGGTCTCAGTCAATAAGTGTTAAATATGTAAGATAAGGAAAGAACATCCAGTGATCATGATATTGTATATATGCAATGGTGTGCTATTCATGACTACAATCTTGGACAACATTTGGAATAAATCTGACGTACTTTAGCATATCCCTAACATGGAAATAAAATGTTATTTGCTGTAGTCTATTAGTTGTGTAAGACAAAGTGTATCGTTTTGGACTAAGTATACACAAACTTGGACAAAATATAGTTTGGCAAAACCTATTTTGCTTTCTTATTTTTCGTCAAACAGTAATTTGTCAGCTACATTTAATTATTAGGTACGCTTGTCCCTCCCCCTATATCAATGTTGCTATTTTCGGGAAAATCCTCGCTTAAAAACACGTATATTGGCGCAATCAACATTGATTTTTGGGGAAGGGGAATAAAATACCATTTTTGCCATATATTTTGTCCAGGATTGCATTTTTTCTTATCTGTCAGCAACGGCGAAAAATTTTCAAACAATTCTACAAAATTGACATTTATGCGTGCGGTATGCCGATGTTCGGTTAAGATTAAACATTATTGTTGCAAGAATGAATAATAGTAATTCCGCAGGTCATTTAAATAAACATTTGGACGAGCGAAATAATATATTAACGAAGAAGGCTTTTCTGCACATCTTCTAGGTTCTTGTTGTCATGGACAGTATACTTCTTTTTAAAATATTGTGGTAACGTGTGGTAACGTGTCATAAAACAATATTATTAAGTTCATACCATAATCTAGGGTTTGGTAACGTGTCGGTAACGTGTTGGTAACGTGTTGATAACGACCCGTCGTAGATTGTAGATAGATGAATAAGTTGAGTTATGACTTTTGGGTTATAATTATTTACTTCAGACAAGTAAATCAATGGCAAATAAATCGTTAACAATTCAATAAAGACAAATAAATCGTTAGCAATCCAATAGCAAGAAGAAACTACGTAAACTCTCCAAAACTTGGACGAAAATGGCATGACATCATACGATATAAACTTCTATAAGTTCCTCAGATATTAAATACTTCCGAGTATAACAAATTGCGACGTCCCCCCCCAGGAATTCACTGCTTAGATATTATCGATGAAAATTTGTAATATATCTGACGTACTTTAGCATATCCCCAACATGGAAATAAAATGTTATTTGCTGTAGTCTATTAGTTGTGCAAGACAAAGTGTTTCGTTTTTGGACTAAGTATAGACAATCTTGGACAAAATAGTTTGGCAAAACCTATTTTGCTTTCTTATTCAGTTTTCGTCATACAGTAATTTGTCTGCTACATTTAATTATTAGGTACGCTTGTCCCTCCCCCTATATCAATGTTGCTATTTTCGGGAAAATCCTCGCGTATAAGCACGTGTATTGGCGCAAACAACACTGATATGGGGGGAAGGGGAATAAAACGCCATTTTTGCCATATATTTTGTGCAGGATTGTTGATGCATTTGGTAGAAACAAGTAAAATGCAAGAAATATGTTCTAGTTCAAAATCTCCATTATCATCTATTGAGAATCAATAATTCCTTCATTTCTATGCTAATTCTTGGCAACTACTAGCAGGTCAGCAGCTGCAAAACACTCAAGTATAATATGATGCAACCCAACAGTATATAACATCCATGTAAAAATTTGTCAGCTGGCAATCGCGGCAAGATGATCTCATTATAATTTCCATTATAAATATCCCACGGAATGATCAACTTACCTTTGTTATTGCTCTGAATGAAACGTGAAGCATTTCTTGCCCGCAATGCACGTGGTTTCACTTCTTTACTGACCACATGTAGCTCACAAACACCATTTCCTTCAAGGTGCAAATTAAAGGATCGACAATGACATGATTGACTGCATTCTATAAAGCACTCTTCAAAATCTACTCCGGTTATTGTCTTGAGAACATGACCAGCTATGGCGTGTCCTTGCAAACTAGTTTCTTCTATACGAGCATCGTAGCTCGGGCAAACGCCAGTAGCAAATCTCCATGCTGTAACCAGGAAACAAATGTTCACAAGAATAAGATAGAGTTTAGCTTTGCCCATGTTGTTTAATTTGGTGTTAGCTTCACTGATATGATCCTCTGATGCCTAAGTGTCAACTGAATGAAAATAGACTCTTGAAAATACTTAATAATTTATTTCAAATGTAATAATCAGGGGTGAATCTAGGGTGCGTCCAATCAGTCGCGTGACGGCTGACATATTTTGTACGAAGAAATATATTATTTCGAAATTTGAATCATTTTTTTGCAATCAGAATCATAAATTATATAGAAAGGTTTACGTACAGTGCTCCGTTTTGAAAAAGCAATGTTCATATCTTAAAAAGCCGCTGAAACGCCAGAACCCGCCAAATCAGGTGGCCAACTTAGTCCGGAATTTGCCCACTTGAATGGTTGATTGATTATTTCGACTGATCTGATCTAATCTTTGGGTGGTCGGACTTATTTGCACCTTAATTAAGGGTATCTTTTAGGTCCATTTCTTTTGTTTCGATTGATCAATTTAAAAACTATATATGAGCTATTTTTTATGGTTCTTTTTCGGTGAATTGATTCGGACTGATTTGCAGCTGGGGGTATCAGGCAGTGCAATTCATACAAAGCAGTCTTTGCAATACTAATCTTACATTCGCGTATACTAAGGTTTGTGTTCGTAAAGTTATTTTACGATTACTAGTACTGATTTGTGCGCGAGTCTGGCCATAGCTAGAACGTTAAAGAATGCGAAAATTTACGGACCGCGGTCCGAATACGGGATTTTACAGACCGCACGTCGACCAATCAGAATGCAGAAGTCTTCAAATTCATATAATAATGAAGGATTATTGCATGACTGAGCGTGAGGCCTGTATCCTGAAGTATTGGACTGAGGTTTTTCAAGGTACAGACCGAACAAGCGTGGTAAATAAACTGTATATTATATGGCTCGCAGTCATTTGCAGAGTTGGTGTGACATTTTGTATTTAAAGTACTTTGATTTTGGTTTCCTTGATTAGAACAGCAAAAAAGTTGAAGATGAAAAAACTTTATTTTTTACACATAAAGTTTTCAAGCATATCAGTAAAGCATTGATTTCATTAATAAGTATATTGAAAGCAGTAAAAAGTGCGATTAAAAACACTGGGAAAAAGCCTGGCCCGAATACGGAAATTTACCAACTACGGTTCAAACCACCAGTAGCATGCTGCCGAAAGTTTAAGCTATTTTTTATTTATTTTTTATTTTTATCATTTATTAAATATATATTACATTATGTTGGAGTCGTAGCAGTTTCCTTTGTGATTATATTAATGTTTAGTCTGTCGAGCAGGGGGAGTATATTTGTTGTATATATATATATATAATATATATATATATATATATATATATATATATATATATATATATATATATATATATATATATATATATATATATATATATATATATATATATATATATATATATATATATATATATATATATATATATATATATATATATATATATATATATATATATATATATATATATATATATATATATATATAGGAATGCATAAAGGTATTTGAAGTGATTGTTTCACTATTACATGTGTCATGTTTAACCTAATATATATGGATAAGATTTCAACAAAAACATAAAATACCACAAAAAGGCCTCCCGCTCACCAGCTAACCTGAGGCAGCACAAGTTTACTGACTCAGATCTGCAGCCCTTGCGACACTGCTCGGCGGTTTAGAAGACGGATGACCACACATACATACAAAAGCAAGCTTACATACCTATCCACAGGATCAGCAAGATTGCAATATATATATATATATATATATATATATATATATATATATATATATATATATATATATATATATATATATATATATATATATATAAATATATATATATATATATATATATATTTATATAAATATATATATATATATATATATATATATATATATATATATATATATATATATATATATATATATATATATATATATATATATATATATATATATATATATATATATATATATATATATATATATAGATATATATATATATATATATATATATATATATATATATATATTTGTCGAGCACTCTCTATAATGACCTTTAACATGGAGACGAAACAATTTGGATATTCCACCAAAAATATTCCCATACCACCGGAAAAAGAATACAGAAAAATGTTGATCGAAAAGACTGAAAATCTATGCAGAAGAATGAGATGGAAAGCGCATTTCTTTTTGAACCCTGATATCGGACGTCGTAATAAAGAATGCTATGGTTTCAACTCAACGAAGTCACCGCCTCATATTAGCGAACTTGAAAATTTCGAAAGCAAAATGCTCGAAATGATAAAAAATGTACAATTTAAACAAGTACATTGCAAGCTCCAGAAAAAACTATCAACTAACATAAAAAACATAAAGAACACTAAATCAATGTTTGTTCCAGCAGACAAAACTACTAATTTTTACAAGATGGGTGCCGAATCATACAACACATTACTTCAGAAAAACGTGACGAAATCGTACAAGAAAATACCACCTGAAACAGTTACCTCTGTCGAACGAATTTCTAAGTCAATTGTCACTAGATTGAATCTAGCAGATCAAATCAATACTACAGTTAAACAAGAAGCGTTCATTACATTGAAAGACCACAAACCCAACTTTCAAAATAACCCAACATGCCGTCTCATCAACCCAAGTAAATCGGAAATAGGCAAAATCAGCAAGCAGATCCTCGATCGTATCAACCGAAAAGTGATCAAGTCTATTGGTCTCAGCCAGTGGAAAAATACTGACGCGGTCTTGAAATGGTTTCAAAATATCCCTAACAAAAATCAATATTCATTTATCTCATTTGATGTTGTTGATTTCTATCCATCGATTTCAATCGATCTCCTAAATGCTGCACTGGACTTTGCTTCATCCTACGACCACATTACAGACGAGGAACGCGAAATTATTATTCATGCGAAGAAATCGTGTTTATACAACTCTGGCGATTTCTGGGGTAAACGCTCATCTACCAACCTATTTGATGTGACAATGGGGAGTTATGATGGCGCAGAAACGTGCGAATTGGTCGGGGCCTTCCTACAACACAACATCACCTCAAAGCACGGTAATAATTTCGGGCTTTACAGAGATGACGGCCTCGGCGTAATGAATGCTTCTACCCGTGTAATCGAAAACGGGAAAAAAGACCTGTGCGCCATCTTCAATCAATTCGGGCTTAAAATTACCATTGAAGCGAATATGAAGATTATAAACTTTCTTGACGTGACCCTTAACCTGTCAACTGGCAAGTACCAGCCTTATTCGAAACCAAATAACGTTCCACTCTACGTGAATAACAAGTCCAACCACCCTCCAAACATACTAAGGAACATCCCACTTTCAATCAACAAACGCCTCTCACAGATCTCATCTGATAAGGATTCTTTTAGTAACACCTCAGCAGAATACCAACGTGGGATAGATAGCAGCGGTTACAACCACAAATTGCAATTCGACCACCCGTCACTAAGCACCCCTGCCTCGAAGCCTAAATCTCGCAAAAGAAACATAACTTGGTATAACCCCCCCTTCAGCAAGAATGTCAAGACTAAAATTGGTCAATCATTCCTCAAAGTCATCGACAAGGAATTCCCTACATCAAACCCATTGCACAAGATATTTAACAGAAACACTCTCAAAATTAGCTACTGTTGCATGCCAAACATCAAGCAGACCTTAGACGGACACAACAAAGGTATCCTGTCAAAAAGCGTGAAGCCTAAGACCACCGCAACCACATGTAACTGCCGGAAAGCTAACGAATGTCCCTTATCGAAAAAATGCTCAACTGAATCCATTGTATATCAAGCCACAGTCACATCCACCAGCGCTGATTCCCCCCAAACATACATTGGACCTGCACCAGACAAATGCCCTACACTGCAACTACACCAGACAAATTTTCCGTCCACCAAGTCAAAACTACATTTACGCTTAAAATTTTGCGTGCTAGGCATATTCAAGTTGCCGTAAAAACAGAATCCTCCGGGATTTAAGTTTTAAATTTCTCCTTTTTTTGGCTTATTTTACATTATAAGTACCAAAACAATCTATTTCAATACAAAACATCGTACATTGAGACGCTTTGCGAAAATGAGAGCCATTTCAGATTTGTCTACTTTTTTTTATACACCGTGTATATACAGTCCACTTTGATTGATGCGCGATTTTTGTGAAATTATTGATATACATGCACTTCATGTGACAGATTGCCAAACTTTCATTTTATAGTCTTGGTTCCCAGGCGCTTATTAGCTTTATCGGCAATATAAAGAGTGACATAATTGCAATGCTCGCCTGTTGCCTACATGTATTTGTTACAATTGTCGGCGAGCAGCTTCATATTCTTGATCGGCATCTTGATTTGTGCCATTTTTGTTTGTCAGGATGATTTTGAGCACGCGTATGTATGTGCTGCGGTTTCAGTATAGCCATATGCCAACTGCGTAGCACACGGCCACTTCCAGTATTTACTCGCAGCATTTCACTCACAATTTTTGTAATTCTAGTTATATTTCATATAAGCTTCTCTCACACTTTCCTCTCCATAAACTCATAATGCTAGACTAAATTAATTTGAAAGACGCCAGGGTACCAAGCAGAAGCTAGTCTACATTATATATTCTATTTCAGTGCAGTCTGCATGTTGAGAATATCGCGAAAATTTGTCGCTATTCAGATGAAAAGTAGCTATAATGGTTATCGGAACATCTATTTCACATGCGACTGTATGCTTGGTCATACTTTTCATTCATAAATAAAAATATACAATTCGCAATTATAATTATATTCTGTAATTATAACCCGAACTCGAACTCGGATCCAAGCTCGATGTTTCGTGAAAAAAGGTGAAAAAAGTATAAATTTGCTCAATTGTATTGTACCTTTAATTCAGCAATGTCTAATGATATATCAGCACAGGTAACAGTATGCTGTCGTAATAACTAAGTGTGGCCTATAAATAATTCATGCTGTGACGCCATGTAGAGTATTTTATGGCTGGAATTTAATTCTTATAATTATTCGTCTTTGATAAAACATCAAAATAGTGCGTACGACACGACCCCAGAAATTCACAGAAAATTATTGGTAGTGTAACTTACATACATCTACAGATTGGAATGGACAGGAAATTTGTTTTGCTATGTTTTTTCACACTGGTTACCTTGTTTCAAAAGAAATTATAATGTAAAATAAGCCGAAAAAAAGGAGAAATTTAAAACTTAAATCCCGGAGGATTCTGTTTTTACGGCAACTTGAATATGCCTTGCACGCAAAATTTTAAGCGTAAAAGTAGTTTTGACTTGGTAGACGGAAAAGTTGCCCATTCATAGTGTTATTATTTATTACTGTATTCATTTCGTTTTAATTATTGGATTTGATGGAGAAGATATCCACAAGACAACAGGTTGTTTTAAATAATATATTGGGTTTGATTGTTCGAGGACCGATATTCGGTGCAGCATTTGAAAACTTTCGTTTTGGTGAGTTTAGTACACAATACATTGTTCTTTTACTAAATTTTAAATTTTAGCTCCATATGTTTCTGTAAATGTTTCTGATGAAAATGAAAAGCAATGGCGTATTTACTTTGTCCATGTTGTTGTCGAGTTGCAGACATGAGAAATTCCCGCCCGTCGTGAATTCGCTTTTCATGTTTTGGTACATCACTGAGAAATGTATGACAACTCTGCTCTTTGCTAAAAAGGTTTTTAGTATATATTGATTACTTCATTGTTTACCAGTCCTTACGATTTTTATCCACGGTCATTCGACTTGAACAGTTGAAGACGAAGTCAAGTGACGAGTATATTATAAAGCCTTTTTTACAACATGTATTATAAAGATATTATGAAAGAGCGTAGAACAATTATCAGGAAAAAAAACATTACAATTATGCGTAGCGCATAAAGCTAAAAATATCTGATATAGCCAAAAAGAAGCCACCCAACAACTCAGCAAATTATGTATATAACAAATGAATGGAAAAGTTGTTGACCGCTACGCAAGTGGCTAGCTCAGTATTTAAACTGTTCAGTTGAAAAAAAGCATTGTTCAATTTGACTCTGAATCACTCAGAAGCTTCAGACGTTTGTGTGTTTTTGGTGGTCTATCCACACTTGTTATAGATAGTCTTCGAGATTGCTTAGGAGCGTTAATCCCCGAGCCGCAGCGCAGAACGCTGCCCGGGCGAGCCCCGGGGCGAGGGTTACACATTCTGAAATGCCAAAGTGATCTGCCATAATGTGTTGGTTTGGTTTGGACGTTCGATCTTTTTGCTCACGTCCTTGAATCCTAAGGTTTTTTAAAAATAAATGTCAAGAAACCTGTACGGAAACAATTCGAAATCATTAAAAAACAACAAAAATGAATTAAAAATACGGAAAAGACGACGAAAAAACGGGCCAACAGAAGGAAACAAGAACGGAAACGTACATAAAAGGTCATATTCAGACAGGCTATTAAGTAGCTGTAATGATTCCAGATTTTAATTTCGAAGTTTACGTCTCTTTGCTTCGTAAAAGCAAGTGTGTAGTTTTATTATGAGAGTGAAAATAATTTACAGGTAAAAAATACAACCGTAGCTATTTTATCAAAAATGCATGGCTTGAAAGAGTTTTTATTGCAAAACAAAGATTTAATAGTTTATAAATATTCATCAAAACGTTTAAATAATGTAGCGTAATAAATTGTATTTCATACCGTACCAAAGTTCGCATCATTACATACGGACCACAGACATTTAAAAAATTAAGTATTTTTTCATTAAAACTGATAATTCTTTCTTTATTTTCACAGTTATTTAAAAAAATATAGAACGCATTATTAAAAACTGCCGTGTCGGCGTGTTGCTATGACAACAGTCCTGAGAATATTTCATGTTCCAAAAATATAGTTGCATCTTTGATATATAGAGGCGAGGGGTTTTGAATGCATGCATATATTTCTAGTTGATATATTTATATTAACTCGAGACTTAATTACTGTATCGTTGTGTTCGAAAACAACGCCGGCATGGCATGTTGTTTTCTACTTAATTTGTGTTCGCTCGTCGCTTTCTCGATTTTATTCGGCGAGTGAACTGAGACTCCCGAATTTCTGGTGGTCATGTTACACAAATGACGTTTGCAGTGACGACTGAACTAACAATCATGCTCAATACTAATACGATCTCAGAATTCAGTGTATCGCACTCATAGCATGCGCATGCATTAATTGTTCGTTAATTTTGGAATTAAGAATATTTATGATTAAAAACCTTACATTACTCTGGCGCCGGTCGTATTAAACAGCGTTTAGCTCTCTGCACCGTATATAAAATTCCTATCCGGCGGATCGTCAAAAAACGGTTAAAATCGTACAAACTCCGTTTAGTGTAAGTATTGCGTATAATAAACTCGAATTTAACCGTGAAAAAACCGGATTTTTCTAAATTTTTATACATCTACTTGAGTTGTTGGTAGGCAATTTGAAAAATGTTGCAATTTTAACAGCCGTATAACTTGCTGATCCCACCAAGCCACCAAGCTTTTACATTCAACTTTTATAATCTTTCATGTTGTTTATTCCTAGAAAGTCATGATCAATTTTCGCAGGCTAGGATTGCAGTTCAGTCGAAGATACAGCACAAATTGCGAGTAACTCTTTGCTATATTTTCATTTGATATTGCTTCAAAAGTGCATTGTAATTGTTCCTTGACCTTGCACTCTGCTCAAAACATATTTTTGAACATTTTTCCTCATGCTAGCTTCTTCGAACAGCTGGGCATGTTGAGAGCGCATGCGGTACTTTAAACAATTTAGGCACGCAAGTGCTTGAACGAGTTGAAATAAGATATAATTATACTGCATGGTCTGACGAGCATTGCATGATCGTCGTTTTATTTTTAGGATAGTAGCAAATGAAATACCAGGTGGAAAGCGTGATCTTAATATGAATATTAATGTCCAACAAGTAATTTTAAATGCATACATGACTAACAATTTAAGTTAATATTAAGTTTCATTTGCTAACATTTTGTTGCTACATCTCAACATCATCAGAGCTATATACAATGAGTAAACATAAGTTGTATCTATATATACATGATAACTGAGTATTATATTACAAACGGTAAAAATTTAAAAAGAAGGGACGAATAGTAAAAGAGTTAGAAAAACGATATGTCAAAGTAAGAATTGATCATGAGTCATTAGATATTACCGGTATATCACGCCTGGCATTTTTGAATGCGAAATCGCTAGTTCGCCTGTACGCAAATCCAGCGGTTATTCCGCAAAAAATATCCAATAACTTCAGCTTACACCAAGTATTCCTCCTTATTGATTCAAAATGGCGAACAAATTTTATTTGCACGAAATCGCAAATTACAATAAGACAAGAGAGCACAATACTATGGCAAGGAAGATAAAGGGATTTAAGTTTTTAAGAAAGTATTTTACAAATGCTACAGCAGGACAATTGTCTATGCCACGTTTCCTTTTCTGTAAAGGCTTCTTCGATTATATATTGGAGAGAGTGGAGTAGTGGACAGTCACAATTGCAGTGAATGGCTGAATGCTGGCAAATTTTGCCAAAATCTTCTTGTCGTGTCACAGTACACAATTGGATACTTTGTTTACAAGTTTTTACTCGTCAGGAAGTGATCACAAGAAATATGAAAACAATATTCTATCTTGTAATACATTAGCTACTAAACTATTGCAAGAATGAATTTGTATCAAACAGTATGGCCATAACAATACACAATATAAAAGCAGAAAGATTTTATGAAAGACATTCTCATCGTGTAAGTCTCAACAGTTTCGTCATACAACAACTGATGCTTTGTTAGGGTGTACATATATTATTATAGTTTATTATATAAAGTACAGTGCTTTATAAGGAATTCGGGCACTGATAAAACTGATAATCTCACATGTGAGATTATTTATGATGATTTCACACGTGAAAATTATCGCTTTTCAAAGAATCACCAATCATAGCTTCTGTACATTTTATATTGGTGGAAAACCTGTAGTTTATATAATAAACAGAAAAATACATGGGTGCTTGGAAATACCAGATTTATTTCTCATATTGAACATGATATTTCTCATGATATATCATGTTCAACACTCGAAATACATCTGGTATTTCTGCGCAGCCATGTATAATACTCTATATCATTGGTTTGAATTAGACCAGCAAAAGATAAAAAGCAAAATTGATTTTTATTTTATATAGTTAATTACTGTAATGTACACAATGGTTACAAGCTTTGTAAATTTAAAATTAAATACTGAATAAATTGTCTTAAATTCATATATTGTCATAGTTTGCTTTGGACTCAATGTTTCAAACAGTTAGTATACATAGGCTTCCCTTGACAAGTAAAAGTAATAGTCTATTATTTATAATTCAGTTATGTGTAATGAAGTAGTGGGGACATGTTCAGTATTACCCACTATGAAACCAATTTTACTTGCCAAGGGGAATTTGTTGCTCAATGGCTTAGGCAAACTACAAAAAAGTTTTAACTAATTTGATTAATTACACCCTAATACAATGTGACACATATAGGTTCATTAATCGTTTGACGTGCAAAACCCTGACCTTCCTGTGCAAACTTATAACTTGCTTGTATAATAAACCTTATATAGGTGGGTAATAATATAGTTAAAATCTACCAAACATCTGCTTGGGGAAGAGCACACAATGTCTGCCCTAATTATGATTTATGACTTGTCATGTTAGCTGATACAGGCAGTTGGAAACAATCTAAATAACACAAGCAGAATGCTAGTTTGGTCACATGATAAATGTTATAGCATATATGTCACCAACCTATCAAATATATCATGTTTCAGGTGTTTTGTTCAACCCACTAAAATTTGGCAAAGACAAGATGATTAGAAATCAGAACTTTAATCATATATTTTGAAAAGAAATTTGCTGTGCACAATTTTTCTTATAATTCTTGAATTACTAATTTGGCTCACATAGCACAATGATATAAGAAATTGTATAAATAGCAGAAAAATATCAATATATACAATGGTGCAGGCCTAGTTGAATTCAAATGTATTCTGTACTATGTCAAGCTTTATACAAAATCACCTTTAATTGCTGACTATTAAACAGTCCTTTCAAATGTAGATGTCTACTAAACAGTCCTTTCAAATGCAGATGTCTACTAAACAGTCCTTTCAAATGCAGATGTCTACAACAGGTGTACCACTAATAATATATAACTCTCGATAAATATATAGCCCATATTGTTCACTATTAACAAAATCTCTCCCGGCAATCATCAACCATCGATTTCTCTTTGCTAATAATCATCTATCAATTTATAATAAATTCATTACTCTGGGTTGGGCCATGTAGTACTTATAGGTTGCCTGTCAAGTGGATTAGTGCAAAATGTTATAGCCCTATAAATCACCAACATAGCACAAACATATCATAACCAACTACATCTATTTTTATTTTCTTTCAGAAAGTTCTTAATTTTAGTCTGGCAGAAATTTTTAATGATCATTGACCTGGGCCATGTCATTGAGCTTGGTGTAGTGGTTATACTAAAACCGAATGTGGCATATGAACACTATATATATATATATGCACAAAATATAGCATATATATATTAAATCTACTTTTAGAAAGCAGATTTTCTGAACTTAAACAAACCTAGGCACTTTAACAGGCGGAAAAAAATTCATCAACACAAAAATATATGTGAGTTCTTCTTTGATGAATAATATATTGTGATATGTTTACTTGAAATTTTATGCAAAAACAATATTAAAATCAGAAACGTTATCACAAGAAATACAAATCTATTACACGTTTCCTACCTTTTGGAGCAATCGCTTAGGCTTCTGAGTTGTATTTTTTGCTTTCTAATCCTTCTGTTTAGCCGTGAACGTGCCGAACCTTTTCCTGCGCCTGTATTCACAATTCGAAATTCGCCAAAATTCATGCCTTTGTAAAAGCCATTTTCTATGTTTTACTAACATTTTTCGAAAAACAAAAAACATACAAATATTTATAGATGTCTTAACTTGTATAGGCAGCAAAAATTAAATGAAAAGAAGCCGGAACGAAGAAGCCTATACAAGCCGAAGTTGTCACATTTTTACAACATCGTACAGAAAGTCGCCATTGCGCGAAATGCCTCGAACAAGAAGCCTTCCAGTAGAAAAACATTGCGTGTAACCATGGCAATATTGATATCATTTTGATCCTCGAAAAACCATCTATCTCCCTATTACCATCAGATAACCCTCCAGGAAAACGCGCATGAGGAATAACTCGATGAATTCAAGGCATTTTTCAAGAATTAAATTCGCTACCAAGCTCTCGAATTTTGACGCGCGGTGGCAAAAAAATTGTTACACTTTAAACTAGCGTTTTCGCATGCAAAAATGCCAGGCGTGTATCAAAATAGCAGGTCAAGTTCGAGTGGGATTACTCATTAAAATAGATTTAGCGGCATAGAGGAAATATTACTATTAAGGATAGGTTTTAATTTGGCAATAAGGAGACCTTCTCGCATTTCAAGATCGAACTTAATTAGAACAGAATCTCTGGACATAACATTTCTTATTCTGACTTTACTATACTAACATCAGGCAACCCTAGATTTGATCTTGAAATGCGTGAAAGTCTCCTCATTTCCAAAATAAAACCTATCCTTAATAATAATATTTCCTTTGTGCCACCAGATCTATTTATATTACTAATCCCATTCCAACTTGACCTGGTATTTTGATGTACCGGCAATATCTAATGACTCATGATCAATTCTCACTTTGGCATATTGTTTTTCTAATCTTTTACTTTTTGTTCCTTCTTTTTAATTTTTACCGTTTGAAATATAATGTTTAGTTATCCTGCATGTATCTACACTGTTAATTTGAAGGTGTTAAAATAGCACCTTCATTGGAGCTAAATTAACACTCACTGGTGGAGTTAAATAACAAGTGTTATTTTAGCACCAATTTGGGTGTCAATTTAGTACCAAAAAGTTGTGAGTTAGTTTAAAGGTGCTAATTTAACACCAAAAAAATTTGACACCTTTCTAGGGTGTTAAAATAACACCTATTCTTTACAGCGAAAGTGCTAAAATAGCACCCTTTTGAGTGTTGAATCGAGAGTGTCAAATTGACACCATACGAACAATTAATTTTTGTATTAAGAATGGCGGATGAATTTCTTCAAACAGTAAATATGGAAAACTATCGCATCAAAATACGGTATATTTTATTGCTTCTAATCTGTAATAAATAGTATGGAAACCTCGTAGAAATTCAGCCCGTCTCTATGAAGCCTGAAGGCGGCCAACATGTGTTACAAGTAAACGTATGGAGTCCGCAGCAAATTCTCAACATACATTACATCGATAGTGTATCTGTTAGACCTAAATAATTTTACAAGTCGAAAAAATCGTAGGTTTAGTTTGCTAGTGCCAAAGAATTTTGTAGCCGCAGTAGGCATTTTGGCAGCACTCAGGGCCTCTTCAGAGATCGAATTCCAAATGTAGCGCCAGAGCGCCATATATGGAAAGATTGTACCACGTGATTTCAAAAGGACAAAGTCTGTAATCCCGCGAGGTTTAATTTTTTTATCTTCGCTGAATCGCTGTTGAAATCCCGTTAAAAGTTGTGGAGATTTGAAACTGTATTGTTCAGACAACATCATTTTGTCAAGATTCGGTAGTGGTGTATTCCCTCGACATCAAAGTATAATAATTTGTTTATAGTTGACGTGGGTAAGTATTGTTTAATCAATACTGGCTTGGCTCTAAAGTGTTTGTTTAGTGTCTATGGCAGTGCTCAATTTGTATTTGTCCTGTTATGGAAAATAGATTCTTCTTCGTTGACCGCTCTTTATCAAGTAAGGGTCAAAGGGAATGTAAATAGCTTGAGGACGACGAGGTACAAAAATTCAGTTATCTTGATAATATAAATACTCTAAAATGTGGATATTATGATTGGAAACATTACAAGGGCGAAAAATATGAGATGGTGTTATTGTCTGTTTGTTACTTTTTATCAAACCGTAAATTAACGAAAATGAAAACATTTTTTCTATATATTATAAACCAAAAGGATTTCTCAAAATGAGTTAGTGTTGGTATAGGATGGTTCAGATACAGAATGGATTACAAGCAGGGCGCTTTTCAGTAGGAATATTCATATCGTGACTGTGGATTTATACTAGACAGTCGGAGCAAATAAAAGCATGTATGATTTGTTCCAAAATTCCGCAAACCAATTTGTAACAGTCAAGTGATTACAGAAGATTAGTGAAATAATTGATTTCAAAAAGGAATGTTGTAATTGGAATATAGTGCTTAAATTAAGTGTTTAGGGTATGAGAGTTGTATACTACATGGCCAAAAAATATTAGTTGGTCCAGGTTGTTGAAAACTTGATGCAATAATGTTGTGGGGGCTGGTTGTCAACAATATTGAACAATATTGTTGAGTCTGACACAGTCCAGTATCAGGAGTAAAATGCCATATGTTATTGGTCAAAACAATACACAATTTTACCTCCACAACATTGCAGCTTTTTGTTTTTATTACCGTGTACAGTGTATAGTGAATTTGCTGATTTTTTTATTTTAGTTTGGCACACTTGGTATCCTAAGCAACACATCAGATGCCCTTCTCAAGTCTTGCAATATTGAGTGTGGAAAAATTGTTTGTATTTGGAATGCTTTGGTAGCAGTCAATGATATGACTGCAGTGGTGTTTAAATTAGGCATAGAAAGAGAAAGTTCTTGAAAAGCTCCCTGAAGAGTTCCCAGCATTTCAATTGACTTCAGAGGTGGGTTGATTTATAGTTGAAATCACTACAGAGCAATAGCATTAGACCAAGGCTTACTGCATCTTACTGCAATGTTCTGATGTGATTTTGGCATAGAGATATTCATGCACAATTATCATTAATTTTACAAGAGTATCACCATACTGGACCAAGCAGCAGAATTTTGCTTGGTCACAGAACATGATATAAGTTCAAGTCAATTTGGTCATGTAGCTCAATTGGAGAAGTGCTGGACTATTAATCCACAGATTACACGTTTGAATCCTGCTAAGGCCTTTCCTGCTTTGATTAGTGTGGTGACTTCCTGTGTGGTATTGGTCTTGACGTTAATCCATGAAGCTGCAATATGCACTCCAGCATGGCCACGGCTCAGGAGTTTATTAAAAATATGCCAAATTTTGTTGGATATTCCACTTACCTTCCCATATATAATCTCATTAGAATAACAATTCCTTCAATAAAACATCCTAATATTTCCAAATATTTAGATTTTGCTTTGTCAAGTTGTCTTATGGTAAATTTAACCACAACATACTTCTGTAGTGTAGTTACTGACAACAATCCGAGCTAATTCTGTGCGACAAACAGAGAATGCTACATGAATAGTAACGGTAGTGGCATAAAATTAAAATAGATAAACATGCTGAGGCTCATTGCTCAGCAGTGCACTAAACAGAAGCAGTCACCCCCCTGGAAATAAACCATTTTAAATACTTCAAGGGGGTGATTGCTTTTGTTTAGGGCCCTTGCTCAGTGCTGAATCAATGTCGAATACTGACAAATAGCACTTGTGTGAAAAGCACTGAAGATGAACTTCTGTATAATTATGAAATTATCTAATTTGTAGTGGCAGAGCAGTTATCTCTATTATTAAATGTGTAGCATGCTTCATTTGCTACTCGGCTTACAATCGTCAAATTCATTGTATGACAGCTAAATGAAGTTTATCAGACAATGCAAATCTCAATATTTTGAAATTTTATGCCTAATGGATCAATTTGTTATCTAATCATAGATGTTCTGTTATTTTAATGAGGAGGTAAGAGGAATATCTAACAAAATTTGGCATATTTGAAATAAATCTCTCTCCTCAACCCATTTTAACCTTTCAATAGGGAAGTTCAGCAGCTAAATGGATTAAATTCCACCTATATTTCCAATGTATAGTATGTGTGGTATTAACATGGGTTGCCTTCTGCTAGGCTCTAGTTGACCTCTCAAGTGTTTACGTCATGCTATTATTGAACAATATATTGAAATGCACTCTAGTCCTGGTTTGTATTTAATAAAAAAATTTATGACATAGGCGCTTCTGAAGTAAGTTGTATTTGTAATTGTAAACATTTTGAATTCTTTCTAATTATCAGGTAAAGGCAGAATTTGGTTGAATTACATCTGATAAGAAAGAAGTAAAAGACATGATAGAAATGCACCTCAAAGCAGAGTAATTACTTGGGCCTGTGGTTCATTAAAAAAGAGCCTGGTAACCTTAGCTTGTTTATGGAATCGTAATTGGCAGAGGACATCCTGAGAAAGAGATTGGTATGTAATCTAGTACGTAATTTTGGGTTGTACGTAATTTTGGGTTGTTTGTAGTGTCATGTATCTTTTCATATGAATATATCAATACTATTGTACAGAGAGTACTTTTTGAGTTTGAGCTTTAATTTCCTTTCTTTGTGCCCATGCTTATCTCTCCTGAGTGATAAATGCATTTAGCAATTGTTGCATTGGTGAAGTCACACCATTTATAGGCCTTATAGTTACTCTATTGTGTGAACTAGGCTTTACAATATCATGTTATTAATACAAGTAGTGTATGGCCATTTACTATTAAAAGGGTTTGGTAAGTAAGTTGATTAGTAAGCAGAGACTTACAAGTGTTTGGTAACTGAGATGTCTTTGTGTCAATGAGTTATAAATGCATATGAAATTAGAATGCAACTGTGGTCAATAGCACTGATAAAAATTTGTACTCTTCGTGGTGTTTTCAGATCAATCTGTAGTCATGCTTAAAATGGTCTTCTAGGATCCCAGGAAGAAATCAGGTTGTCAATGAAGTATTTATAAAAAGTAAAATATTCACTTTCGTGTTTTAGGAAGATGAATTGATGGATGAAGAAATTTTGAAATCTTATTTCTCTTGGCTCAGGAGACTTGTAAAGCCTCAATCCCCTGGTGAGTGCTGTGGAAGAACAAGTGTTGTTGCGTCTTGATGTTAAAGGCCAGTGCGATGTTCCCATTGCTGTGATAGTTAGTTGGTTAGAACATTCTTAAACATATATTCTTAAAATGTAGTACACATCTGATCTAGCAAATGCATAAGCTGTTCTTTTGAACAATCCACAACAGGCAAAGAAAAGAGTGTCAGTTCACAAACTTGTTAGGGAGTTATAACTTTTATGCCAGTAAGTGGACAGAAATGTAAATAGATGAACTGGAATAAATCTTTTTAAACCTAAGTTTTGATAGTATTTTTGGGTGGGAAACGTTTTGAAGTGTGCTAAAACTACAGTCAAATTAGCTGGGGCGGTTGTTTGACTGAGTCAAACTATTTTAGTACCTGTCTCAATGCGGTAGAACAACAGTAATGAAATGCTATTTTGACACCAAAAGAAGTGCTATTTTGACACCAAGATGAAGTGCTGTTTTGACAACCAAAAGAGTGCTATTTTGACGCCAAAAAGGTGCTAAATTGACACCTCTGTAGGTGCTAATTTGACACCCGATATGGTAGTGTCAAAATAGCACCCAAAAGGGTGTTATTCTGTACCTTTTTATTTGACACCATTTTTGGTGTTATTTTAACACCTTCAAATTAACAGTGTATAGCTACAACTTATGTTTGAGTAAATATATAATTTAATAAATAGGGATTGGGGGAGGGAGCGATAACTTCGTATAAATTGAATAAATAGGAATTGGGCGAGGGAGCGATAACTTCAAAAACGTCATCTTGTAAGATACTGAAATTGGTCATTTGCCAATATGAAAGTTATGCTTAAATAGCACAATCTTTAATACTTCAAAAACTGATTTCGATGTGATTATACGTAAGTTTAGTGATCCTTGATCGTTTGAATGTACTTTATGTACATGTGTAACACGTTTTACATAGAATGTAATAAGAATCTCCTCATGAGGCTGGATGAAATCCTCCATAAAATCCCATGGCACATGTGTTGTCCTCTTTTAGAAATCTTTTTATCTTTGCCTGACTCACCAGTTTTAACGTAGGATTGTGGGTGGAATCCGATGTTACCACCGAAGTTGCTACATATGAGTGCAGAAGGCATTACACCCTCCCTTACCTATTTTTATAACGAATGCATCAAAAAATGTCAATTTCCTCGTGATTGGAAAAAGGGAGAGTAGATACCAGTGTTTAAGAAAAATGACCCGCAAAAGGAGGAAAATTATCGACCCATAGCAACTCTTACACTGCAACGGTTGCAGTATAAGATTTTCGAGAAGCTTCTTAATACTCAGATTGTGAATAAGTATGACTGAAATCTCCACAATAGAATGTCTGGATATAGGAAAAGGCATAGTTGTGAAACGACCTTGATTCGTTCAGTTGAGGACTGGAAAAAAGCAACTGATAAAAAGATATGGTGTGCATCCTCTCCACCGATATGAGTTGACATTTGACTCATTCAGTCATCCATTAATTTTCAAAAAACTTGAAGCGCTTGGCTTTGGGGATAATGCCATGAAACTGATGAGATCTTTTTTCGATAATCGTTTGAATAGAGTAAGAATTGGAAGTATATCAAGTTCATGGAAAAGGATGTTGAGAGGATGTCCACAGGGTTTGTCGTTTGGACCACTGCTGTGGAATCTTTTTAAGAATGATATGGCTGAGCAGGTTGAATAATTATGTGGACGTCTCTATGTATGCGGACGATCATCAGTTATACTGTATGAGAAAAGATTTCGATGTTGCCAAACATATCGGTAAAGAAGGTGAACGGACTGCTGAGTGGTATAGGAATAATTATCTTTTAGTAAATCCTGAAAAGTATCAATCCTTAGTTATAAATCCTAGAAATTTAAATATAAGTGTAGGAGGCCTTGATATCAAAATAAAAGGCAAAGTCATTGAGGATGTTAACAAAATTAAGTTATTAGGGGTAAAGATGAGAATATGAATTTTGCCGCCCATATAAGTGAAATGTGTAAAAAAGCAGCAGGAAGGTCGGGTAGTAATGCGCCTAGGAAATTTGATTCCTGTAGCAGCTAAGTTAGCGATTTATAAAACATTCATATTACCCCATTTAATGCACTGTCAACTACTATGGCACTTCTGTAAATCATCGGACAGTAGAAAAGTAGAACGTATTCAGGAAGATGCCCTACGAGCAGTCTACAGTATAGGAACAAAACAGAGTCTTATGAAAATCTCGTAGAAAGAGCTAAGTTACCTACTTTATTAAACAGGCGGCTACAAGATATTTTTGCATTGATGTATAAAGTTAAAAACGATCTTTTGCCTTCTAGTGTTACAGATGTTTTTAATATAGCAGGCTCAAATTATTCATTGAGAAATAGTGACTTTAGCATTCCGAGTGTTAATACAGTAAAATATGGGAAACACTCTTTGCGCTACTTTATACCGTTTTTGTGGTCAAAGTTACCAGTGAATCTTCGGACCGCACCTAGCTTAAATAGTTTTTAAAATCTAATACGTACTATGGATATCCACACTTTGGTTAGCAATAATTGTAATTGCTGTGACCTTTGTAGAGATTAAGAATGGTTAGGGATATAATTATAGTTTGATAAGTACAGCTAAATAATGTCCCCAATTAGTTTGTTGAAAGCTAAGTAAGTTAGACATTTTGATAAAGATTATTATTATTATTATTATTATTATTATTATGTGATTCAAAAAGCTACAAAATGCCGCCATAATAACTACCACTATTTGCTAGTTACAAGAGCAACAGCACGATTCATAAAATGAACGCTATCTCTGTTGCTAGTTCTCTTCTGTGTCACTTTGGACAATTCCGGAAAGCACTTTCCTCAAGAACGTTTCACTGTCCATTAGTATCATTTTATGCATTTCAGCTACAATGTTTTGTTGCATCGGACATGCCATGTCAGAAATCCAAATCCGCTTCTCATTTTTTTGGTCCATTATCAAGTCTGGTCTTCTCGCGGTCTTGGTTTTCCTCAAGTTGAATTGGAAATCGCAGACGAGTGCTGCTTTATCGTTCTCCAATACCATTCCTGGCTCCCATCGTTCTTTGTACCATATCGTGTCAGCTCCGATTAACTCATATTCTTCAGCCCAGATGACTGCAAGTATCATCAGCGCTCTGTTATGTCTCGCTAAATATTCACTATTAGACAAGACACTGCATCCAGCCACTAGGTGCTCAACCGTTTCGTTTTGCCCATGACATACTCGGCACTTTCCATCTTCAATCAGGCCTCGGGTGGCTTTCCAGGATCTCGTTTCCAGCATATGTTCCAACATTGACATGATGTATGATGTTTTACGCGGGTTAAGATTTTAAGTAAGCCAAAGATGACATCCGTCCTCTTGCTCTCTGAAGAATTGAATTTGTTGCTCTTTAGACTGGTACGTTTCGATTCTTTTCTGTCTTGTACCCTTTTGAAGCGCCGATTTCACCCTTCTCTACGTCGGCTTCCACTCTTGGTCAATTTGCTCACCATTCAGTTGTATCATATTGCCCTTAAATTCCAATGTTATCCACGCTTCCTCCATCGTTGTTCGTGCTTCGGTCACAACAGCATTTTCTTCCTTCAGTGTATCCCTTCTCCAGGCAGCTTGGATCAACCTATTTTCTGACTTGGACATGTAGCACGCTACACACAACCTTGTTGTATTATTTGTATTATTATTATCATTATTATACAATTATTATTATTATTATTATACAATTTGTATTATTATTATTATTATTATTATTATTATTATTATTATTATTATTATTATTATTATTATTATTATTATTATTATTATTATTATTATTATTATTATTATTATTATTATTATTATTATTATTATTATTATTATTATTATTATTATTATTATTATTATTATTATTATTATTATTATTATTATTATTATTATTATTATTATTATTATTATTATTATTATTATTATTATTATTATTATTATTATTATTATTATTATTATTATTATTATTATTATTATTATTATTATTATTATTATTATTATTATTATTATTATTATTATTATTATTATTATTTTTATTATTATTATTATTATTATTATTATTATTATTATTATTATTATTATTATTATTATTATTATTATTATTATTATTATTATTATTATTATTATGATTATTATTATTATTATTATTATTATTATTATTATTATTATTATTATTATTATTATTATTATTATTATTATTATTATTATTATTATTATTATTATTATTATTATTATTATTATTATTATTATTATTATTATTATTATTATTATTATTATTATTATTATTATTATTATTATTATTATTATTATTATTATTATTATTATTATTATTATTATTATAATATCATTATTATTATAATATTATTATTATAATAATAATATATCAATAACACACTTCCGACAAGAAAAAACCTATCAAAATGGGGACTATCATCGACATCTGATTGCTCTATTTGCTCCTCACCCGAAACGCTGCTTCATACCGTTGCTGGATGTGAGACATACTTAAATGAAGGCCGGTTTACATGGCGACACGATTCTGTTTTAAATTTCCTCGCATCCACTCTCACTGCTGTACAAAATTCCAGACTTTACGTTGACATACCTGGCTTTGTGAACCCATCTGTTCTCACCGGTGACAATTTACAACCTGACCTACTTCTAGCGATTGAGAACGAATGCCTATACATTTTTGAGCTCACTGTCGGATTTGAATCCAATCTACAAGTCAACGCCAACCGCAAACGCCAAAAGTACCTTGATTTAATTGAAGAGCAGGAAACGAAATATGATAAAGTCAAGTTTATTAACTTGTCCTTGAGTACACTCGGAGTTTTCAGTCGATCAGCGGAAAATTTTGACGAAATGCTGAGAAGTCTAAAACTTGATGCTCAATATAGTAAATATATAAAAAAGAAAATAGTGAATATGTGTATACGAACATCGTATTATATATTTTGTACACGAAACAAGGAGTGGGATAACCCAAAACTAATGACAATATAATCATTTTAAAATAATTTTTGAAATTATATGTTGTAATATGTCGTCAATTCATGTAGACATTGATAAGCTACCTGTAAAGCGAGGTTTATCATTGTAGTTGTATATCATCTAATAATCAATAAATAAAGTTTCCATTATTATTATTATTATTATTATAATTATTATTATTATTATTACTAGAAATCCATGCATGCAGCAACCCCTCGCCACTAACTAAGAGAATGCAACTATATTTTCGGAATTACATGAAGTACTGGTAGAGGTTGTTGTCATAGCAACACGGCAATTGTTATTCTTTCTGTATATTTTTTCAAAATGACAAAATATCAGTTTTTAATCCTTGCTTTATTGACAATTTTTTTAAATGGCACAACATTTGTCATCAGTATGTTATTACGCCTAATGTAAGCTTAAATTTGGTATAAAATACGACCTATTAATTACATTAGTAATAAGAAGACAGTCTTGCATTTACAAAACATAAACTTACTCTGGAATTTAAACAGTGAATAGACTGGATGAGTACGGCTACGCCGGCCTTTAAAAAACATTAAAACACAAGTATAAATACGCATTATCAACAAACTTGCCTTGTGTTTCACGCCATAGTCAATTCTTGGCGCTTCTCTGTATTTTCCCCGAATTATAAATCTCTCTTCAAGAGTCTTGTCGCAGTCGTTTTCGTCTTATTTCTCGCCTTTTTGGATGCCTTAAGTGTTTGCTACTCCTGATAGTTCCTTAGATCAGAAATGACCACCCTTCGTTGTTTGTGAAAGCTGCCAAATCTTTTTACAAAAATACGAAATATTGTAGTGCAATACAGTCCGCCATATTTTTGAGATCAGTGATGACCACCCATTCCCACTCACCGCCACCCTTGAACCACGCGCCCGCGATATTTGATGAACTTCAGACTTCGCTATGCTTTCCTTTTCCCGGGTGTAAATAGCCGTGCGGAATTAGTACCCTCGCATGGCGCTTCGCGCCGTTGGCTCGGGGATTATTATTATTACTATATTGTATTATTATCGTAAAATGAAAACATCTGGTTCTCCTTGTCCTCTTGACCAAATTTCTATTATCTGTTTTAAAAGATGACCCTATCTAAGATAATATTTGGCCGAACTAATTCAAGCCGTGTGGGTATCAGGGTGTCGTGTGGGTAGCCGTGTGGGTATCTGGGTGTGTGGGTATAATTTTTATTATTATTATTATTATACAATTTGTATTATTATTATTATTATTATTATTATTATTATTATTATTATTATTATTATTATTATTATTATTATTATTATTATTATTATTATTATTATTATTATTATTATTATTATTATTATTATTATTATTATTATTATTATTATTATTATTATTATTATTATTATTATTATTATTATTATTATTATTATTATTATTATTATTATTATTATTATTATTATTATTATTATTATTATTATTATTATTATTATTATTATTATTATTATTATTATTATTACTATTATTATTATTATTATTATTATTATTATTATTATTATTATTATTATTATTATTGCATTGCTACAAAATATTTCCGAAAATGGCTCGAGCTGCCCATATCTGCTACTCTAAGTAATGTCTTTCTCCCTAAAAACAAATTTGGTTTAAATGTTATCCTTCCATCCACGAAATTCGTACAATGCCAAACTGTCTCACGCTCAGCTTTAAGATCATCAATAAACGAAAACATACATGAATTATGGTCTGTAACAAGCTCCAACAGGAACATTCAGTACGATATTTATACAAACACAAAAGATGTATTAAAGGCATTTAGGGAAAAGAACGAACAGAGACTGCAAAATAACCTAATCTCGCAAGGTTCTTTCTTTTCAAACATCGTCAAAAACTCCTCGTTAACATTCAATTCCTTATGGTCATCGGTTCATTCCAAACTTCCAAAAAATATATTCAACTTCACTGTACGGTATATCAACAATTCCCTCCCTACTCGAAAAAACCTTGTCAAATAGGGTCTCTCATCATCTGCCGACTGCTCCTTCTGCTGCTGTCCGGAATCCCTCTTACATGTAATCTCTGGATGTAAAACATATCTCGATGAAGGGAGATTTACGTGGAGACACAATTCCGTTTTAAATTAAGTATTGTACATTTTAGAATTAACTGTTGGCTTTGAAACAAACCTCTCAACGAACTCGGATGGTAAACGTGATAAATACTTGCCGCTAGTCGTAGATCAGAAGAAAAAGTACAATCAAGTTAAGTTTATAAATGTATCTATAAGCTCCCTGGGAGTTTTTGCTGAATCAACGAAATCATTATTTGATATGCTCCGTGATCTGAAGTACGACGAACAACGTGTGAAATACGTGAAAAAGAAGATAATTGGCACCTGTATTCGCACATCTTATTATATATTTTGTAGACGAAACAAACACTGGGACAATCCGGAACTTTTAGGCATTTGACCTAATTAAAAACTTTTATCGTGTGTATTTATATTTTTGTTCGAATTCAATTCAAGTCAACATCGATAAGCTACCTTTTTTAAGTGAGGTTTATCAATGTATTATATAGTATATCGTAAATAACTAATAAAAAGTTTCCATTATTATTATTATTATTATTATTATTATTATTATTATTATTATTATTATTATTATTATTATTATTATTATTATTATTATTATTATTATTATTATTATTATTATTATTATTATTATTATTATTATTATTATTATTATTATTATTATTATTATTATTATTATTATTATTATTATTATTATTATTATTATTATTATTATTATTATTATTATTATTATTATTATTATTATTATTATTATTATTATTATTATTATTATTATTATTATTATTATTATTATTATTATTATTATTATTATTATTATTATTATTATTATTATTATTATTATTATTATTATTATTATTATTATTATTATTATTATTATTATTATTATTATTATTATTATTATTATTATTATTATTATTATTATTATTATTATTATTATTATTATTATTATTATTATTATTATTATTATTATTATTATTATTATTATTATTATTATTGAAAACTCGATAAGATATGTACATATTTTTAAAAAGGTATCTTTAGTTAGTCCATACTATTAAAATTGTCTGATTCATTGTCAACTTTATCATTTTGTCATTTATGTTAAAAATATTAAAAAAAAAACACACACACACATCCTTAGAAATTCTTAGAATCAAAGGATAGCATCTAAAGTATTCTTGCCACTTCTGTCTCTATCTCAATGTCAATTTCCTTCATATTACATTTCTTATTTTTCAGTCGTCTTGTGCCTCTAAGGCATAAAAGAGCAGATCTAATTATGGAGAACGAAATTTTCGCTCTTATCCATGCTATTGTCTTTGAATACTTTTCTCCTTGTTTCATGGCAATCAATTCTGCTAGTCGACTGTGGTACTTTTTACATTCTTCTCCCATTCCACCAGTGGTTGTGAAAACTAGCGGAGTAAATGTTCCTTGTTCTATATCTGTTACACGTTGATTGTACTTTCGTTTCTTCTCATTTTCGTGCATACGGTAAATTTGCTTTGGGGTTAACTCTTGGTACGATTCCGCATTTGGGTGACATACCCGGATATCAAAGAATGCAGATCTTTGTCTTTCCCAAAAGCCTCGTGCATGGACATCTAGTCTGGCTTCTTGTGATGTATTTGAGCCAGAGTTTAAAATTTCACCCCTTACGTCCTGCAGTGCTGGCTCGATCTCAACATCGTTGCAGACAACATTCAAGAGGTCTGCCTCCAGATCGCGTAATTCATTGTGGCGTTGAATAATAGAACCACCTTGCTTACATATCATCGCATGGTCAATGTTAAAAAAATCTCCACAAGCACATCTTGTTGGGTTATCTTTGATAGGCCAATTATATCTCAGCTTTAAAGCATCTCTAAATTCTCGTTTATTTAAAGTGAAGTCCATTTCAGACATTGGGATGACTGTCAACCAAGAGGAGGCTCCTTTCTCTGATGCAAGTTCTATCATTCGCTTCATCTTTGGTGATGCATTTTCAACGACAGATTCTACTCTCTCACTTAAAACACCGCTCTTTTCTTTCCGTACATCTTGCTTTAAAACTTGTATTTCTGAATCATCAGGAATTTCATGCATTTGTAATTCAATCCGTTTTACCAATGGCGCTGTTATCTTTCTCGACGCTTGATACTCCAACTGTGCTTCGTTGCATGGATTTGCTACTCCAATACCACCTTTTCTAACTGGTAGGGCTAGAATTTCTCTTTCGATTGGGGAACAATTGTGTTCGAGTAGAGCTGGCAGAAAAACATTTGCAATTGCATCTTCTAATGGTTTCAATAGATCTTGGATATCAGGTAGTGTTCGATAATAATACGTCCATCGATGTTTCAGCCCAAAGGTATAGACTGCATAACTTGCTTGAGGCTGTGTCGTTGCAAATTCAGCTAGCTTAATTATCTCGCTTACCCATCCATCCACTTTTTCATTGACATATTCCGACAAGTAAGATCTTGATCCAACTACTGCTCCAAGGTGTTTTTTCCCCTCCTTTGTGATATTTATATCTGTATCCTTAAACTTTTCCCTTACAATTTCTTCTTTCTCCGGTTTTGTTATCAACCAACACTTGTCATCTTTAGGGCTATAACCATAGTCAGGACCATCTGCTCTCAATGTATCCCACCATTTCCTTAGTTCGGTAGCCATTCCTGCACCACTTGCATCATCAGCAAACCAGCATTGTTTCATGGAGGATGTAAGATGCAAGCGTGTAATGAGTGGTTGCAAACTGATAGCATAAATAGCCATTGATAATGGGTCGCCCTGCGTTGTACCTTCGGATGACTTTAACTCCTGCCCACCAACTATGAACAATCTTGTTGGTAGTCTATATGTGTTTATCGCATAGGTTGCAATAATCGGGCATAGAATCTTTAAATTGTGGAGGGCAGCTACTCTGTTCAAGGAGTTGAATGCATTGGAAGCATCGATCAGTAAGATTGCATCAGTGTCATCTGCGTCGAAAATGTTGCACATTGCATGAATAGCTGCTTCACTTCCGGACATTTGACCTGCACATACTTGAAGCGAACCACTCGCATCAATCACATCTGGTTTGACAACCCTCATCACACACTTGCTCATGATTCTGCGTACAACTTCTCCCACTCCAATGGGTCTAACAGAACCTTCACCCTTATCCAAAGGGATAAGACGACTTGCAACTAATGCTTCTAATGATGATGGATCAACATATTCTGTGCATACAGTCCTTGTCAAAGTCGCTAAAGCCTCACAAAGTGCTGTCGACGAATGCTTGAACGATTTACACGCAAGGATCCGCTTAAATCCATTTGCATCAACACCACACGGTCCCCCTGATCCTTTTGTCTTTAACGCTACGTCACGCACCATCTCTCCATTTATTTCCAGAAATAAACTGTCCGGGATATCTTGAACTGGCCCACGAAGTAGAACTTTCGATTTTATTGGTTGTGTTTCTGGGTGTTTCTCTCGTAGTTGTAACATAACATCATCTGTTAGCGGTAAAACGCCTCCAGAGGTATCATCATTTAAAAACCGCATTGCCGAATTTATTTGACCTTCCATGACGAGTTTAGCGAATATTTTTGCCCTGTTCGGTGGTGAAGATTTCTTTCCTTTTCCAATACGACTTTGAATCATCCTCCCTTCATTCATCAAAGTGTCGATCTCTCCATTTTTCCACAATAACAAACGGCTTTTGAGGCATTCTTTATGGTCCTTCGCTTTAGATTTTAACCCCGGCTTTTGTAGCCCGACAGCTAACAATACAAAAAAGGCTTTCAAAGCAATGTGTTGCTTGTCTGATTTATTATTCCATTGATTGATGTGTATTGTCAATTGGTCAATAAAGTCTCGTCCTACTTTCCCATAAGGGACCAAGAAAACATTCTTTTTCCATAATATGATTTCATCATACGCATTTATTAGTGTCGACGTTTGAATAAATATAGGAGACCCATTGTCACTCTTTCCCCATTCAATTGACGTAGGTATGCCTATTGCACTGTACTCGGGTAGATATTGTTCTTTGGTATTCTCTCCTGGGTCATCAGTTTGAATTGTGATCTCATTAGGCAGACCTGGACATTGTAATTCTTTATTATATTTATCATTGAAGTCACTAACCGTTTCATGCAAATTTCCACAACTTAGCGAGTCTGCATGCTCGGCTGTCGTTTCTATGGCTGCCGTAGTTTGAAAAATGGCAATATCTCTTCCACGTAGTGCTTTTGCGCTTCGCTTACGACTATTCAAGTTAGTTATGTCCTCTGTCTCGTTGCTACGACTCTGTCCCGACGTATCGCTTGTCATTTTTTCCAATCTCGCTGCTTGATCTCTCAGGTTCTGGCTCGTTAAACCTAGGTTTTCATATCCCATTGCTTCCCATAACTCTTTCATAACTTTGATATACCCTTTTCGTCTCCCATTTTCGTTCACAGGAGGATTTTCAGATGCAATCAGGTCTTGGGCTTTTCTTTTACAATCCAAACAGTCAATATTCATTTGTTCAGTCCATTTTAAGCGTTTTAAACCCTTTTTTCCCCGACTTGTTTCCCCCGCCATTGTTTCCCCCGCCATCGATGTTAATAATATTATTATTATTAATATTACGATGTTAATAATATTATTATTATTATTATTATTATTATTATTATTATTATTATTATTATTATTATTATTATTATTATTATTATTATTATTATTATTATTATTATTATTATTATTATTATTATTATTATTATTATTATTATTATTATTATTATTATTATTATTATTATTATTATTATTATTATTATTATTATTATTATTATTTTTATTATTATTACTATTATTATTATTATTATTATTATTATTATTATTATTATTATTACTATTATTATTATTATTATTATTATTATTATTATTATTATTATTATTATTATTATTATTATTATTATTATTATTATTATTATTATTATTATTATTATTATTTTTATTATTATTATTATTATTATTATTATTATTATTATTATTATTATTATTATTATTATTATTATTGTTATTGTTATTATTATTATGTAGTCAAGCTTATTACTGTTTATCTTAATTAATTTGCTAAGCGGTAGATTTAGCATGTATTTATAGTAACGCCTTTTTGTGTCAAGTCCAAGTGTGTGGTAAGTTCAATTGGTTGCTCCAAACTTGCTAAAAAGAGCCAAAATGGGATAATATCGTTGTAGTATTTCTCACGAAAATATATTTCTTCTAATATATCCAGGAAACTTATTCACTTGATGACATATTTATTTTTTCCAAGTCAACTTTGATAACAACCGCACGCCAAGATTTTTTCCAACGTTTCCCCAACCACGAATTTCCAATTCGTGTGATGAGTGTTGAAAATTTCGCATGTGATCATATCCAGAAATTTTGCTTTTACACATTGTTACGCTTTATTTTAAGATAAAGCAAATGAAGCTTGCAGCCTGGTAATCAGAATTAATAATCAGAATAGTGTCCAAGAATTCCTTGACTAATTTATTTAGAATTAATGGCTATTGTTAAATATCATCTTAAAATGTACATTGTTAGTTTTTATCATGGCACCTCCCATTTAATAATGCCATTCCATATTTTATTCAGGGAATCTTTTTAGCATGTTTATTTGATACTTTGTCAAAATAGGAAGGTCAGGTTTTCGTCGCTAGTCAGTCCAACGAAATACAATAAGACACAACAAAATAGCTCATATCCATGATCATACCTGTGAACAGACCTTCGAGGGTAATGATTTTGATCTGGAATTGTAATTTCACTGAGTTCATGAGTGAAATTTGGTTTGAAATCAAACACGTGGCTACAGAATGACGTAACCACAAAGCAAGATAGAGAGTTATTTTTTAGACTTTTTTTAAATTCATTTTGAGTAAATCTGTGTTTTATCAGTATTTCCAAAACAATTATGTGGTAGTTCGCCAATTTTCTTTAGTAATTTTCTATAAGCTATTATAGTTGTTAAAACATTTGTATTTTAAGAAATTATATTTTAACATAACCTTTTTTCGGCATTGTTGTATAAACATTTTAACTTTTGAGAAGCTTTTTTCTTGAAACAATAAAACTCGACGCGGATTGGCTGTATAAATTCAGTTCTTTTCATTTGATTGGATCTTGAGATGAAATTATTCTTGTATATTTATCGCACTAGCTCAGAGAAACGTCTCGTCAGCTAAACAAGGATGGGTAACATGCTCGACTGGTTGCTCTTTTTCTGGCTCTCAACAATTCTGGCGGATGCACAAGAGAAGACAGTTCCACCGATGGACTTCTGCTTTGATGCAAGCTATGAAGGTAAAGATCTTTAGTTATAATTTTATTTTTTTGTATGTTTGCTATTGTCTATTTGAGTATAGAAAGAAAAAAGAAAACTGTTTTATTCGATTTTAAAGTGTAGCTACCTCGTTTTAAGTTGTACTTAGTACATATCTACAAATGTGTATATCTAAAAAACATGTTGTAGTGGCCTGTAGTACTCTAAAGTTCATTAAGGACATTTATCACAAAACATGCTGTTTCTCTTGGGCACAGTAAACAAGTGTTAATTATATTTGAAATTGCTTAATTAGTAAATAATATTATTTCTCATCGTGTGGGCGACAAAATATCAACAAGTTACCAACCAGCTTCTGCCGACCTTAAATATCTAAAATTGTTTAAAACAATACTTAGAAAATAATCAATGTCCAGCAAACATAAACACACGGATGAAAAAATTGCATGATTGACAGATTTGTGGATCAACATACTAGTGATTCATACAATCCTTTGATGTCCTGATCACGCCATAAAATATTACACCCATGACAGTTTCTTCATTGGTTCAGCAATTAACGCATTTAACGGTGATAATAATGACAAACAGCAATTGTTTCTCATCCGTCAAGTGGAGATCGTATGGTTTCACTTTACTTAACTTTCAAATACAGATGACTTTTTTTCTTTTCCTAAGACTGAGCAGAACATCCACGATGAACAATTAGCGTAATATATGCCGCATATGAGTGGAAAAAACCTTAGAAGATTTTGAATCGGTTTTGATTTTCACTTTATTTCATTTCAGGGATAAAACCTTTAAATCATAAGATTCATGTAGTGCTTTGAATTATAGTACAAACGTTTATCTAATAATTAGGAAATATCTTATTTGCGCAATAAATTCATAGACTGAATTAATATTTTGTTTTCTCACACATGCAGACTTCAGACTTGACACAATGATTTTTATGACTACAAATGCTTCTCAATTTATGGAATGTCTTTTGGACTGTTGCAAAGAACCTTGCTGTAGATCTGTCAATTTTAAAAAGACATCAACATTAGAGGATGAACCAAAGTGTGAATTGCTGCATAACCTTGCGTACAACACATCTAAGAACTTGCTTCAAGGAAACGCTTCGTATGATTATGCCTATTTTACAAAGCCAGAGAAGGTAAGATCAATACCTGGGTTGATGCCTAATTTTTTTCAGCCATGACTATTCTTTTACTGTTTATGGCGTATACTGTAAAAGAAATACGTTGTTGTTGTTTTAGGTACTGTAGTACTTACATATGCACAGATTAAGATTCCAATGGAACAATATACAGCCAAAATTGCCAAAAATATACAGCTAGACTATCAGTGAAAAGATTAAAATACTCAGTTTAATTAGGTTAACCACCACAAACACAAATAGTCATTCGCTAGCAAAACTATCTTCGCTTAAAATTCAGCGATAAAATAAATATATTAGTTATAACCTATGTTCGTTATCACAACGATATGAATCTTTTCCAAGCTATATCCCTCCCGCTTCATATTTCGTAAATTAAGATTCAAACTTTATTGCACCAAGTTGAGATATTAAAGAATTGTGTATAAGTACAATATATAAGATTGTCTTCCAGACAAAGGAAATTAATTTTGAAGAATTTTGCAACGATTAAGGGATTGGGTTGAGAAAATTCTTTCAGGAAAGGAATACTTTTAGTCGCATACTGGGCGTAGATAGTGCTTGATGTTGTAAGAAAATTCAGTACTGGTAGTAATTATTATGGCTGAAAAAGTAATAATGACAAGTGCGTTCGTTTTTTACATCTCGATAATGAAGGATTGAGATAAAATTACAACCGAGTGTCATGGAATCAGAATAGCAGCATTAATAGTGGTGAAGATGATGAAGTGTTACTTACATAACATCAAAGATATATAGCTTACTCAGGCCCTGTTCATATGGGCAGAAGTTATCTAAGCTCCCGAGGAAACATTTCGACAGGTCAAATAACGTTGTTCTGTTCACATGGAGCAATGTTTTCCCGCTTACCGGGTAAAGTTTCCCACGGTGATGTAGATTTTGTAAAGTGTAAACAGAAAGTTTTCCCGCTAAGTGGGAAAGTTGTGTTCATATGGGATAAAAATTATCTCGGTCACCGAGATCTCGCCTGCCATCAAGCGAGATTTCGGTTAACGGGAAAACTTTTCGTCTCATATGAACGCAAGGTAACTTTTCATACTATTTTCGTAGAGATCTCGCTTGTAAACTTGTCGAAATGTTTTTCGCTAACCGGGAAAACTTCTTCCCATATGAACAGACCCTCAATTATTTACACGCCCCAGAAGCATTTCTTGCTACAGGGAAATGGAGATCATTGGTCAGCTCATGTAGCTTTTGAGAGTATGGCAATCGCTTCGATGAAGCATGCTGTTGTTTGGCTGACTTGTACTGTGGGTGTAGCCACGTATAATGCATATGGAGAATATTTGATGTTTATTAACCTGGCGTAGTTTGCGTAGACGTGTGTTACTATTGAGAGTCAATTTAACTACCCATGTTGTTACCACGATCTTTTTTATGAACATAGCACCATTTTGTGGCGCAATTTCTCAAAGCTTTATGATACAAGGGTTCTGTTGTCGTTAAAAAACATGCAGGTGGGGCGCATTGCTGTCATTAACCTATTGTAAAAAAGATTAGAAAAGTAAAAATTGATATGGCACACAGGGGACTGACATCATTTGCTATATTAATTAATTGAAATATTATTGTTGTATTTGTTTAGGGTCAAATTCCCATAGGGTGAAAACTAAACCCTTGTTACATGACAAGAGTTATGCAGTATTAGTAACATGTTTATTTAGCTTAAGTTAAGCCAAATTGCAACTAAGAACCACTTTGGCAGTTGAAAACTGAGTCACATTGGTTTTACAATTTTAAAAATCTATAGCAGTAAAATAGTTGTAAAACAAAGCTTAATGTCTAATGCATGCACTCAATTATAAATATAAAGAAGAAACTAGAAGTTATGTCAACTTACAACAATAGAAAGATGAATAACTCGCATATAGCATATGAAATGTAAAGACAAAGTTAAAATTAAACTATGATAAACAATATTGCTACAGACGGAATAAAACTTTTATTAAAACGATCAGTTCTGACCCTGGAGAAGTTCTGCATCATTTCCTGCTATGGTGTAGGTTGGCTTGACTGGCTTCACCGCCGAGCATAGCTTAGTCATTGGTAAAAGAGGAATAAATTATTCGGAAAGCTCTTTTCTGAAGCTGTTAGATTTGTTTGCTGAGATATACTGGAAGGTTGTACTGGCACACTTCACATGCGTACACAAGTGCAATAAACATTGGCTAGGACATAGCTGGGATAGCATTTCTTCCGAGCAGTTTCTTTTTGCGCATGAAATTTACATCCATTTCAGGTCGCACAAGCTCAAAAGTAAGGCCTAATAACTTGGCCTGTTTAGTGATGTTGCTGGTTTGGTTGTTGATGATGAAAATTATTGATGGATGAGAAGGTGAAGTAGAGGAGACGTTAGCGGCATTTTCGTCTTTAAGGCGTGCAATTTTATGTTATTTTTGCATATCCATTCCTCGCATTCCTTCACGGGTAAAGTTGAGATGCATGTAGATCCTTTGTGCAATTCTTCTCACATTGTGGAATCGTCAACAAAATGCACGAGTTCATGAGACGCTCTGGGATCGTTCACCATAATTAAAAGAAGTAAAGGACCTAGTGGAAATTTCGTTCTCAAAACAAGTTTCTCAACGCAACCTCATAATCTATGTAAAATTTTCTAATAGCGAACAAGCAATTGCCAACGCTTTTAATTTTTTCCCCTAAAAACATAGTCTTGTTTTATTATACGCGATTTCAAAATATTAGCTTGGTGTAGCACAAGCTGAATGTTCTTATGTCTCTCGTGTAGGTATTCAATGAAAGCTGCATAATTCGTGAAGGTTGGTGTTATATTTTTTGTAGATGACAATTTAATTAATTGATTATTTAGTTATTAAGACTGAAAAATCATCAGTCTGAATTTGTTTTCCAGAGAAAAGTTGTGATGCTTTATACAAGTCAGGCAAACGAATCACGGGTGTGTATACAATCGATCCTGATGAAAGAGGTGCTTTCCGTGTGAGATGTGATATGACCTCGAGCCCAGGGAGGGGTTGGACAATTTTCCAGAGGCGTATAGATGGATCTGAGGATTTTTACAGAGAGTGGTCTGATTACAAAAATGGCTTCGGAAATTTGACTGGGGAATTTTGGTTAGGTTTAGACAAGATTCACCGTTTGACAGCGAGTGGTCAAAACGTGTTACGAGTTGATCTTGAAAGTTTTGAAAACGAAAGAAGATATGCAATATTCAAAACATTTTTGGTGGGGAATGAAACCGAGGATTACATTCTGAATGTTGGCCAATACACAGGTAAAAATGTATCTGAAATATTTTTTATTCTTTTAGTGAGTAAATATCTCGTAATGTTTAAAATTAGAGCAAAAATCATTCAGAAAAAATCAGAAAAATTTCAGAAAAAATCATTAAGCTGTGAAGTGAATCAAGCACTGAGGAATCAAATGCGGGTTTATTATTTAACTCCAAGGAGTAGAATGTCGTCGACGCAAATTTCGAAACCGTAGACAGTCAGTCGCATCATTAATGGTCAGTTGTATCATTGATCTCGTTTCCATATTCCTCTTGTGTCAATTAGATGAAGTTTTACTATTAACAGAAATTGTTTCGACGGCTTGCCGCTAGCTCATTGTGAGCTCTGTCGTCTAGGCGTGCGATTTCTAATAGATTAGTCAGTGGTTCGAATACCATCCGAGCCTTTTTATTTTTAAAGTTCGTGAAACCTTTTTTTTTATATTTTTTAACTTTATACGATTTTTGTAAGGGTTAGGTTTAGGGTTTGGGTCAGGGATTCGATTCTTTAAAATTTAAAAAATCTATTTGTTTTATCAGACACATAGACTTGAGGTCGAGATCAATAATGCCACAGATCATTAAACTATAGATTCGACTGACCATTAATGATGCGACTGACTGTCTACGGTTTCGAAATTTGCGCTGTCGACGCTTTTCCACATGCAGGTAAAAGTTGAAACGCAGATACACCCGGCCTATACACCCTTCTCATAATGGCGGAACTAGCAAAGGCCTGGAAACTATTGTGCATGGAAGCAAGGTCACGGTCATGGCTTTATAGGATACCCTAAAGGTCGAAATGTCGAGAGAGCACTGGGTTTCTCACTCACTGGGACTGTATCTACTTCACCAAATTTAGCTGAAGAGGGAGCGCGTAGCGCGACAATCATTACTCGCCCCTCGGGCTCGCGCTTTAGCTAAATTTGGCGAAGTAGATACAGTACCAGTGAGTGAGAGACCCAGTGCTCTCTCGACATTTCGACCTTTAGGGTATCCTATAAAGCCATGACCGCAAGGTCACCCAGTCATTTTGCAAAAACAATACAACAAATATTATGAGCGGTGCTTAATTCGAACGCTTATCATAGAAGTAATTATACATAATTATAAGTTACATAAAAAGAAAAAAGGCGATGCCAAGTCACTGCTGTGTGCCAATGTGTACGACGAGAGGTTATCGAGACAATGGAGAAATTTGGTTCTACACCTATCCCTGCGACGAATTACTAAAGAAGAATTGAATTCATGCAATAAAGCGAGACGAAGGATCAAACTTTAAAGTCACAAAATCAACCGTAGTGAATATATATATATATATATATATATATATATATATATATATATATATATATATATATATATATATATATATATATATATATATATATATATATATATATATATTTTTATATATATATATATATATATATATATATATATATGTATATATATATATATATATATATATATATATATATATATATATATATATATATATATATATATATATATATGTATATATATATATATATATATATATATATATATATATATATATATACATATATATATATATATATATATATATATATATATATATATATATATATATATATATATATATATATATATATATATATATATATATATATATATATATATATATATATATATATATATATATATATATATATATATATATATATATATATATATATATATATATATATTTATCACATACTTGTGCCTTTATCCGGGCGATAACACGGTGACATAAAAACGATATGTCCCGTGATATCGTTTTTTGTCCCGCGATATCGTTTTTTGTCCCGCTCAAAACAAAGATGGCGTCCGACTGAAGGATCGATAGAGAGATAACAATAAAAACATAAAATAATGCAAGGAAAATAACACAAAGAAATTTGCAGCTATTAAAAGATAAGTTATTTTTGGCTTGTTTTTGTAATTTCTACCTGTTTAGCGTATTTTAAACAATAATTTTGAGTTCATTTCGAAATGTGCTCGAAGTATAAATAATTTGAAAATGTAATCTGGTTTTTGCTCTACATAAAGGCACAAGTATGTGATAAATAGGTTATCACATTCGAGACTCGGTAATATCGGTTTTATCGCTCTCGTTACGATATCATATTTTGTCCCTCGTTCGCTGCGCTCACTCGTGAGAAAATATGATATCGTCTCTCGAGCGATAAAACTGATATCACCTCGCCTCTCATATGATAACCTATACATATATATATATATATATATATCTATATATATATATATCTATATATATATATATATATATATATATATATATATATATATATATATATATATATATATATATATATATATATATATATATATATATATATATAATGTGCTAGTTTTGGTTAGCGAAATACAAAAGAGTGCTCAATGACATGTAGACAGAGCGAAATGTATAATTGTGCAAAATACCTCAAAAACTTACCACTACAGTCTGTTTCATCCAAAGGGAATCTTCAGGTGGTAGACAAATTTCGAAAATGTGCGAGCTTCTTTTATGCTCAAGGCGGAAACGTGGGCGCGTGGGTGGTTGAATAGCATGCATTCCTTTCTTTGTTTAGGTTGTTTACCTGAAATCTGCTTTTGTGTTGGCAGGCCGAAACTATTTCCGATCTTTTGTTAAGCAAGCAATTGTTTTTTTCTTTCAAAATACTGATTTTTTCCTCCAAACATAAATTACATCTTTTGGATCCTCCCGTGTAAGAAATAGACTTTTTTATTATGGACCATTTTATGGTGAAATCTGTTTTCTTTTGCTTTAAGTGCCAAACGTGTTTCGAAAGTTCCGTCTCGTTCGAATATTTTTTGTGTGTGAAAGATTTGATATGATTCCTGTATCGCTCTTTGAATGTGTTTGAGGTCATGCCAATGTAGTGCTTTGTGTCCTGTGTGTTGCCTGTCAAAATTGTTGCTTTGTATACAATGTCCTTACTCATGCACTTGTTCTGCAATGGGCATGTGTGCTTGTTCCTACAGTTACAGTTCTCTGCGCTAATGTCTTGTGGTTGGCTTTTCCTAATTATGCGTGTGTTGTGACTTGTGATAATTGACTTACAAGTTACAGCTGCATGAACAACGTTAAGTCAATTATCACAAGTCACAACACACGCATAATTAGGAAAAGCCAACCACAAGACATTAGCGCAGAGAACTGTAACTGTAGGAACAAGCACACATGCCCATTGCAGAACAAGTGCATGAGTAAGGACATTGTATACAAAGCAACAATTTTGACAGGCAACACACAGGACACAAAGCACTACATTGGCATGACCTCAAACACATTCAAAGAGCGATACAGGAATCATATCAAATCTTTCACACACAAAAAATATTCGAACGAGACGGAACTTTCGAAACACGTTTGGCACTTAAAGCAAAAGAAAACAGATTTCACCATAAAATGGTCCATAATAAAAAAGTCTATTTCTTACACGGGAGGATCCAAAAGATGTAATTTATGTTTGGAGGAAAAAATCAGTATTTTGAAAGAAAAAAACAATTGCTTGCTTAACAAAAGATCGGAAATAGTTTCGGCCTGCCAACACAAAAGCAGATTTCAGGTAAACAACCTAAACAAAGAAAGGAATGCATGCTATTCAACCATCCACGCGCCCACGTTTCCGCCTTGAGCATAAAAGAAGCTCGCACATTTTCGAAATTTGTCTACCACCTGAAGATTCCCTTTGGATGAAACAGACTGTAGTTGTAAGTTTTTGAGGTATTTTGCACAATTATATATATATATATATATATATATATATAGATATATATATATATATATATATATATATATATATATATATATATATATATATATATATATATATATATATATATATATATATATATATATATATATATATATATATATATATATATATATATATATATATATATATATAATGTGCTAGTTTTGGTTAGCGAAATACAAAAGAGTGCTCAATGGCATATAGACAGAGCGAAATGTATAATTGTGCAAAATACCTCAAAAACTTACCTCTACAGTCTGTTTCATCCAAAGGGGAATCTTCAGGTGGTAGACCTGTATCTATGCCTGTATCCATCTAGACCTGTATCCTGTAAATCTATATATATATGTATCTATCTAGACCTGTATCCTGTAAATCTATATATATATATATATATATATATATATATATATATATATATATATATATATATATATATATATATATATATATATATATATATATATATATATAGATTACTTCATAGTTGGTGAGTGTGAACGATTTTTATTTTCGAGTTGTGAAAGATCGTTAAACGAACGAGTGAGCGCAGCGAACAAGTGAGTTTAGCGATCCTTCACAACAAGTGAATAATAAAAATCGTACAAACGAACCACACATGAAGTAAATTGTTTATTATATGAGTGTAAAGATGAGTATAGAGATACCAAATATTTGATATACTGACGGACAACAAAATGCAAGCGAAATTAAAAAATAAAATTTCTTACCATTTAACGATTTGTTTTCGTGCAGAAAATACAACAATATTATTTCATGTTAATGAAACCACAAATGCATTTCTTCATGATCTTTCGAGATTTTTTGCAGACATAATATCATAAATCTCTCGCCTCAGTAAGTTGACAAAATCGAACTCCATATTTACATTAGGCTACGAACAGGCGTTCAATTTTTGGTAAGAAAATGTCAGCCAATCAAAACGCTCATACGACTTTTTTCACATGTGAAAAAATATCGTACAACTAATCAAAACGCTCATACGACTTTTTTCACATGTGAAAAATACAGTATGCAGTGAAATACGAGTTATAGTTCAGTTGAATACTACACGTAAATCTGTATACTCATATAATAAATATATATATTTATATATATGGCAGGTCACATGGCCGGTACAATACGTATGTATCAATATTTCTGATATCATATACATGTATTAATGATGCAATGATAAAATATATCAGTTTGTATGTCAAGTTATATATATCAACTTATCACCATGGATAGTGGTTTTAGGAATATATATCCTGCAATGTTTTTGTTTTGCATACCTCAACAGCTGCAAACTGAATAAAATTTTTAAAATAATAAATATAAAGTTTATGCTTTAGCAACTCCAGTAGGAGAATTCAAAAGGAATTCTTTGAATATATAAACCTACATTTGTATATAAAATAAAGTCACACCACTTTGCTCCTATCACACCCATTTGCCCTTGAATCTGGGCATAGTAACGGTGTGAGTTAAGCAGCATTCATTGTCACTTGTTTTTTCCATACAGAAAGTAGGATCTGAACCGGTATCTAGGGGGGAGACATGAAATTTTGTGTATGGACATTTCACTCCTGCTGGGCCAAAATGGTCTTTGCATCCAGGATCAACAACTCTTGCATCTGGAGAAACACCAAGGATAGGATACTCTTTGCTTATAACAAAACTACAAGGTAAAACTTGAACAGGTGTTCTCCTTTTGTGCATGACCTTGTGATATTCCATCAATGCAACGGACTCAAACATCTTTCCATGACTTAGCGCTCTCGATTTAATGTTCTTAGGATTAATCAATGACTCTGCAAATGTGTTGTGGCTTTTTCGCCTCTTTGAAATTAAATCAAATTTGGATGCAGTAAATCGCAGCTTTCCCTTCCTCTATCCACTTGTCACACTCTGATTGTTTCCTTGTCTTAATTTCAATTTTGTTGATGTCATCTTCAATTACAATAAGTTTAGAAATTACATTTTTCTTTCATCATCTGATATAGTTGTTGGCACTACCGTGTCACTGTCACAAAAATTCCTCATTGGGAGCCTGGGGCAGTTAAGTTCATTTTCTTTATTTGGAACTGATATCGATAGTCGTGGTATACAATGAACGTCTACTGTAGCTTTGAAGTTTGATTCTGTAAACCCAACTTGATGGGATAAATAAGATCCAACAACACAATTGCCAAATTTTGTTTGAACGGTTGGCCTAGCTTCGTCTTCATCAACTAGCATTTGTGAAGATCCCATATTTGGGTTTATTTTTGAGAGTTCTGTTTTTAAGTTCTCTTCATCAGTTTTACTATGAGTCACCTTCATTCTTGCCTCATACAAATTGCATTTCACTCCACATCTAGCCCGTTCTTCATCAAGCCTAGTTTTGTTAATAACCATTTCCATCACAGGTTCTGGGCAAATATTGGCTCTCCCACCTTTCTTGTGCCATTTTTGCAATTGTGAGGTACAGGCCAATTTTGCTTGTTGGTCTGAGTAACTGGAAAGATCTTCGGTAAACTTACATCCGAAGAGTGAGAACTTACAAAGTTTGAACTTTAGGGCTAATATGTGATTACCGTAGCCAACTTTACCTGCCACACAGGAACAGTTATTGCTCTCTACTTCTCCTGTGATGATACACAATGCTAATTTTAAACTGTGTGGGAGATCGTTTTTTTGAAAGCTGTAGCAGCAATTCGCTTTGACATAAAAGTAGCTTTGGTCGTGATAATGACGAATTGATTCTAAATATTCGTCCTCTAAGAACGTTTTAGCCTTTCTCAACCCAGTTGGTATTGAATGGTGTTCTTTATTGCCTATATTTTTGCCAGACTTCTTAATGTGGTTATTCATGTGCGTTCTCGTAAACGAAGGCATGGTATCAAGCGACGAAGACCATACATTCTCATCGCCAGGAAACCATACACGCTCTTTTGCAATTTCGTTTCGGCTTGTAGAGCTCTTTGCGTTGATTTTCGCTTTCCTTCCTTCGGCTGTACACCTTATGTGGACTTATGTCTACAATATTTTTGTCGCGACCAGTTCTGATGTATTCGTTTACGCTATTGAATAAGCAGAATTTAATGTCGTTCCGCAGAATCGTCATGTATTGTGTGCATAAAAAAGAATCAAAATTGTAAAGCTTATCAATTTTCACCATAGCTAGTCCATACCTTTTTACTAACTGAGCTTTTGTTTTAAGACCTTTCCCATTGTCCCCACGACACTTAAGCCAAAATAGCAGCTCTTGATTTTTTAGCTTTTCTGGCTTACGGCCAGAAAGAGACGAAGCACGAAGCCGGAATATCATCTTCTGAAAGAGCAACCACATGCACATTACTACTTTCAGATATATTTGAGTAATTCGATGCCATTTTGTTTAATGTTTTGACTGGGTGACCTCGCTTCCATGCACAATAGTTTCCAGGCCTTCGCTAGTTAGGCCATTATGAGAAAGGTGTATTTGAATAGACATAAATTATATAAACGTGTGTGTTTGAAGTTGTGCCAATTTTATAGGTGACGCAGGAGATTCAATGGAGCGACATAATGGAATGAAATTCTCAACTAAAGACGTCGATAATGACGTTGATGCACATAAGAACTGCGCTCAAAAGTACAATGGTGCTTGGTGGTATAATAAATGTCATCATTCAAATTTGAATGGTCATTATCTTGCTGGCAACATCACATCTTTTGCAGATGGAGTAATCTGGTACCACTTTAAAGGGCATTACTACTCCTTGAAGACAAGCGAAATGAAAGTGAGACCAATTGTATAACTAACACGCCGTGATCTTCACCAAACGTTTTAGCCCGTGTAAAGTATAATTAGACATAGATGCATACTGTACATGAGATTGTTCTTGTCAAACACAGGCTGCATCAAAGTGTTACTATCAAATTAAAGTCAGTGTTGATCGCACTCTTGCTCGTGCAATCCTTTAATCCGCTTAATCCGTTAACCTTTCAATATCTGAACTACCGAATGGTTTACCGTGTAGGATAGATCCATGCACGTGGAATTTACAGAGATTTTCGGGCAGCGGTAAAAATACAAGTGCTGCAGGTGAGTGTTTTTCGTGCTTTCCGAAGGTCGAGAAACATGCCAAGTTCATGGAGCACGCTATCACGCGCAGAAAACCATTTGATAACTGTTTTATTAAATAATCACAGTGAACAAAGGTTAAATTTTTTTGAACCATTGATATATGTAATATGCAATTCTCGCAAGAATTGTCAACTCTGGCTTTGTCAGTATTCGATAGACCGTACGCTAAAATTAATACAATGCTAAATGAATTTATTACAGGGTTACATATTACAGGGTTATGTTGATTACCATTTTGTCTTTAGATTTTTTTAGAGAAAGGAAGATCTGCATGTCATAAGTAAATAGAAGTTATACCTAAAGCACTAAAACAGTGACATCCGTAAATTTAAGAATACAATACTCACCAAGCAATTTATATAAGAGAAGTTGAAATAAATACACGCACCTTGTCGTGTGGACCCACTCCTAAAGCCTGTTGTGTATTACAGTCAACTCTCGTTATAGCGGACACCCTGGGGACGGCCATTTAGTGTCCGTAATACCGAGAGTCTGCAGTAACGGGGTGCGAAATGAAATTTACAAATTTCAGTGTGTAGATTGTCAGTAGTAAATAACAGTGTTTTTGGTTTAAAAAGTCTAGTTTATTCTAACATATAGTCGATATAGTCTGTGATAAACAAGCTCAAAGTACAAGCCAAAATTAAGTAAAAATTGTATCTAAATTTAACTAAGCCTAACCAAATTACAACAATAGGAAAACTGCGTTTGTGAAATGTAAGAACGTATTGACCAGGGATATTATCCCCGGAGAAACGAGACAGCGTGTCATGTGATACCGGATATAAGATGAAAGAAGAACACGTCTTTTGTACGTTTTTTGTAGTTGAAAATATTGTACGTATTTGAACAAAATCAAACGAGTCAAAAGAATAATAGAACTATTATTTTGCGTTGTTGTATACTTATTAAAGTTACAAGGGACGTAACATTTTAGCGATCCTGCCAGGACCCAAACGGGGTTAAATACAGACAAAGAAATACTTACAGAGGAAAAAACATGGCGTAAGTACGAGCCGTGTTTATACTTTTTTTGGGCTTAAAATATGGTGTCCAAATAGATTATAAGTCTGAACGAGTGTCTATGGATGTTGTGGGTGCGAGATGATTGACTATTTGATTGGTGAACTATCTTAATCTTGTGGAATTCGTGAACAATATGGCTCAAAATATAGACCAACTTCAGAACTTACAACTACGACTCGAGTCGGAAACTTGTGGATTGTTGGTGGAAGCACTTAGTAAATTTGCCCAACATGTAGAGGTGAATGTGGAGGGGCTTGGAAAAATTCAAATTTCTAAAAAGGTCAGAGAGAAAACTGAATCTAAGCTCGAAGTGTCAGAGGACAAAAAGGCTTTACTCGAGGGCTATTTTGACCTGGTGAACCCCGAACCACCACCACTTGAGGTTGAGGAGAATGAAGTTGCTACGAGTAGTGAGACCAATAATGAAGCACAGGTAAAAAAGTCGGACACTAAACCAGCATCGAAAGATCCTGCAATGAGATAAATGTTGACTTAGGTAGAGCATTAAAACGGGACTTTGAATTCTTTGGGGTTGTTGGTGGAGACAGACAGAAGGATTGTTTATCTTTTGTCAGTCTTTCCCGACAAATACATGCTGGTGTTAAGGCAGGCTACCATGAGTCTGAAATCATTGAAGCCGTTGTCCGAGCTGTCAGTCCAGGTCAAAAACTTCGGTCATATCTCGAAAGGATGGACAACCTGTCACGGATTCGATTAAAGCAAATTCTGAGAGCCCATTTTAAAGAAAAGACTGGAACTGAGTTATACCAACAGCTAACCAGTCCATTTGGAAAAGCCTGGTGTCACCAATGAGGAATTGATGGAGCGAGTTAATGTTGCAGTGTCTGCCGAAATGGAACGACATAATAAGTTGGTAAGTGGAGCTAAGAAAAGTGCTCAAGTTAGCCAAATTGGTAGTCATATAGACATTAGTGAGCAAGATGGTAGTGGCATTGGGGATACACCACTGGGAAAGAAAAAGGACTCTAAGTCAAAGAAAAACTTGAATGAGAATGACCAAATATCTGCAACCTTGAAATCTGTACAGGCTGACCTGGCATCTCTGAAAGAAGCATTCCAAAAGTCCCGGAGTTATCAAAGTGATACAGCTAAGAATCATTGGCAGAACCAAAGACAACAAAGGAAACGCTTATTTGACTCATGTAAATCATCCGGCAAACAGGTATGTGATCACTGTTTTAAAATAATGTGGTTCAAGTAAACACTTTGCCAGAGGGTGCAAAACATTGCAGGGACACGGGAGACGGCTAAAACCAGGGGACAGGGGGTAGCCCAGCAAACCAATTTGTCCCATTTATGTACATATTGCAAAGTAAAGGAGATAAAAACTCCATTCAAACAGCGTAGCAAGTACAAGTTCTTTAGATACTGTTCTGAGTCATGCCAGCAGCAACACTGGAATGAACACAAAATATTATGTAAAAAACTATCTGAACTCAATAAGCAGAAATTTAGAGAAAATTTTACTAATGATGGGATGTACGCTTGCCACTTGACTCCCAGAGAGGATTCGGCAATCACACGGTTAGTGGGAAAGAGATGTACAATGCAATGTTCATTGAATGGGGTGAATACCACTGCACTTTGGGACACAGGTGCACAAGTCTCAATTGTGTCTAATGACTGGATTTGTGAAATCCTACCAAATGCCAAAATACAAGGAGTCGAGAAACTCCTTGACGTTAACAACCTTGAGTTAAAAGCTGCAATTGGAACTGCACTGCCATATAGTGGTTGGTCTGAGATTGATTTTTCCCTGATTGGGACAAACCATGACTATGAGTTGAAGGTACCATTCCTGGTTTGTAAAGATGTATTAGACCAACCAGTTATAGGCTATAATGTTATTGAGGAAATTACCAGAAAATCATCTGCAACAACCAAGAGCGATGACCAGCCACCGTTTCTAGATGTACTATTTTGTAGCTTAAGGAATATCAAGCGTTGCAAAGTGGAAGCACTAGTGGCAATTATTCATTCTGAAAAGACCAATCCACTATGCAACGTAAAACGACAAAGGGGGGATATAATAAATTTACCAGGACAATCCGTGAAAGTTCCTTGCCATGTTAAGGTTGGTCCATTGCATGGGCCAATACCTGTGTTATTTGAACCCAATCCTGAGTGCCCCTGGGATGATGGCATAGAAATACCAGAAACACTTACAGTAATATCAAGAGGATCTCGTGTCAACATCCAGGTTTACAACGCAAGCAAACATAAAGTTGTACTAAAAAGAAGAACTGTGTTAGGGACACTGCAGATGGTTAGGTCTGTCACTCCATTGGATGTTATGCAGTCAGAGGTCAATAGCAAAGAGACTGTCTTTGCGGAAAACGAAAGTTGTAAGAAAGGAATGGAGACGAGTATAAATAATGTAGAGATTGAAAATGCATGCACATAGAGAACACTCTGATGAAACTTGTTCGCAGATTGAGAAAATGAATTGCAACTGGATGTCTGATGTGGACCTTGACGGACTGTCAAAGAAACAGAAAGTGATGGTACAAAAAATGCTACAGGAAGAACGCAATTCATTTTCGTGCGATGGTGAAATTGGCAAGGCAGAAGGCCTGCAAATGAAATGTAAATCTCACAGATTCTATGCTAGTACAAAAGAGCTACACATCAATTCCACGGCAATTGTACGCCGAAGTGAAACACTACGTGGAAGACTTGTTAAACAAGGGATTTGTTCGAAAATCTCGCTCTTCGTGCTCATCACCAGTAGTTTGCGTGAGAAAAAAAATGGAATCCTTCGTTTGTGCATAGATTATAGACAACTTAACAAGAAAGCAGCACCTTACCGACATCCACTTCCCAGAATCCAGGCAACGTTAGAGAGCCTGGGTGGTAACAATTGGTTTTCTGTCCTAGACCAGAAGAAGGCCTATCATCAAGGGTACATTAAGCCTGAAAGTAGACATAAGACGGCGTTTATCACCCCTTATGGTCTATTTGAGTGGGTCGTATCCCATTTGGACTCTGTAACGCACCGGGAGAATTCCAAAGATTTATGGAACATTGTTTAGATGGTCTTAGGGATGAAATTTGTATTCCCTATTTAGATGACGTTATTATATTCAGCAAGACTTTCGACAAACATGTTGAGCACGTCCGCCAGGTACTACTACGGCTACGCACAAACGGAATCAAGATAAAACCGGACAAATGCAAATTCTTCAAAAGGGAAGTTCATTACTTGGGACAGATTGTATCAGGTACGGGATATAGACTTGACCCAGAGAAAATCAAAGCGGTTAACGCATTGAAGGACACGGTACCGAGAACAATTGGAGATGTCAGAAAGCTGTTAGGCCTTCTTGGGTATTACCGTCGATACATCAAAAATCTTGCACAAATTGCACGGCCCCTATTTTACCTCTTGAAAAGTCCAGTTAAAGGCCGGTTTCCTCTCAGGAAAATAATCCTTGGATCGGAACGGATCGGAACAAAATTTAACCTGCACATGCGCCTTTGGTGCCAATTCTTTGCCCACTTTAAAGCAATTTTATACGTGTGAACAGCCTACCTCAAACCGACAGAAAATTGGCTCTAAAAGCACATGAGCAGGTTAAATTTTGTTCCGATCCGGTCCGATCCGAGGACCATTTTCCTGAGTGGAAACCGGCCTTAACATAGACAGTAAAGTACAATCTCAGGATCATTCTTAAAAGCAATATGCACCATCTTCCTATCCAATACAGTGGCTAACTAAAAATCAGTACACCCTTGACAGACTGCTAGACTGTTTAACACGCCCGCCTATACTAGGTTACCCAGATTACAGTCAACAGTTCGAACTTCATACTGATGCTTCATACCAAGGCTTGGGGGCGGTGCTGTATCAGAAGCAAGATGGGAAGATGAGGGTGATGGGGTTTGGGTCGAGAGTCCTTACACCTGCTAGGCCTGTGTCCGGTGCTATCAAACGCTATGATGGTAAGGTAAACAATCGTAAAATTGTTCATTATAATAAATTAGCTCATGACTTATGCTCCAAACATAAAATCACATATATAGATAATAGTTACATAGGAAAGTCATTATTAAATAGATCTAATCTACACCTAAATAGGGACGGTGATGAAGCTTTGGGAAGGGCATTCTGTTCCTACTTAAAGTCAACTCGAATTCAAAACAGTAACAACCATTTTTTTGACCACCTCCTGGTCGTCAGAAGGAATGGACAATGTACATCAGTCATGCCAAACGTATGATGAAACACAAACTAGAGTTGATAATATGTCAAGCAAAAATATGAGCAGCGATTTCTTTGGAGCTCTCAGCTCAATACCAAATAAAAGAGGCTTCAAAATGGGTTTTTTAAACATAGTTAGTTTGCTGAAAAAAATAGACGAAATTAACTTTTCAATGACAAACAAATTTATTGATCTGATTGCATTCAACGAAACACGACTTGATCCAAATATAACTGATAACATGGTTAGCCTGGATGGCTATGATGTTATCAGAAAGGACAGATCAAGAAATGGTGGAGGGGTTTGTATTTTCTCACGTAGCTTCATCAATTACAAAATAAGAAAAGATCTAGTTCCCCCTGAGCTAGAAGCAGTCTGTGTGGAAATTATTAAGCCACATAGCAAACCATTTCTTGTTACTACAGTCTATAACCACCCAGTTCATTACCAGAATTTTTTGATGATTTTAAAAATTGATCAAAGCTTTTGACAATGAAAATAAAGAATTGTATATCCTAGGTGATTGAACTGTAATATGTTAAAAACAGATAAAGATGCAAACATCCCAACAAAGAAAATAAAGTCATTATATGAATTATACCAGTTAACTCAAATGATCAATGAAGATAATCTTATTGATTATATTGTCACTAACACACCAAAATATAAAACTAAGAAATGCCAAAAAAGATTATTATTCCTCGAAAATAGCTGCTCAAAAATTTAATCCCAAGAAAGCTCGGAAAAGTATGAACAGCTTGTGGGATAGGCAAAGCAAACCTACTGTAGTAAATGAACTAACTGTTGGTAATAATAAATTAACAATGCCCTGAAGATATTGCAGAGGGCTTTAATGAACATTTTTCAAATATTTGTCCAGATCTGAGTAGCTGAATAGATTCCTCAAATTACAATTTTGAAACATATATCAAAAATGTTAAATCAGAATTTGCTGCATTTCAGCCTGTTACTGTCAGCCAAATCTTTCATCTTTTACATGGGCTTTCTGGCAATAAAGCCACTGGCATTGATAAAATTTCTTACAAAATTATCAAATTAGCGGCACCAGTTGTCTCAGACTCACTGACTCTTATTTTTAATCAGGCTATTACTCTATCTTCCTTTCCTGATGAATGGAAAATATCTGGGGTAGTACCTCTGTATAAAAATGGCTAACGTGGTATACCCGGAAACTACAGACCTATATCAGTCTTACCAGCCATTAGTAAAATTATGGAACGAATATTACATGATCAGTTATATAACTATTTAACAAAATTTGATCTTTTCAGTGACACTCAATTTGGATTTCGAAAACTCCACTTTACAGCTGGTGCATTACTAGACTGCACTTACGAATGGTATATAAATCTAGACAGAAAAATGTTTAACCTAGTAGTTTTAATTGATCTGAAAAAAGCCTTTGATACTGTTGATCACCAAATTCTATTAAGCAAACTAGAGCTCTATGGAATAATATGGAATATGCTACAAATTTGCTCAAATCTTATCTCACAAACCGAAGACAAAAGTGCCAAATAAAAAACTCTTTTTCATCTGAGCGCCTGATCAAATGTGGTGTACCACAAGGGTCTATCCTAGGGCCATTACTCATTTTGTTGTACATCAATGATCTACCTCACTGTCTAAGCAAAACAAAACCTCGGTTGTTTGCTGATGACACAAATTTGACTGCTTCAGCAAATTCTGTGACTGACCTCGGGGCTGCAGTAAATTCTGATTTGGAAAACCTTAGAAAATGGTTAATAGCTAATAAGCTTAGCCTTAATGTGGCTAAGACTGAGTTTATATTAATTGGCTCGAAATCCATGATAAAAAATATTTCTAATTCACATCCGAATGTTTTTATTGAAAATAAGCAAATTAAACAACTTTATGAGTGCAATACTCTCGGGGTAAAAATTGACCAACATTTGTCTTGGAAAGGTAATACTGATGAGATCTGTAAAAAGGTAACAGCAGGAATCTCTGCTTTTAATTTCGTCGAATTAGACCATTTGTTGCTCAAGATATACTTATTTTGATATATAACGCTATTTTTCGTCCGTACTTCGACTACTGCTCTGAAGTATGGGATGTATTTGGTGCACCTCAATCAAAACGACTGCAAAAACTGCAAAATATATAGAGCAGCTAGAATTCTTTTGAATGTAAGCAATGACGTAGAACAAAACATTGCTCTGCATGCTTTGGGCTTGGAGCCACTTCAAATGGAAAGGAAAAAAGCCAAAGCAAAAATTATGTACAAGTTAAACAAAATGGGTCCTAAATCACTCACAAATCTATTTTCGTATAAGAGTGAGAAAACAAATTATCACCTTCGGGACATTTCTAGTGGTCTTTGCTTACCAAAACCACGCACAAATAATATGAAGAATAGTTTCATGTACGACAGAGCACAGCTTTGGGACTCTGTTCCAAAAGGAATTGGGGAAAGCAAATCACTTTCTTCCTTTCGAAATAAAATCGCTGCTCATATCGGTGCATAAAAACTATTATCTGTAAATAAATTACCTGTAAATAGTTCATTATTTCGTTACTCTCTAATTCTTTTTCCACTATTCTACTTATCATGTAAAGTTATTTTTTTGGAACACGCCGCTCGTGGAAATCAACTGCGGTTGACAGGGTCAGCGTGTATAAATAAAGTTATACTACTACTTCCACTATTCGCGTTATATTTGAAATTGATGGGGGAAAGTCACACACAATTGACATATTCAGCTTGTTTATTTTTGAAGAAAAGTCGCTGGTTTTTTGCAAGGTTAGTCGATTATAAGTTGTTAATTGTAAAAGGTAATCTGCTCGAAATTGAAGGGAAATTAATGCCCTTAGAAAAATTTTACAGCGGTATATACATCGTATGTCGGTTCATGTCATATTCGCTTCTCAGCGTTTGTATCCATTTCTTGACGTCGTTTTGACGTCGATTTCCTGACGTCGTTTCGACGTCGATAGACCAACGTCGATTCGATTTGCGTTTTCGGCCTGATATCAAGTCGTTTCGACGTCAACCACGACGTTGAATCGACATCGATTCGACGTCGATATGCCTGCTGGGAAGTTACTTCAAGCAAGCTTCTGTGGAACAGTACCTGCCTGCTACTGAGGTCCATTTGACAGAATGTGTTGCTTATTTGGACAAAACGATTAAGTACATGTACACTTCAATTAAAACGTATCTTGCTGCAGTCCGCCACTACCACGTTCGTTATGGATTTGACCTGAATTTGCAAAAAATGCTGCGCTTACAACTTGTGGCATTAAGCGTTCTCAGGGAGATAAGTCACGCGTGCGCTTGCCAATTACTATCCATCATTTGCAACTGTTCAGAATGCTTCTCAATATTCCCAAAACAGCTAACTATGAATCGATCATGATTTGGACAGCTATGACCCTAACCTTTTTTGGTTTTCTCCGCGTGGGTGAACTAACGTGTAACTGCAAATTCAGCTCATCTGCCCACCTCACAAAAGATAACATTGCATTTTACCCTGGGAAAGGGCTAGAACACCCACGCTTTATGACAGTGCACATTAAAGAATCTAAGACGAACCCTTTCGCATGGGGCACACAATCACTGTAGGTCAATTACGTCTCCACTTTGCCCGATCTTGGCTATGAAAAAGTATCGCTCGCAACGATCAGAGGCAATAGGCCCTCTTTTCATCCACATCTCCGGAAAGTCTCTTACGAAACAGACTCTGACCTCGGAGCGAGCCTCAAGCCGGTTTCAATGCAACTAAATATGCTGGTCATAGCTATCGGGTTGGAGCTGCGACAAGCGCAGCCTTCGCAAAATTGCCCACCTCGCTAATCAAAACTTTAGGACGCTGATCCTCAGATTGTTTCGAACGATATATCAAGACACCCATATCTACGTAATCAGGTGTATCAGCCACAATGTTCAAAGTCTCGAAATCATAGCCTTATTGTATTAGACTAAGAAATATTTCGTGGGGAAGTGCGTTCGCTAGGGGGCATACACGTTTTGTGTATTGTGGGGATGAAACGCTCCTGATTGTCACGTTCAAGCCCATAGACTCGCGCTAGTTAATTGTAATGATAGATCAGTTGAATCTGAAGAACTGTCAAACTGTGTATAAAGTTGGTCTGATAGGTCTCAAAGAATAGCTATCTCCTTGGTATTCGCGTGTGCGCATATTTAACGTTCTGTCGTGTGTGCGCTTAACGAAAGGAACTGTGTGTACAGTTGCATAGCTATCTCCATTGATATATAACAATCTAATGAACAGTCTAGTATAATGTAACATGAGTCTTCGGGATGACGTTTTTGACCATATTTTGTAACCAAGACCAGGAGTGTTTCACCCTGAAACCCCTTCTCCCACAAAACTTGCGTGTGTGTATTTCTTATGTTATGGCGCACCATTGCGAGCCTTGACCACAGAACAGCTTTAATCATTAAATGTTCTATATTCGGTTGAGCGCGAATAAGAATATAAAACTTTTCGCAATTTGTTGTTTTGTATTCTTTTGCTCGAAATGTTGTCGACAGTATAGTACTTGGACAGATACCACAGGCTGATATGAGAGCGAAGAGCATACATATCTGGTAAATTAATTCATCACATACTTGCGCCTTTAAAAGGGTGATAAACAGACTGACATAAAAACGATATGTCCCGGCAATATCGTTTTTGTCCCGCTTCAAAAACAAAGATGGCGTCCGACAGCAAATTGCGATCGGTAGTGAAAAAGCAAAATATGTTATGATAGAAGGTATATAGCAGAAAGATATCTGCAGCTGTAAAAAGATAAGTTATTCTAATTGTCTCCTGTTTTTGTGATAGAATTTTGAGAGAACATAAAATTTCTGCTCCATGCATCACATCATGTTTTGTTAAGGATACATATAAAGATAGCATAGATTATTCTCTTTTGCTTAATCTTAACTCATAGAAACAGCACAAAAAAATTGTGAGACTTTTCCTTATTATGAACTGCCATGAATTTTTTAGGGGAAGGGGAAAATAAAGGCAACAGAAAATACTAAAGTAGATCTGTAACAGTGAAATTAATTGTCACTTTCAACAACCAAACTGATAGGCTGGCTTCTTGCCGACGGCTCTTTAATTTCAAGCCTAAATTTTTGGTTCAGGGGCTGCATATTTTCCACATCTAATCCCATTTTCTTTTTCTTTTTTGGATGTGCTGTGTACTTACCCTGCATTTCTTTGCAGGGGTGGGTACTTCGGGTATATCTACCTCTGGGACCAAAGGATTGGGTATCTCTTAAAATAGATCAGATTCAAGTGCCAATGAATCATTATTGTTTATGCCTTCATCAAGCTTGTGGAGGGAAGAGCTGGATGCAATGCTGTTTACATCATGCCCCATTGCACGTTCTGGTGTATAGTTGTTTGACATTAGTTCCTAGAAAATAATTATATAATATGGCTATTTAATAGGTTGCATATACAGTAGAGTTCAATATTATGCTCATACAAAAAATTAAATTTTATATAATATGTATATCAAAAGACTAGATTTTAAAAACAATTAGACAAGTTTTCATTTTACATTATATGCACCAGAATTATTTCAAAATGAAACATGCAAAATGCTCGTGTTTTTAGACATGTCACTTTGCATTTAATCTACATATGCTATTAAGTTAGCTGTATCCGTATAAGAGCAGTTTTTGAAAGAACGCAATAGCTATAAAGCAATCTTAATAAACAACATAAATTTTAGCAAAATGCAAGTTCAAACTTATACTTATTTTTAGTTGCAGTCAATGCCCCAGCCCACCCCACACAGAATAAAGCTGGATTGTTTATTACTTTTAGAACAATGTAAAGTATAAATAAAAAACCATGAGAATATAGACACTCGTAAAATTTGCCTTTAGCCATATTTAACATTCAATACGCATATTTATTGCGCAACACTTACCCAACTCACTAATACCGTTACGTGAATCCACGAAAAAGTAGGTTCGTCCCCAAAAAACTCTATGATTCGTTGAGATGTTGCTTTCGGCGGAGCTGGTGGCTTTCCTCCTCCGGTTTTTCCCTACGAATTTTTGTCTCGACTCATTTTTTCGCGCTTCATTACGCATCGCTCTCCATTTCTCTTTCACATCCGTTGCACTCCTTTTGGCAACACCAATTAAGTAAATGTTTTCCCAAACGGCATGTTTTCGCTCATTACTTATGGTTGAAGAAAGCTTTTCTCGGACAGTTTCAAGCTTTTCTTCAGCCAACTTTAATTTTAAAGTGCACTCACCCGAATAAAAGTACAGCTTTCGTGCTCGTTTGTTGACCATTTTTGTTTTTCCCGCCTTGCAGAAACACAGCATGTAACGCGGAAAAAAGCGATTTACTCCGCTTAGAAGTAAGCCTATCCGCGGATAGTTAAACGTTGTACTAAACGGGCAATTTTATCCTTCGTTTAACTAACCGGCGATTAGGAAACTTATACGCTGGGCAGTGACTAAACACACAGTTTAAGGTAAACGCCTTTTATACAACCGGCCCCTGCAGGCCAACCCCGGCTATGCTATACATGGGCAACTGTGAATCACTGCAAGAAAAAAGTATCTAAAGTCCAACTCCTGCAGTGCTGTCCAAAATTTTATTCCGTTTTCCAACAGTGGAAAAACCCATATTGCAATCGAGGACTCGAAAATTAAATATTCTTGTGAAATTTTTCCGTGAAACAACTTCTAAAAGCATCTCCAAAATTAAACAGTGTGTCCAAAAAAATTTCACTCTCACTAAAGTGCAAATAGAAATGTTAGCAATAGAGTTGCAATCCTAATTGTTGATGAAACTTTAAGTTCAGAATTTTAGCTAGCATTTTTTTTAATTACAGCTGCTTTCTGTATGAAATGATGGAGTTATCAATGTTTGTAATTGCCGTGAAAAATGAAGAAATACCAAATATATTGAAAGGAATGCATTTGAACAAACTCTGTTTGTCAAATATTCAAAGTCGCACATCACTGCAAAATTTCAACACAACATGGTTTGGGCGCAATTCACAACCGATCAACGCACGTTTATGGTGCTAGAGTACAATTCGACTGGAAGTCCACGGCGGGACAGCCTCCATGTACCAGGAGAATTTTGAGAAATTTTGTATTCCACACATGGGAACAGCCAAAATTGAAGTACTGAAAAGTCTGGAAGACTACGAACCGCTATAGGTTGGTGAATAACATCAACACAGTACATGAAGCACTTTGAGGTGATCCACGAATAAGTGCTAGACGTAACCCAACGGGACTGTCGAAGACGGCATTCAACAGAATCACGAAATTGGATCTTAAGTGGCATCCATACACAATGAACATACGACATGAACTTTTCCCACAAGATCTATCGCGACTTTTATCATTTTGCGCATCGTTGGTGGATAGATATGCCCACTTCTGGCCCAATCTTGTCATTGGAGATGAAGCTTCATTTCAAATGAATGCACGTGTGTGCATTTTACGCCATTGCACGTTGTGTGATGAATTAACTTAAATAAATTTGGGAAATTGAAGAAGAATTCTTCATAACGTCATTAGTGTTTTTTAAAAGGAAGCATGAAGTTTGCTTTTAGGTCCTTAGTGGCGGCCCCGAAATGCGGCTTAACGCGCACTTCAAATGAAATAATTTGACCTGACCGAAAAAACATTGAACTATTGTACGCAACTTTTATTGATTATTGGACTTAACAGTTCTCTTAAAAAGACTGCATGCCGTTGTCTGCGATATTATTGCTTTTCCTACATTACTGATGTCAATAATAATTATATTGGTGGTCTTTGCTTGTAAAACATTATTCAGTTTTGTATTTAAAACATGCGTTTTAGTGAACTTAACGTTTAAGCCGTTAACTCCAAATTTTAAAATGCATCTGACGAAACTAAAAGCAGCAAAGTACCTACTATGTGTTCATGTCGAATTGCGGACATTTGTTCGAAGCTATATTAGCGTTTAGACTTGATGGTGATTAAATGAAAATTAAAAGATGTCATATCGCTTTGCTCTCTGTTTTGAAAAAAATAATTGCCTTAAAATATTCAATATTGCAGTCACCTGCAAATGACCTAGATTTAGAGCGTGTTTACATTGAGAAAAGAGTTCGATTTTTACGGCTGGCTTACTGTGTGATAAAAAGCACGAACTTGTGATACACAGATATTTCAACACGTATGGAAAAGCACAGTCGATCCGAACGTTTGACCCAATAAAACTTTTTACTCGGTACAATTGACGTTTATTTTCTAGAGACAGATTATGCATGCAGTAATATTTAAGCACGAAAATATAAATACACACACGACGACGTCTATTATATCAACGCCAGTTATACCATTATCTGACTACACAAATATCATGAATTAAAATTTCGAGGGTTTGCATTTCCACTAGTGTTGAAATACTGTGATGCATATCAATGCAACAACTTTCCATATTTTTGCACTTGATTTGCACTTGCCTGTACACACAACGGACTTTATGTATTTCAAATTAGTATGGGAAAATCAGCGTGCATAAATTTCTTCTACAAGTTAGCAAGTTCAATATTTTTCTGGCGAAAACGACAAAACCAATTAGGAATGATTTTATTAATGTTTATTTTAAAGCTTTGTGTGCTAATTAAGTCGTAAACAGCTGAACCACAGTATAGAGAATGGGCAGTAGGGACACTTAATTGAAGTTTGTGTGTCCATGGATATCGCGTTATGCATCTCATTACTATCATAGCAGCCAGTCAATTAGAACACTTAACTGGCCGGTGGCAGCCAGTAAACGGCAAAATAATTGGGCGCCGTGTTACACTGCTGAGTTGCTATGCTCTGCTTTGCTATACTGTGCCTAAACTTCATTAACATTTACTATGGCGAGCAAGGGCTCAAATGATCACCATGCAGGGCGAAAGCTTAAAATTAAAATGGGGAAACATTTTCAAATGTTAAAACTAATAAATCGTTCTACATGTCGAGTAACAGTTTTCTAGCTTTATAAAGTAATGCTTGGTTCGATAGCGACGGCCAGCTGGACAATTAGTTCATGCTAATTAACATTTGGAGCATAATGCTAGTGTTCGTCATCAAATCAAAGCGGCACTAATTTTATTTGCACTTCATGCTTTGCTGCTGACCTAGACAAGATTAAAATAAGTTTAAAAGAACAGCGAGGAAAAATTGTCCATGTTGACTTAGATTCATATCAAAACACGGCTCGTATTGCCAATGAGCGTTCAGAATTTGCAATTTCCATTTTACAATGTTTTATTGATTAGTGGTTTTCATATTTGCTGAAATTATCTCAAGAGGACTGCATGTTGATCGTGCATGCGAAATTATAGTTTTTTTTTGCGTCACTTTTGTAAATATTGCTGGTGCTGATTCTTCGCAGAACGACACTCGTTGCAGTATTTAAAATCCTACGTTTACGTTTTGGTGAGTTTATTGCAAATTACGTTATTTTTTTACTTTCAACTATCTATTTTTAACAGATGAATTTGAAAAGTTGAAATTAACGTATTTACTTTCTGTTTCTGTCCAGCTGCGTGTATTTGTTTAAAACTCGTGTTTAAGGTTTAACCCACTGTATACAGTGCCAGTGTTTCTGCATTTCATTTCTACACGTAGACGATATGTTGTGCTCCGATATCGTTCAGTTTCGTATTGCATGTCTGAGAACTGAATATTTTCACGAGTACTAACATTATAAAGCACGCTGAGTTAATATCTGAAGAGTTAATTCCCATTCCCTAGTCCGACCGTTCACAAAATGCTATTTTATCAAGAGATACCTCCATAAAATCATAAGGACGTTAATGCAAAGTCTTTTGACTGTGTTATTAGCCTGGAGAATAGTTTTTTTTGACGCGATCAAGGTACAAACAAATGTAACGCAAAAACCAACGTAACGGCAAAAAAGCAGTGGAAGGAAATATTGTTGATGGATTGCTGATAGAAGACTTAGGTTGAAATATTGGCGATAGCAATTTAAGAGAAATTTTACGCCTGAGCCTTGACAAAACAAATTAAGAAAAACCATGCAGTAACAGTTGGTACCAGTTTGAAAAAGATAATTTCTAATGTTTGAACGGCAAAAGTCAGAGTATGTGCTCAATAGCAATTTGAGCTTGTGTACTTGAAGAGCAAGGAGCAGTAGAAAGTTATAGCACACTAATTGGATTTTGGAATGTGCATGGAGATGCGCCGCAGTTCTAGATAAACAAGTAACATTTAAACCGTTTTAGTTTTGTTCAGACACTGGAACATCCACAACAAATTACGGTTGTGGATATACTTTGAATGCTGACTGAAGTAGACATATCCTATGATTTGGTTGTGCAAAGTCTGAATCCTACTTACTCTACTTTGACTGAACTTCATCTATTGAACCATATTGTTGGGCTACATATTTATGATGATGCTTGCATTGAATTTCATCCCACAAAACTTGTCATAACAATATATTGTGCCCACAAGGCCAGGTGTGGTTGCCACCTTTTAAAGAAGCAAGTTCAAAAACGTTCATGTGAGTTTATGAGAAGTAGGACAGCCAGGTCCGGCTTCTCGATGAAGCGAGGCGACGTTGATGTAACTTGCTTACTGAGCTCTTATAAATTTATTTTCTCATGCAATAGATTTTCCCAAGGGATCGCCCCAAGTCATTGTCCAATTTTACTACCTGCCAATCAAAACAAGATTCAATCCAAGAGAAAAAGTTGAAATATGATAGAACATTTAATAACAAATGATGAACAATATTTGTTTGACAATTTACATTTATTTTTGAATAAATAATTCAAAACACTGTATGACAATATTATTAACAATCTTGCATTATGGTAAAATGCTCCGGGCATTCAAGGCACAATAAATTAACTGTATAAATACATTGTTATGCATACTAGCTTCAACATATCAGAGCTGTGCGGTTGACCAAAAGATTCGGTTCAGTCTTCTTTTTGGCTCTATGGACCCGTTATTCTCCCTAATCTTGAGCTAAAAATCCAAAAATGATTTGTTTTAATTACATTTTTGAAAGTGAAAATTAATTATATGTATGATTTCAGCTTTGAATTTTCGACGACTGTAAGTCGCTTTTAGGCGGAACAGGTTCTGAACAACCAGCTCCAGAAGGCACGAAATTTGAATTTCAAGTACTGGTACGTAAAAGAATTTTAATTTTTTTTTAGCCTAAGATTTTTAATTAGCATTTAAAAACACTAAGGTATTGTTGAAAAACAGAGAATTCTTTAATAATAGACCTAGAACAAGTGCTTGGTAAACAGACCAGCACCAAAAATTGAGAATAATTTGCCCTTATAAATCCGCCATATTGAATTTGACCAGGAGTTAAACGTCAGTTGTCAGTCTGTAAAATGAAACAGTTTCTAATAAAAAATTCTGTTTTGTGAAATTTACAGTTTAATTACAGTTCTCTTAAGACAATGAAATAAAGACAGTGACACACTGATGGTAAAATAATAGCTAGTTGTGTAGAGTAACAAAAAACGGTTTTAGTTTTGCGTAAGTTTCTGAGTAAGCATTGATTTATTTTGAAAATGCTTTGCATGCTTGTATGACTAAACAAAACTAAGCAACTCCCTCTAAAACAACAAAAGTGCTAGTTGAGCTGTTAGAATAGTGTTGAAAATTACATAATTATCTGGATTTTCAAACGCTCAAACATAGTGAGTTTTTATCATTTTTTTAGTCTTATCACAGCAACCTTGAAAGCTCCGTAAGCAATTTCTGGCTTGTATTTTCTGCTGTTATCATTTGCATTATCGCACTCTCCTGTTTCTTTGGGTCATCTTTTACGTGAAAAGTCCATAAGATCTCTTTTCCTATATTCGAGACGTTTTCTAAACTTTTTTCAATTAAAGTCTCGAATTCATGTCTTTTTTGTAAACTCGAACTCTGGTTGACAAAAACAAATCGCACTTCTTGCGACCGCGCGAAATTCTCTCTCGCAGGAGTCTGGAACTAGTCAAAATGCCCTTAGAAATCCGCCTTCTTGTGGCAACAAATTTTTCACAGAGAAAAGATAGGAGTACGCATTCTATATCTACTATTTCTATGGTGAGACCAAAGCACCAAAAATTGTCTTCGGTACACCGAACAGGTATATATTTATATCAAGATTTATAGTTATCATCTCTAAAGGGATTTTGTTCCCACATCCAGATAAGTGTTATACACTCAAGTATTTTGTATTTTTATAGTAAACCTCGAGCCTCTTGTGCTTGCCTTCTCGCCTTCGCTTAGTTTGAAGCAAAGCCCTGTATTATACTTGTCAAACAGTTTCCTTGTATATCAGTGTCCACACACTGACAGAGACACTTGCAAACACCGCTGCAGCACTAAAATAGTTTTTGCAGTGTATAGAAAGCAGTTCCGTATTCATGTCAGATATGCGTGTGAATACTGATACAGCCTCCGTGAAATTTGCAGCCATAAATGCCAACAAGAATGCTTTCAAACTATTGGGGTTGTTTGCCTGCATACAGTATCTTCAAGCACAACTTTAATTAGTTTGCAAAACTGAAAACTTCGGAACATGGCATTGTGAAGCCAATATTTTGCCTTAACTTCACACTTCAAGCATGATAAAACTTCCTCACGGAGCAATCTACTGGCAGACGACAAATTGCTTTGCAAGAGTATGGAATTGCTGTTTCGGAATGTAAAACATACTCGAAAAGTTATAAAAATAAAAATTGCCTGTTGTTGTCAGTTAAGTGCAAGGGCTCAGCAAAACCCTTGACAATCACTGCTCCTTAAATTGGTTCAAACTCCTTTCTTCAATAAATTGTGGAAAAACAACGAGCGTATTATCTAGGTACTCGTGAGCAATTTAAACATATCAAGAATAAAGTGCGAAAAGCCATTGCTGAAAGAAAAGAAACATTTTGCCAGGAAAATGTGTGCAATCGAAGTAGTAATCCGCGAAGAAGGTGGAACCTTATCAATAAGTTATCTGGTAGATCGGCAAACACAACCACGCTTTGCTACGAAGATGAAGATGGAAAGTTCATATCAGGACTAAACCTAGCCACTAGACTAAACAAGTTCTATATCTCAGTTGCCTCAGACATCTTTCCTTTGGATTATGCCACATTACCAGCGTTTCTACCGGCACAACAGTAATTACCAACCATTAGTACATTTGCAGTATGTGGAAAACTGTCAAAATTGAATCCTCGTAAGACCATTGGACCTGATGGTATCCCTAACCGCATCTGGAAAGAATTTGCACCAGAACTTGCGGGTCATGTGGCAAAAATGTTTAATGCATCATTTTCTTCTTGTCTATTCCCCAAGTTGTGGAAAGATTCATATGTTTCCCCTGTACCTAAAACCACCCCGGTTACATGCGACGATGGTCTAAGGCCCATTTCCCTTACGCCATGTATTTCTAAGGTCCAAGAAGATTTTGCCGTGATCGAAGTGCCTAATAGAGGATGTTCAGAGTGAGATAGATCCACAACAATTCAGTTTCCTGAAAGGCTCGTCCACTATCTACTGTCTTCTTGATATGTTTGAGAATTGGCTTTCTTCGCTCGATCAGCCGTCGTAGTACCTGCGGATCTGCTTTCTAGATTTCAGTAAAGCATTCGATCACATAGATCACAACATCCTGGTTAGAAAGTTGCTTGGTCTGGGTGTTAGACGGCATCTTATTCTTTGGCTTTGTAGTTTCCTCAGCAGCCGGCGCCAAGCTGTCAAATTCAGTTCTTTCCTAACTGAATGAGAGTCAACTCATGCAGGTGTCCCCCGAGGAACTAAGCTTGGTCCAATACCCTTATCCAACGTGTGGAGCGGGTCCAAAGGAGGGCAACGAAGTACATCCTAAACCTTCCGTACCTGTGCAGCGAGACTTATCGGGAACGACTTGTCAGCTTGGACCTCTTACCACTATCTTACTGGCATGAGTATTTGGATCTCGTATTCTTTTTTAAAGCGGTGAACGGCTTGGTCGACGTGTCCCATGATGTCCTACCAGAAGTCATTTCTGAAACCAGAACGACCAGATCCTCCAGTGGCAACCAAATTTCCTTCCGTCCGGCCAAATGCAAAACAACTACCTACCAACGCTCCTTCTTCATTCGTGCAACTAGAACCTGGAACTCTTTACCACCTACACTAAAATCTCCTGGCATTAATATTAGGCAATTTAAAACCGATTTACAAATTTACTACCTGATAGCCCTAAGAGAATGCTTCAACGAAGAAGATCCGAGGACATGGAAGACTATATGTCTGAAGTGTAACACTAGTCGCCACTTATGTTCCAAGCTAACTTGTTGTTTTTAGTAGTCTCCTGTCCATGTACTGTGTGTGTGTGTGTTATTATAATTGTGTGTATTATTGTATAAAGGGCCCACAGTAATTGGTTTACACTGTTGTGGTGTCCCTGCCATTCTTGTCCATGTTTATTGTCTAGATGTCTATTTGTAAATCTGTTAAATGTTTTTGGCAAAGTTAAATAAATAAATAAAAATAAATAAATAAACTACTTGTCGTTATGAACAATGACCTCGCACTGAAATCCCCTTTGAAGGCGAATCGTTGGAAATATGTTGACGATATGTCATTATCAGAAGTTATTAATATCGATACACCATCTAGATTACAGTCCGATCTAGACCAAATTTATTTCGAATTTGTCCACATGCAATAATATGAATCTAAATCCAAAAAAGTGCAAAGAAATGGTCTCTGCCCGTTAAAAATCACACCAATTCTCGATTCCTTGTCTATCAATGAGTACGTCAATGAATCTTCGAAACAGTTCATGTCTGTCCCTTCCTAAATGCCGCACTGACAAATATAAGTTTTTTTTCCTGCAATGGCCTACATATAACACTGTTGCGAATTGTATCATACTAAAAATATCTTTGTCACCTTCTAACTAACTTTGTATTAATTTGCTTGGATCATTTTAATATAATGTATTAACGTCTCATATTGCAACCACTGTACCGTATTATGCATGGCAAATTGCATTTTTAGATAATAGTTTTAAAATAGTTCTAATTGTAAAAACTTCTATGTGTAATATTTAACTTGTAAACATATTGCAATTCACGAAACGTGCAAAAATATGTCAATAAACCATTCTTATTTATTTATTTATATATTTATTTAAATTCAGTTATCTTTGTCCTCGCAACTTGTTTTCAAATTTTGAAACAGAATTGGCAATTTTGACGCGGCTTTTGTACTCCCGAGTCATTTGAAGGACATCCATATGTACCACCAACATTTGCAATGTCATCGTTCGAAACATTTAAAACTTTCGAAACATTAACAACAGCAAATTTATCATACCACCACCCATTCAATAATTCCATTCCAAATTCCATTTATGCTTAACTGATATTTTGTCAAAATAAGAGGGTCAGGTTTTCGTCGCTAGTTAGTGCAACGAAATGAAATAAAACAGAACAGGTTCGAGGGTAATGATTTTGATTTGGAGTTGTAATTTCACTGAGGCCATGAGTGTAATTTGGTTTGAAATCAAACACGTGGTTGCAGAATGGCGTAACCGCAAAGCGAGATAGAGAGCTACATTTTGGTGCCGTAAATATAGTTACCTTTTGAAATTCTTTGTCTCTAAATCTGTGTTTCACCATTATGCCCAAACAATTATGTGGTAGTTCGCTTATTTTCTTTAGTAATTTGCTGCACGCCATTTTAGTTGTTTAAATATCTGTATTTTAAAAATTATATTTTAATATAATTTTTTTCCAGCAATGTTGTATAAACATTTTATCTTTTGGGAATCGACGCTGATTGACTGTATCAATTCAGTTCTTTCATTTAATTGGATCTTGGGGTGAAATTATTCTTGTATATTTATCGCACTAGCTCAGAGAAACGTTTCGTCAGCTAAACAAGGATGGGTAACATGCTCGACTGGTTGATCTTTTTCTTGCTCTCAACAATACTGGCGGATGCACAAGAGAAAACAGTTACGCCGATGGACTTCTGTTTTGATGCAAGCTATGAAGGTAAAGATCTTATAATTGTATATTTTCGTATGTTTGCCATTGTCAATTTGGGTACAAAAAGAAAAAAGACCTGACTCAATTACATTCAAGACATATAATACATCACAAAAAATTTGTCATATTTTTCGTCACGTAGTAACTAGAGTTTTAAAAAATACCAAGCACAGTCAGTATTGTTATGTTAGCCGTATTATATAACGCAAAAATAAGTTAAAAAGGGCGATAGTGGGACTTGGCAGTCTTGTTCAAAATATATAACTTTCAATACTCAAGATGTTTTAAAACTCTAGTTACAGGGTTTGAAGTGGGATTTGGAACAAGAAAATTGGGAGCTTTTCGTAGTCGCGAAAGATGAGCTGTTAAAAAAGCTATTTATTACAAAATTTGTATTTTATGGGGATTGTTAATGTTCTAGTCGAATCAATATTACATTTGAGAGCATGATTATACGCTTTAGGAGACAAGTGACAGCTTTCTAGCCAAGTTCCAGGGTTCGAAAGAAAGCTACACAAAGATAGTTACATATACGTGCGTAATTTTTTTGTAAAGACAGTAAAAAAACCGATGTTATGATGGTTGTTTACAGAAAAAAATGTATATTCGTACTCACTAGGCCTGGGCATATAATTTATTTTCTTGTTTAAATGCACTTAAATATAAAACATATTTTATCTTTTCGTTTATAAAAGTGCCTTTCACCCAATTTTTTAAATTTTTTTTATTTATATACACCCACAAGTAAGGAATCAATATATTTTTATGGTAAAAAATAATTCTATTCTTCTGTTTTTCGTGTAAAACTGTACGTATATGTTGACCGAACGCATCGTGGCCTGGTGACTGTGACGAAGCAGGTGTGTAACTAAACTTGTTGACAGCTGGAGACATTTCTGCCTTGTTTATTACGTTGTCTGTTTGATTTTACGTCCAGCTAAGTATGTCTTCAAACTCCTAGGATTCTAATCAATGCTCATTTTCTCATGACTCATGATCAGAATTTAACTATATTCCCTGCAAATATTCTGTTATTGAGTCTGAAATAATGGAAGCTTTCGATGTACAGAATGGCGCAGACGATAAGAATGAGGACACAAGCGCTGTTAAAACTCACGATGGTGAGCCATATGCATATTCATGCAACCTATGGCAGACTAACAACGGGTAGCAGAATATAGTCAGTGACAAGCGAAGAAAGAGCAAAGGCTGGCAAGTTTGAATGATACGCTAGCTGGAAGAGAGAGCTGGAAGAGAAGGGCTTAGTACTTGTAAGATATGACTTAACTTACACTAATTTGTAAATACGCGAAGGACAAAGTATAACAGGGTCAGCTGCAATTTTTATTGAAATATATATGTATTATTAACTTTTTAACTTCGATTCCTCCAAAATGCAAATGAGTGCTGCTGTTGCTAAGACATCGAAAAATGTGTGGAGGCATTGTGTGATGAAAATCAGATCATATTCTAGGCGCTCGTGTGGTAGTTGTTCAATTTCAATTTGGAAATGAGTGTTCGTGTTGCGAATAAATGGAGAAAAGTACCAAGTCATTGCCAGAGGAATGGTTGCCTGAAAGCATGGAAGCTCCAAAATAGATAAGATTGCATCCAGCTTTTAATACTGTTTGCCTTGAAAGATGGTCATTGCCTTTGGCAACCGGAAAATATAAAACTATTGATACAGCCGATTCCGTTTTGACCGTAAAACGACATGCGTTCGCAACGCACGTTGGGTTATTCAAAATTGGCTTTTTCTAACTATGAAATGACTTGTTTCTAAGGGGCGCAGTTTACGTCGGCATGCTACAATAGAAGCCACTCTGCTGCATTTTTCATGTGCTTCGTTGACAATATTATAACGATTTGTGTTCAAGCCTCGAGGTTACGGTTTGTTTCTGGTTTCTCACATTAAAACACTGGTTTTTATAGTTAAAATGTTGTGTTTGACATCTCAAACCTACTGCGTTTGACATGCACTTTGCTGGGCATGACTTATCCATGTTGTTGCTATTATAAACTCAAAACCAGCAAATAAGCTCGGAAGATCAAGTATATTAGTGGAAAACCTTTAAAAGAGGACTTATAAAAATATATTGGTAATCGCTTCACGCTTGAGACTTAACGCATGTAATAATAACAACGTCAATGAAGCACAGGTAAAATGCAGCAACGTAAGACCCGCCCCTTAGAACAAGTCGTTTCACCGTTAGCAACTGTCAATTTTGAATAGCGCAACGAACGTTGCGAACGCATGTCGTTTCACGGTCAAACGGGATCGGCTATAAAAAAAGTTATCACGAAACTGGTTCCGAGGACATGTAAGTTACAATAAATTTTCTCACCCTCAAGACTTGTAAAAGGCATAATAAAAAGCCAACTAATTTGAAATCACCTATAAAAAGAATTTGCTTTCATAAAATTTGAAACTTTATTTTTCCACAGGTTCATGAGAAGTGTGGCGTATCGTATATACTTTGTATATGCTTATATTGGCAAAACCAGAATTCCACTTCCAGCATGTACATGTGCTCATGATACAATTAGAAGAAAATTTTAAACAAAAAAAAAGGGTGAAGATTTTGTTGGCTTTGTGGATGAAGTCATGGAAGACTGAGATGCAACAGCATAATTTGTATTGTCACTCAACAATCAGAAGCATCAACTTCATGTATAGCAAAACTTTCAATCTGTGAGTTTCTAAATTTGAGTTCTACAATTATTTAATATATATGTTTTTAAATTCAAAGCTTCAATTGCAAATCAGAATTTTGTTTTGACTGTTATCCATTAACCTACAAAACAGCCTACTTTATGATTCATACACTGCCTAACCTAGAAAAACTGGCTGCATTTGTGTATTACCTGCCCTCCACTACATCTCTACCTGTAGATGCCTTTGGCTGATCAACTACGTTTGTCAAGACACGTAAGGAGAAATCATGTAATTATAATTTAACCAAAGCTAGCTTGGCATGCATATTTCTTGGGCTGTCTTTCACATTCTTAAGCCCTTTCATTGAGTTTTTGCACGAACGACAATATCTTGCTTTTTTGGGTACAGGATCAGTTGAAAGGAATTGAGTAACACAAACTAAATAAAAATATATTTTCAGTTTTGAGATGTACATACAAAAATACATAACTACCAATAATGTATCATTATTATAATAATAAAGGTACACTGTCTGATCAATGCATATTTTTGTTCAGCCATATTACATACAGGAGTATATGATATAGTTCACAGTACCTGGCGAAGTACCAGGCATCTCTTGTATAACCATGGCTTTTCTCTTTATCCATGTCTCTGTTGCTTCATTTCTTGGCTGTTTTTGCAACATTGTTTTCATTGGAGCAGGTGCCATTGTCTTCATCTTTTTTCTTGATGCTCCAAATTTCTTGTTCAACTGATCATGACCATCAACAAAAGTGTTGAATATTTGTCAACATAATCTAGGTATAAAATATTATATCTTTAACATTTTGAGACATCAAAATACACTAGGTTTTCATACCATATTTGGCTTGACTTTCACATTTTGTACTGTGGCTTCAACATTTTTAAATTTGGGGTACACAATTTTAATTTGCTCAGTACCATCTTTATTTTTTCTATCATCCCGAAACAGATTATTATTAAAATGCACAACTGCAATTATGTGCCTAATAAACAATACATGTATAAATGCTTGGAGTGAAGCGTTGGATTTTATATTCCAATTGGTCAATTGAACATGAATATACTAAAACTGTAACATGCAAACACTGCAGCTAAGTGTTGGCCTTGATTACTGCCATACGATCTATTGTATCTGCAGAACAGATTTTCCCATGTGAATGATATACAATATATTTCAAATAAACACATATTAATAATTCACTAATAATTCACATACAAAATTTTGTATGCCAATGTTAAATTACCTGCAGTACATTCCTTGGTATGAGTAGGCTATCATTTTAGGAGCAAATTGGTTAGGCACTGAATGAAAGCCCCCGAGACAACTTGTTTTTGCAATTGGAGATGCCTTTTTATGCCTTTCATCAGTGAGGTTTTCTTCAAAACTTTACAATGTTTTTCATAAGCTGTTGTATCTTGAACCTTAACACATATATGATGGTTGCAATATTATTACAATGATCCCAACCCCTGCAAACAGAAAAGTTCTCTGCATGTTGCTCATATTGTTCCTGATATTGTTGTGCCGATGGGAGTGGCTTAGTATATTTTTTCCTGCTGATTATGAATGTATATATCTCTATACCTTTTCAAGCCACAGCCTGTCAGAGATAGCTTCTCCATGATTAGGAATGTCTGTGTTTGTTTATAAAATGGGACAGAAAATGTCCAAACTTGGCCCAAATTAACTCTCCATCACCAAATGATGTACTTACTGCACTCCACAACAAATGCCTTTCACAAGGTTTTATCCTCTCAGCCAGATTGTCACATTTCTTTTCTTTGCTAATTTTAGTTAACACTTTTTGAATCTCTAAGTTAAAAAAAAATCAATATCTATTATATACATGCACAAAACTTTTAATATTTTCTCATGACAACCAATCACATTTCATATTTGGCACAAGGCCAAAACTAAAATAATTATCATTTTTCCAATCAGAACACTTATTTTGGCGCAGAAAATAAACAATACTCAACTCTTTTTAAGGTGCCATAGGTCAAAGTAATGTTTGATGTGGGCAAGGTTTTCCCTCATATATTTTGCAATTGCAGAATGGCGGTCAGTTAGGAAAGTATCAAAGATAACCACAGACACTAGCAGGGTGTCCATGTATTGCTTGAAACCCAACATGTCCATTGCTTGGCTGCTTTCCACAAAATTCCTCTGTCAAATGCAAATTACATTTTTTAAGTAAAAGAAAAGTTCACTTGACTCCACTCACTTTATGGAAAAACTCTGACCTACCTGAGTCAAAGAACAATCAATAATAAGTGGAACTGTGTAACAAAATATTGTGTGTGCACAATATTTGGCACTTTGCCCCATGCTATCATGTCGACCATCACCAGTAATGGCCATAATCTGCCAAGTAGCCTTCAGTTTTTCTACCATCTTTTTGGTATTTCTTTCAATACAAATGAATTGCTGGAAACATCTTTTTCTAAAAAGGCATTCAATGACATCTCATGCTAAAATATCTAAATCTATCATGCTAAATAATCAGACTGGTTGGGCATATACTACCATGCGACAAGGAGATGAAGCAACTAGGGCATGAGCTCAATAAACTGTAACCTAATAATTTACTTACAGCCTGATGTTTGAAGTAAGTCTTTAAAGAAATACATTATAGACCCACGTTCCTAAAGACTAAGAAGGTCTTTTTGATGGTGAAATATATAACAAAATTAATTGCAGTAATTTTGGTTTCTAACATGTTAAGCTGACTGATCCAGGTATTCACAGGTGAAGGACAAATAGGATTGAAGCATTGTGTTGGCATTTTAACCATGGTGCCAATAACAGCAGTCACGAAAAAGGGTTTCTCTGATTTGCACTTTGGACATGTATTGAACAGGAGCAGTAGCTGGCATAGAAAAACAATGAACTTTGGCTCATTTCGAATGTTTTCAGAATTTTGTGACTCCCTGGAATAGATAGAAACAAAATATTACATGCTAACTACCAAATATTTGTTACTCTGCTAGCAGTGGTTTCTGTGGTGCTAGCAGAGCCGGGCAATGCATGTATGCACACTCATTAAAATTTTACAATACTAATCACAATTCACAAATGAGTTACAATGTTGCTAATTCATCGTCTAAAGACAATTCAGGTTCAGACAGATCACTGTTGGATTCAGGATATTGAAACATGCATGCTCATATGATGCATCAGGAAACTGAGGCTCTTCTTCAATATCTACTTCTTCGTCACTGTTCAGAGTTTTATCATGTTCAGCAATAATGTTCTCCATAGAGGTTATGGTGCTCATATATTTAGGTCCTCTGTTGAATACAAATGGCAAAATTTGCAATATTACCATTAGAAATACATCGTTTCTCGTAAACTCAAAACTATTACTTTTCACAACTAAATTTTCTTGATAATACATTGCGTCCGAAATGCAAATTGCACACGAGTTTAATTTGGCTTATAATAGCTGGGTATAACTCTTTGGCACGGGGAAACATTATTCTCTATGCAGTGGGTTACCTTTTTGTTGCTGAATTTGATTTTCCTGCACCTTTATTTTCGCTTCAAGACTAATGACCTTGTTCCTAAGCTGGTGGTTTTCTTACAACAAAGACACTCGTGTGTTTGACTGGAAAAATCTTGCGTCTACGAAATAGGTCATACTTCATATATTTCTATTTGCGCAAAACACACATCATGCATTGATTTACAGTGAACGATTGTTCCAAAGTTTGAGGAAAGTCACCTCCTAAATCAGGTTCTGACAGAAGCGCAGCACTTTCCTTCCAAAGCTACTTTGTTTCCGAAGCTTTTTCCTCCCGAACCCTTATCCTATTCAAGCAGATATTCACATTAAATTTTTCGGATCGAAATATGATAACAGTAGCAATGCCAGGTAAATCTCAAACAGTCCATCTGAATAGAGAAACATATTTCAAAATATGTACATATTTGTACAATTTTACTCACGCTGCGATACTGTCTGTTTGAACGCGAATCGGTGCTGTTGTCATCGTCAACATTGCTAGCCTCAGCTTTCTGGCTGTATATGGTAGGAACAGTATCCTTTTTCAATATCGCGCGACTAAAGAACGTCGTCCTTGGAATTTTCATGAAAGGGCTTTCAAAACCGTCTGCTTTAAAACGCTATGAACAAAGGCGTGATGTGTCTGTGGGAGACCATTTCGCACGTTTTGTCCGCACAAACGCAATCCAAACTCTCCGTCTTTTCTTTTCCGAATCATTATCTTCAGGAAATTTATGAAGACCAATACTCTTGGAAGGTTCAGGAACATTTGAAAGCCAGCCGCCACACATATATTGGGCACTTTCTCTCGAAAAGGACGAACAATTTCAATGGCACAAAATTGCGGCGTATATGTAAATAGAATTTAAAAAAATTATTGCAAACACGAGTTACTCCTGCTACGTCACTCGACCCAACTTTCCGGAAAGTCATTTCGTACGGCCACAATATAACTAGTAAGAAAATATGCACTATTCTACAGTTTCAAGGCGCAAAAAATGCGACAACCAGTTAAAAATAAAACAACCTTTCTGTATAATTCCACTATTTGAAGGCTCTACGTTTTATTGATGAATTTAAAAAAATGGGTGATAGGCACTTTAATAACAAAAACGAAAAAATATACAAAATGTACATTTTTTCATATTGTTTAATTAAGGTCGGTAGCTACGGTGACTGATATATTGCTACGTGCTAGCTCCTATCACGGAGTTCGCGTTCGCGTTCGCGTCATAGTGTTTTAGTCTAGCGTTTCCAGTCCATTCCTTTTACTGTCCATAGACACATATAGTACTCTGAAGTTGATGAAATTACATCTTTCATGTCAGCGTGGTATTTATCTATTGAATAAGTACAAAATACTTAAATTAGTCCAAACATTTAAATGGGGTACTTGGATAAAAACGCAATAAAGCGAAAAATGTCTATTGACTGAGCAGAACATCTATGATGAACAATTAGCGCAACATGAGGCTGCATACGAGTGGAGAAATCCTTAAGAGTTTTCGAATCGATATGGTGTTCCCTTCATTTCGTAATTTTGTGATAAAACCTTGAAATAATAAGATACATATAATGCTTTGAATTATAGCACAGACGTTTTTCAAATAATTAGGAAATATCTTATTCGCGCAACACCGGTATATTCATCGAATTAATGTTTTGTTCTCTCACATAATACAGGCTTCAGACTTAACACAACGATTTTTATGACTACAAATGCTGCTCACTTTATGGAATGTCTTTTGGACTGTTACAAAGAACCTTGCTGTAGATCTGTTAATTTTAAAAAGATATCAACATCAGAGGATGAACCAAAGTGTGAATTGCTGCATAACCTTGCACACAACACATCTAAAAACTTGCTTCAAGGAAACGCTTCGTATGATTACGCTTATTTTACCAAGCCAGAGAAGGTAAGATCATTACCTGCGTATCTGCCTAATTATATGTAAAGTGTCATAGACATGATACTGTTTATGACGTACACTGTAAAAGAAATACGTTGTTGCTGTTTTAGTTAGTAGCCTACTTAAATATGCAACGGAACTCCAACGGAACCAAATATAATTTATAATTACCAAAAACATACAGCTAGACTATCAGCGCAAAGACTAAAATAGTCAGTTTAGTTAGACCAATCACTATAAATGTTTAACAGTTATTCTACAAACTTGAGTCGTATATGAGCTGATAGCCGGCGAGGTGCGTTGCACCGAGTTTAGGAATAAGAAGGCTTTCACAGATGATAAGTTCGTCAGAGGAGGCACAGGAAGACAGAATCTTAAAGTCATCAAGAAAAGCAGTATGACCAGTATTATTGAGATGTTGGAGGATAGTAGTCAGCTTAGGATTGCTACTTTCTTTACCTGTAAGAGCAGAAATACCTAGGGGTTCAGAAACTCGTGTGTGCAAATGACGAACCTTTTGGCCCAGATACGACGCGGAACAGCATCGACACTTAAAATAGTACACCACACAAGATTTTAGACCCTTGGGAATTTTATCCTTGAAGGAAAAGAAGTAGGATAACCGTTGAGTAAGACAAAGAACAAAACGGATTTGTAAGTGGGCAAAGGCTGAGGAGCATAGGCGAGAAACTTGAGTGCGAGTGAGAAGCATTAAATCGCTTCGATGAAGCTAGTTGTTGTTTGGCTGACTTGTACTGTGGGTGTAGCTACGTATAGTGCATATGGCAGAATAATCATTTGATTTTTATTAGCCTGGAATAGCTTGCGTAGACGTGTGTTACTATTGATAGTTAATTTAACCATCCATGGTTTTACTATATACAATCTTTTTTCCAGGACATAGCATCATTTTGTGGCGTAAGCTTAGGATTGTCGGGAAAAAACATGCAATTTGTTGCAGTAGGAACAAGGCAGGGCGCATTGCATGTCATTAACCTATTAGCCTGTGGACTCTGCTTCACCATTGCCAAATTAGACATTCAAGTAAAAATTGGTATGGCACACAGGGGACTGAAATCATTATATTGGTTAATTGAAATACTGTTGTTGTGGTTGTTATAGGGTCAAATTCACATCTGTGAAATTCGGAATTTGTGATTCAAACTTGTATGAGCTAAACCTTTGTTACATGACATGAGTTATGCAGCAACAAAAATCACTAAAGGGTTATATGTGATATGTACATATGTTGGATTATTTAACTTAAGTTAAATTGTTACAAAAAACGACTTTGGCAGTTAAAAACTGAATCACATTGGTTTTGCCATTACAATTTCAAGAATCTATAGTAGTAAGACGGTTGTAAAATAAAGCTTAATATCTAATACATGCACTGAATTAAAAATATTAAGAAAGGAACTAGAAGTTATTTCAATTTACAATAGCAGGATGAGAAAGTCGCATTACATATATATGAAATGCAAAGCTCAGTTAAAATTATACCATGTTAAACAATATTGCTACAGACAGAATAAAACTTTTATGAAAACGATGAATTTTACAACCCGGAAATTTGTATTTCCTGCTATGGTGTACTGTAGGTTATAGTAGTTATCTCTACGAGCGGGAGCAAGTCAATTTACCTTGTGGTTTGGGCATGAGCATTTTACGAAAGAGCGTTCACAAAGTGTACTTCGTTGGTCGTACAATGGGGTATTTGAGTTAAGCATCGCTCGTAGCGAAATCGGCCCGGTGGTTTGGCCATGCTATGCAAGTTTAATGGTCTATAAATCACTCCGATTGCTTGGTCGTAGATAAATGGTTCAGAAAGCCCTTCTCTGAAGTTGTTCAATTTGTTTGTTAAGATCCAGATGTACTGGAAGGTTGTACTGCCACACTTCACATACGTACACAAGCATTGCAATAAACATTGACTAGGATATAGGTTGGGATAGCATTTCTTCTGAGCAGGTTTTCTTTTGCACATGGAATTTACATTTCAGGTCGCTCTAGCTAGATCGTAAGGCCTAATATCTTGGTAAGCGTAGTGATGGTGATTGTTTGATTGATGATGATGACAATTGATGGATGAGAAGGTGAACTAGACGAGAAGTTTACACGCATCTCTTTCGTCTTTGAGGCGTTCAGTTTTATGTTATATAACACCTCATTAAATTCTGGTTGTTTAATATGTTGATTATGGTCATGTGATATTAAATAAAAAGTTCCATTTTCCAAGAATGTAATGGAAATGGTTCCATTGCACTCCTAGGAGTGCAATAGTTTTTTTCATTGCATTCTCACAATTCCTATCCATCAAAAAGCTCTTCGTACGGTCTTCGTAGTTTAATTTAGGCTGGTTTGGTCTTGCGATGAATGCGAAATAATACAAATACAAAAATATGACGGTGAAAGATTGATTGTTTCTTTCACCTTATGAAAATATTCTTACCATTGCACTCATAAACATTCATTATTATTCGTCCACATGTCAATTCCTCGTATTCCTTCACGGTTTAAAGACGTTGAGATGTAGATAGTTTGTGCATACTTCCCACGTTCTGGAATGGTCCATAAACTTCACTAGGTCATTAGATGGTCCGAGATCGTTGACTACAATTGCAAACAAAATAAAGGAGTTAGTTGAGATTTCATTCCCAAAACAAATTTCTTAACGCAACCTCGTGATCTTTGTAAATTTTCCTACTTAAAATAGCGAACAAGCAATTGCCAACTCTTTTTAAATTTTTTCCTGAAAAGACAGTCTTGTTTTATTGTATGTGATTTCAAAAATAATACTAACTTTGCATAGCACAACCTGAATGTTCATTTGTATATTTCGTGTAGGTATACAATGAAAGCTGCATAATTCGCGAAGGTTGGTGTTATATTTTTGGCAGACGATAATTTAATTAATAATTAATTATATTTCTTTTTTGCTGCAAAATTTTTAAAAAATTGCGTTCTTGCTTTTTCCTCTTTCAAAACCTTTTGATTACAGAAGATAAATAATTAACATGTAATAGAACGAATTAGGTCGTGCAATTGATGCCAAATCATACTTGTGATTATCAATTCAAGCTCCTGGTCGGTTGATTTTGTAATCACTCGTATGATTTTGGCATTAATTGCACTCCTATTCGTTCTATTACCATTATTGATCAATAAGACTGAATTAACCAGTCTTAAATGGGTTCCTAGAAAAAAGTTGTGATGCTTTATACAAGTCAGGCAAACGAACTACGGGTGTGTATACGATCGATCCTGATGGCAAAGGTGCTTTCCGTGTGAGATGTGATATGACCTCGAGCCCAGGAAGGGGTTGGACAATGTTCCAGAGGCGTATAGATGGATCTGAGGATTTTTACAGAGGATGGGCTGATTACAAAAATGGCTCCGGTAATTTGACTGGAGAATTCTGGTTAGGTTTAGACAAGATTCACCGTTTGACACAAAGTGGTCTAAACGTGTTACGAGTTGATCTTGAAAGTTTTGAAAACGAAAGAAGACATGCAATATTTAAAACATTTTTGGTCGGGAATGAAGCCGAGGATTACATTCTGAATGTTGGCCAATACACAGGTAAAAATGCATTCAAAATATTTTTCACTATTGTAGTGAGTAATGCTCAAAACTAGAGGGGAAAAATCCGAAAAAATCATTAAGCTGATGGTGAATCAAGCACTGAGGAATCAAATGCGGGTTCATTATGCAATTTGAAATAGTAAAACTACAAATTTGCATAAATGGGAATCTAAAATTACGAATAAAGGTAAATACAATGGAAAATATACAACTACATACTATAAATGAAAATCTCACGTTCTGCTCTCATTAATACTCTAGCAGGAGAAGTAAAGGGAATCCTATAAGCTGATAAAATATATGAAGAAAAACAATTGTGCGCATGCCTATCCCCATACCTTCCCCTCCTTCTCTCTCATGTCACGCGCGCGAGAGATACATGTGTTAGTGGTTATTTATCGTCAACCCTTCATGAAACGCTTGGCCTATATAAATTTTGGGAGAATTTGAGCGTTAATCTATTGAATATAATATGTAATATGTGTATCATATATTGTAAAAGGGAAAAAAACTCGTCTTGTGCCATAACGATGTGATAATGCACACGGGTAATGATGCAAGGAATTAGAGAATCAAAGCACTCGGCTACGCCTGGTGTTTTACACGATTCTTTCTTATTCTCCAGGCAATCCCATTTTGCATTATTACAGCATAATGCCTGGGACTCGTTTTTTGTTTCTTGCACGGCCATACGTCAAATAATAGATTAGTCGCGATAAGGAGACATCATTGCTGGCTTGATATGTCGTAAATTATGCCTGTCTGATAAGCAATATGATAAGTGGTATTTATGGTTTCCCTTTAAATGTCGCAAGAGCACAAACAGCACTTAACACATATGTTCTAATGTCATGAATTCTGCCTCCTCAGAACTGTTTCATAACAAGTCACTTTTAAAAATATGTATTTAATATAAACAATTACAAAAATATCGCTCCCTGTTGTTTTTTGTAAAACTCACACGCCCGTTATAGCTACATTCCAGAGTACCTCTCCTATTTCCGGTGCCCAATCTCTGACACCCCCCCCCCCCCCCCCCGATGTATATTCTCAGATAGGATACATGCCAACTTCGACTGGGCAAATTGAATGAGTCCTTTTGCTTAACCCAGCAGTTAATTATCAACGTCCCTAAGGTGTTTACTCTAACTTGTTTTAGATACTAATGTCAGTGTTCCTCGTTTTCCTGCCTTGCAACATCTTGCATTCGCTGCCAAGTTGCGGCTGCAGCCCTCCGTTGAGGTTGAGGCCTGTACTCTTGAGTTCCCAGATTCAGCGGCTTTGTCTGACTTCTCACAGCGGCGGCGTCGCGAATTTCGATACCGTAGACGGTCGGATACCTCCAAGATGGCTGACCACCTCATTGATCTCGTTTTCAGGCCTATGTGTCTGATAAAACTAATAGATTTTTCTTTTTAAATTTTAATAATCAAATCCCTGACACAAACCCTAAGCCTAAACCTTACAAAAAATTCTATCAAAGTAAAAAAATATAAGAAAAAAAGTTTGACGAACTTTAAAAATAAAAAAAAGCTCGGATGGGATTCGAACCCCTACCTATAAAAATATTTGAAATCGCATGCCTACACGACTGGGCTAACAACGAGCTTGCTGGAAACCGTCGAAAACTTCGTCTAAATGAGACAGAGCAGTCTGGGAATGGGATAATGAGGTGCTCGACCATCTGGGAGGTGTCCGACCGTCTACGGAATCGAAATAAGCGGCGGCGTCGACAAATGTTGTACAGCTCGCTCCAGATTACCATTTTGCGTTTTCAATCTAACAGCTCTTATAACCCCGTCAGCTCCAGTGATCAAGAGCGTCAAGGTTGCTAACTTCCACACGTTTCTGGGTTTCTGTTCTTCTTTATTGATAACTACTTCTCCAACTTTAGGGTCGGATGTCTGCTTCTCGCCTGTCAGTCGATGTTGCTGTCGAAGGCTTCGGACATATTCTCCAGTCCATCTGTTGCACATGGCTTGTTTACATGTCTTTAAGTACCTAGCTCGTTTCCTAAGATCAAACTCTGGGATGTTGTGACCATCTGACTCAGGTATATAGGCTGGATTAATGTGTAGCATTGAAATAGGAGTGAAACGATATATTTCAATCTCACTGGTGTTAGGTTGTTTCCAATGGAACCGTAACGAGTCCCGTTCCGCTTCTGCAATTCAAATTATTGCAGAAATGCTTTCTTTTTTATTTTACTAAGACGTCCAGCAGTTGGTTCTGTAAATAGAGGCTTGGATGAAGGCAATCACTCAGGGAGGGGTTGCTGTTCCTTTCTCTCGCCGAAGCGGTGTAAACAAATCGTAGTTTGGTGCTTTCTGCGTCTTCTCTGGTCACACCCTTATGTCGAATGTAAAACTTTTTCCCTGTGGCTTTTTCTGGTGCTGCTTCAATAATTCCGTCTTCCGGCTGTTTTCGGATAATTTCGTCATATCTTACACACTGGCTGGTTTGCTCAAGTTTTCTTACCATGTGATTCAGACGACGCTTACTGCCAGCTTCGTTGGTAGGCAGGGTAAGGTTGTTCCCTTTCCTGGGTAATTTGGTTTCACACCATCCAGGTTCATTTCCGAGCAACTGCTCCTTGAATTCTTGGTATACTGTCTGCTGGTCGTTTCCGCACACAGTTGTTCATAGTCCATGCTGGTGGATTTGGTCAGGAGAACTGAGCTGTCTACTTCCTCACTGCCAGGAGACATGACTATCCATCCAAGGAGTGTTCTCTCTGTGATTGGCTGTCCTGGTAATCCAACCTTTTGGGCTGTGGTGGTCTTTACCATTGCATTATCACTCGCGCCCAGGACTACGTGGATTGGAATCTCTGGACTGGTGTCGCGAACTGAAAGCTTTACACCTTTGAGATGATTATATTTCTCCAAAAACTTGTTGTACTGTGGATTTTTCACTGACATGAACTCTGCCTTGTCCACCCTCAAACGTTCAACATTTATGTTGAATTTACCATCCAGCGACTCCATATTTGCTGAGTATATTTCGATTCTAGCTGCCCATGACGTCAGCATCATTTCTATTCTCTTTGTCTTTACTTCTTTGGGTTTCTGGTTTAGAGCTTTGATCAACTTGGTTGAAGCATAAGAACTTCCTGCTCCGGTGTCCAGAAGTGCATGCGTTTTAATTCCATCAATTTCAACAAGTACGGTTGGATATACCACCTCCTTATCTTCCTGCTTGCTAGCTGTCATTAATACTTCTGGCTTGATGTCTTTTGGCGCATCACAAATTGATGTATGATGCCTTTTATTACACTGCTTGCTGGTTGATGTACTTCTACACTCTGATGCTCCAGGGGAGGGGCTCGTACAATTGATAATCTTTTCGTTGCCAGCAATTTCTTTCTTTTATCTAACGTTAGGACAGTATCACATTCGGATGATCGATGGCTCTCTGCGTTGCAATATACACAAACTCGTTTTTGCTTGGGTCTCCCTTGATGTGTCTGAAGTATATATTAATTGCGTCGCTCTCTTTTGCTTGAATCGTCAGGCTTAGCTTCAACTGGATTGCGGCGTGTCCAAAGTCTAAGGTCCTCTGTGAGTTGTAAGTAAGTCTACTCTTCCCACTTGGTATCATGTCGAACTAAATCGCACGGAATATTGGGTAATGTCTCAAGGGTCATAGCAACTGTCCCATTTACAGCATCCAACTTCTTAAGGGTTTCCAATGAGTGAACAGCATATGCTAGCTTTTCATAAAATTCCAAGATTCGTTTTGAACTTGATGATGGGGTATAAGGAAGATCGAGTATATCCTTCACATAGGGTTTTACAATGTCACTCTCTTTGCCAAATCTGTCCTTCAGAGTGGCAACCGCCCTGTTGTACCCTTTTGCGGAATATGGTAAGGCTTCGATCGTTTTCTTAGCTTTCTCACATAATAATTCTCTAAGATATGAAAACTTCGCAATAGGAGGCGTACGTGCTTTCAGAATATTGTCCCAAGAACCGAGGCCACTCAGCGTTTGTTCCATTGAATTTCGTGACTGTTAGCTGGGGCAACTGGCTTCGATGCTTCCACTTGCAGTTGACGATTCTCCGCTTGACGGTCCTTCCATTTTCACGTGTTCTGCTTTCAATTTAATTTCAGCTTCTCCTGGCTTAACCACTGTTCGAGAAGGCCTATTATTTTATCCGCTTCTTCCTTCTGGTCCTCTACGTCGTCGCTCCGTTTGTTTATTTCTTCCTGCGCTGCTTCCGATTAAATTTTCTTGTCTTCGACAGTTTTATACCAGTTGCTCACTTCTTTCAACGTTTCTTTCAAACATTCGATATGTCTTTGAGTTACCTGCTCTTTCCCTGCATTTAACGCGTTATCCGACTTGTCTCTCGCTCTTTTTTTAGTGTTGTCTCCGCGGTTTTTCCCGAATTTTGTTGTGTCGCCATATCGTCTTATCATCACATGCTTTGTTTACACATTTTTGCACTATAAAGTTGTATAAATTCCCAATATCTTGTCGTCGAGGTGCCACGTGTCATGAATTCTGCCTCCTCAGAACTGTTTCATAACAAGTCACTTTTAAAAATATGTATTTAATCTAAACAATTACAAAAATATCCCTCCTTGCTGTTTTTTGTAAAACTCACACACATGTTATAGCTAAATTCCTGAGTACCTCTCCTACTCCGGTGCCCAGTCCCCGACACTAAGGTTTTTCAGTACTTTTTATATCTGTTCTGAGATAGATCCAGAATTATATGCATTTCAACGACTTGGTATATTTAACGACCGTAATATATTTCCTCCCTCCATGTTGCAAAAAGTAAGTAAAACGCATTTACGTACGTGCGCTTTAGCAATGCGTTGATTTGCCAACGGCATAGTCACTCCCAGAGTACAACCTACAAGAAAAGCGTACTCGTCTGTCACTCACAATAATTACCAGAACATTTGCCAGAATTTTAACAACAAACCTGCATGTTTCACACATTTTCAACAAAACAAAATAATATGTAAAAAAGAGATAGTAAGGATAATGACGTTGACGCTCTTGCACATGCATGTGAAAGCAGAAACGCAGATACACCCGGCCTATTTGAATCGACATATATAAACGCGTGTGTTTGAAGTTGTGCCAATTTAATTTACAGGTGACGCAGGAGATTCGATGGAGAAACATAATGGAATGAAATTCACTACTAAAGACGTCGATAACGATTTCTCGGAAAAAAATTGCGCTGAAACGTTCAAGGGTGCTTGGTGGTATAATGCTTGTCATTATTCAAATTTGAATGGTCATTATCTTGCTGGCAGGACCAGGTCTTATGCAGATGGAGTAAACTGGTACCATTTTAAAGGGCATTACTACTCCTTGAAGACAAGTGAAATGAAAGTGCGACCAACTGTATAACTAACACGCCGTCACCTGCACCAAATGTTTTAGGCCGTGTAAGAATATATATAATTAGACATAGATGCACGCTCTGTATGGGATTGTTCTTGTCAAACACAAACAGTATCAAAGTGTTACTATCAAATCAAAGTCAGTGTTTAACGTGCTCTTGCTCGCGCAGTCCCTTAATCCGTTTGATCCGTTAATCCTTCAATATTCAGTATGTATATTAAGTAACTACCGAATGGTTTACCGTGCAGGACAGCGTAACTAATCCATGCACCCGCAATTTGATGAGATTTTTGGGAAGTGATAAATACACGTGCCGCAGTCGAGTGTTTTTCGCGCTTTCCGAGAGTCGAGCAACATGCCAAGTGCCTGGAACACGCTATCTGGCGCAAAAAAACCTTTTGATAATTGTTTTATAAAATGATTATATAGATAAACAACGATTAAAATGTTTAAAACCATTAGTGAAGTACGCAATTCTCCCAACCATCGTCCACTTTGGCTTTATCGGCATTCGTTCGACCGTACGCTAAAATTAATACAATGCTAAAAGTTTTCACATTTGTTGTTTTGTATGCTTTTGCCCTAAATCTTGTTGAAAATACTGCACTTCAACAGCGGCACTGGCTGAGATCAAAAATGAAGAGAATCCATGTCTAATGAGAAATATTATACATGATTATGAACTGCAAAATTAGCGGATATGTAAGTTCCATTTTGTAATTACTAATTTATGTAAATAGAAAAACTAAAAGAAAGAATATCATTTGAAGTTCGGTGCAGGTGCCGTTGTATGCTAATTAGAATGATTGTTACTTTCTCACCTGTACAAAAAATAAAACAAAAATATGCGACTGGAAAAAATCCTATTTCAGGTAAATTTATATCAAAAATAAACAAGAAGACTAGTACACAAAACGTTATCAACGTTTGACGTCAAAAATTATCATAGTTTGTTTGCTTGGTGCTTTAGTATTTGACTTTGTCTTCATTCTCTGTTAATTTTAGAAGTTGAAATGGTTTTCTCGGCAATTTTAAGCCTGTCCAGTAACAATTTTGTAAATGCGAAGTGAATTCATCATAAAGCCCGTCAATGATGAAACATGAGAATCTAATGACACGACCTTCTCTGAGCACTTTCTGGACTTGCGAATTTGTTTTTTGCTCGAACATACAAACAGTGTTTGAGGTTTTACTAGGTTTTATGATATCAAAACTTGTCAAGTGTAAACTTTACGCAATTGAAGTATGATTTCACACTTCAGTTGTTAGTTAGTATATTTTCAAATAGCCTGAATTTTTATAGTCGAACTCAAGTTGGACAAAGGCGTTAATATACACTGGTACATTACAGATCCATATCTAGTCTCTATGCTGTCAATGTTTGGTGAATATCATAGATATAGTAGGTCTAGATTGCTGACTCATAGTATAGCTAATTACTATTGCGTAGGCGTGACCTGTATGATAAATCCAAGATGGCGCGGGAACCGGGCAAAAAACTATAAGACTCTACAGGGAAATCCATGTTTTTTGCGATTTAAAACGCCTCGTTGCTTGGAATTGCTTCGAATCAACATTTTTGGAAATAACTAATTATTGCGGAAGTTTTGAGCACAATTTGTGTAATTTCTGCTGAATTCCTCGTGAAAATCTCGCTCGTGAAATGTGTTGTGAATTGGTAAGTTGGTCAGTTCGAGACATTTGTTGTCCAAAAAATGTATTTTTGACCGGCTTTGGCCTCTTGGGTGTTATTGTGACCTACAGCTATCCTAAATCAAACATTTACAAAACGATGAAGCAAGATGTTTGCGTACAAATTGATTACTCGCTTGATTTGTGTGGTGTGTGATTTTCATTTACAATCATGTATACTGTAATGCAGTGTCACAGTATGTCGATGAATCTGTGGAGCAAGATGATACATTTTTTGACGTTGCCAATTTGAAAATTACTCTAACGGTATTTGTGTTCACTTCATACAATGTCTTTCACGCTTAATTAGGTTAAATTTGTGTTGAGTGTGTGCAAACTACCCAGACTGAAAAGTTTTATTTTGCGCATAAAAGATCCTTTTACCAGAGAATTTTGCGCAGAAATGTAGGAGACCTAATCAGGTGGTGCGCAGACCTAATCAGGTGGTCTGGGTTCAGTTTAGTTGATGACCCTCAGAATAAATTTATCATCATCAATTTATCATTATCAATACTGAGCACAGTTGGCAGGTTAGCCTAGATTTTCTGATGATTTGTGCAGATTTCTCATGAATTATTAATGATTTATTTATAACCACGACTAATTGTTCATTGGAATATAGCAAATTGGTATTAGAAAATTGCTTTACCATACTCGCATGTTTGCAGACTTTGCTCCAATGTTGCACAAGCTAGCAGATTCATGTTGCATTCTATGTACAGTGTATGCAAAAGTATGCCAAAGTTTACCATAATCTTAATTTTAAAATAAACATATAGTTTAAATTCAAATAAAAAAATTTCGGTCATTAAACTGTGGATTGTTCAGTTAATTCTACCCACATTTCACACACAATTCCCGCGCCATCTTGGATTTATCATACAGGTCACGCCTCCGATGGATGAGTCAGCAATCTAGACCTACTATATCTATGGTGAATATCTACGGTTTGGGTACTTTATTAGAGAAGGCTAATCGCATCAATATTCCAGCTCAGTTGACAAGACACCACTCAATGAAACCTCTCTCCCACCGATGTCTCTTTTTATGTGTCTCTTTTTATGTGTCCCTTTTTATGCCCCTATGGCAACCTCAAATATTGATAAAAGCAATAATCCTTTTAAACAAAATGAATTGGTACCATCAATTCGTGGCTTCAAGATCGAAAGCTTAAATAAAGCAAGTTTACCGAAACATATTGACGAATTAAGAATTGCAATGAAAAATAATGAAATTGACGTTCTTGCAATTAATGAGAGCAGAATGGACAACAGTATTGCACCTGAGATGGTAACAGTACATGGCTACAACTGGGTTTCTAAGGATAGAAATAGATTTGGGGGCGGTGTTGGTTTTTACGTCTGAAATACAATAAATTTCTGTCTTAGACATGGTCTAAATGTTGATGACATTGAAATTTTAACTATTGAAATTATTAAAAATAGAGTCAAACCATTTTTAATTACCACATGGTATAGACCGCCAAATGGTACAATTAACGTTCTTTATAAATTTGAGAACTGTTTAAAACTAATTGATAATGAGGACAAAGAAAGTATCATTTTAGGAGATGTTAATTGTGATCTCCTAGATAACAATCCTACGTCACTCATCTCAGAATTAAAATTTATTACAAATCTTTACCAATATGAGCAATTAATTAAAGAACCTACGAGGATTACAAAAGATACCTCAACCCTTATAGACCATTTTTATACAACAAACAGCAACCTGATTACTTCAAGTGGAGTGACGGCTATGACCATCAGTGATCATTATTTGATCTATGGTATTCGTAAATTTAAAACATTTAAACAGGCTCCAAAGTTTATCGAATACTGGGTTTTAAACATTTCAATGAACAAATTTTTTTGTGGAATTTAGCCTCGTTATCAACATTGAATTTCATCGATTCTGATCCTAACAAGTCATGGATTAGCTGGAAAAGCAAATTTTTAGAGACTGTAAATATGCATGCTCCTCTTAAAAGACGTAGAATATCTAATAAGCAAATACCATGGTTAACGAATGATCTATCCTTAAAAAGACGGGAAAAAATATATTTAAAGCGTAAAGCTGTATTATCAAAGTCTATGACCGACTGGTCGGCGTATCGTAATGCAAGGAATCGCTATAATAAACTTGTGAAAGATACAATCCGCAGTTATTATCAAACCAAATTACATAATACCCAAGGTGATCTTAGAAAAACGTGGAAAACAATTAACGAATTAATCAACAATTCAAAAAAACAGAGTATGATTCCAGAAATAAAAATTGACTCAGTTGAAATTACTGATCCGATCACCATCACAAATGCATTTAATAAGCACTTTGTGGAAATGGGTGATAGACTTTCGACTAATATACCTCATTCCCATGTAGCTCCTGAAAGCTACCTTAATGACCTCCAAAATCCAGTAAATAAGCTTACCTGTTTTAGAAATATCACTCAAACAGAAATTTTAAATCTACTTCACGGATTAGTTGCCTCAAAAGCATCCGGGATGGATGGAATCTCAGCAAAAGTTTTGAAAATTGCAGCTCCAGTAATAGCTCCATCACTTGCATTAATTTTTAATCAATCAATCTCTACCGGTATATTTCCATCTGACTGGAAAATTGCGAGGGTAACTCCAATATTTAAAACGGGAGCCAAACATGACATGGAAAACTACAGACCAATATCTGTTATATCGATTGTTTCCAAAATTATGGAGAAACTGATATATAATCAATTATATGACTACCTTATAAATTCAAAAATACTATCAAACTCCCAACATGGCTTTAGACCATGGCATTCAACAACCACAGCCCTATTAGATATCACCAACAGATGGTATCAAAGTATAGACGTAGGACAACTAAACGGAGTTGTATTCCTAGATTTAAAAAAGGCGTTTGATACTGTTGACCACGATATTTTACTTCAAAAATTACAAATTTATGGCATAAATGGCTTGGCACTTAATTGGATTAAGTCTTATTTATCAGATCGAATTCAATATTGCCAAGTCAATGGTCACTTGTCAAATCCTTTAACTGTTACAACTGGAATACCACAAGGCTCGGGATTAGGTCCATTATTGTTCTTGATCTACATTAATGATTTCCCAAAATGTTTAAGACATACAAAACCAGATATGTTCGCCGATGACACACAAATTACAACATCTAATAGTGACATTAGCGTAATTTTGGAGAATCTTAACGCAGATTTACTAAATGTTTCCACTTGGATGTCGGCCAATAAATTAACTTTGAACAATAATAAAACTGAATTCATGGTCATAGGCAGTAATAGAAGACTTGGCCAAGTTGAACAAGAACCCTCAATCTGTGTTGCAGGTGTTGAGAAAAAAAAGTCAATGTGGCCAAGTCTCTAGGTCTAATGATCGATGACACTTTATCTTGGTCGGCCCAGGTTGACAAAATTACGAAAAAAGTGAACTCGGGTCTAAGCATTATAAGAAAATTGCGTGATATAGTTGACTATAATACTCTAATAATTATTTACAAATCTATCATCCAACCACACTTTGATTATTGCTCACAAGTTTGGGGTTGCCTAGGAAAGGTTTTATCAGATAAACTTCAGCGTCTTCAAAACCGAGCGTTTCGCATAATTTCCCGTGAAGGATATGAAACGCGATCAAAAGATATTCTAAATAAGGCAGGATTTTTCGACCTACAAACTAGAAGAGAACAACAACTTGCTGTAGTGATGTACAAGATCAAACATAAAATGCTACCAAATTACTTACAAGATATTTTTGTTAACACTCAGCAAGTCCATTATCATAACACGAGACAAAGAGAATATAATTACGCATTGCCAATGCCAAACACTAATGCTATGAAAAAATCATTTGGCTACAGAGGTGCGGAAACTTGGAATAATCTTCCAATTGAATTGAAGTCGCAAAAAGGTTTATCAACTTTTAAGAGTAAGATAAAACAATTACAGTTTGATAAGTAATAAATTTTTTTAATATTTATATAATAGTTTAGCACACGGCCTATTGGAAGTTCACTCTTTTTTTTTACTTTTTTGTAAATATTTTATATATTGTGAAATACTACCGTGTTTAAATATTGTAATAATAATAAAATAATAATAATAATAATATGTCTCTAGATCCAGCTGGCACCATTCATTCTCCACTAAAAATTACTGATTAGAAGTCCTTTCAACGTATACGAGCAAATGCTAATTTTCTAGCAGAAATATGACATATGCATGTCTGTGGTTGTACCAGTCCTCATATACCTAATAGGCATTTTTGGACTTTGTAAAACTCTATGTTACAATTTCTTATTAGATTATCAGAGTTATATAAAAAGAATATGCGAAAAGTATTCACTGAAATATAGAGAGCCCAATTACACTTTAACTCTTACTAGGAAGACACGTACTTGAATCTGGTGACTCTAAAATACAATTTAAGCGCGTAATTTTTAGCATTTAGTGCACCTGTCATGCCTAGGATCACCAATGAATTCGATTATGACACAATGACCCTTTAAACCACGTGTCGGAGAATTTCGAGTTTATTAAGCGAAATTCGACCATATATATTACATGTTCTATTTAAAACACGAGCAGGAGTATTTTATTAGGTATAAAGAAACGAGCACGAAGCGCCAGTATCTTAAATGGCTTCAAAAACGAGTGCATTATAAGCTAAATCTGAATGAATGTTAAGTGTAATTAATTTATTTTTGAGTCGGTTTTATAAATAATTAGGTCAAAGTGGTGGAAAATCTCAACGAATCTCGACTTAAATTGTTTAAAATCAAAAGACTCTGTTAGAAAACCTCTTCAAAAATAAATTAAGTTAGTTAAATACCGAGAAGGAGGGATATATGTCATATACAGGGCCTCAAAGATCTGAAATACAAGCTGCGTGTTGTCAAACATGTTTGCTGTAAAGAAAAATGCGGCTTAGGGCATTCTCGATGCCTTGTAGAGTGTTATAAAAAGTACCTGGAGCATAATATTATAGAGAAGTAGATGCCTTCTATTTCTAGGCAAGTTTGGGGGATACAGAGCTTCGTTATAACAGATCACTAATGGGTATATGCTCTAAAAACAAATAGATGTTTTTGCTATGTCCATTCGGTCCTTTTGGATATTCTGCATTAAAGCAATAGCATGCTCCCAGGAGGTAAGTAACACCATTCAAAATCTTTGGAGCACGGAACTTGATTATCACCATTCCTCCTGCAATTAATGCCAACATGTTGATTTCCTCTAAAGAACCCAGGGCGAAGAGTCGCGGTGTTGAACAGGTTCTGATAATTTCATCAACATTGGATTGCGAGTCATCCCACAATAACAACATTTTAAATTTAGCATAAGTACCCATTAGGCACTTGTACAGTGTTGAACACAACACCATCATTGTTCTCATTACCTACACTTAAGCTGAAAAATACCTACCAAATCCTATGAATTCTGGAAAAAGGAATAAATTACATTGCAACACAACATATTCTAACACATTTTACTAACATCTGCCACTTGCAAGAACAGCTCTCCTGCAGCTTCACCCTTTTCACCTAAGACAAGTGGCAAAGCCTTAAATATGCAATGATTCTTCAACTCTATAAAATAGAAAACAACAAAATAATAAATTTTGCATCTACATAAACTCGATGTATACCTACAAAACATTGATCAGTTATTCTATATTCATCAAATTGTTTAAAAGAACCTTTTTCATCCAAAACTTCTGTGTCATACAGAGTAGCCAGGATGTTCATGACAGAACGACAATTACTCTTTCTTAAAGCCTCTAAGACTGATTGTTTCTTCAACTCCCACTGCTCCGTTACATCTGTCATGACATTGTCACTTCCAACTATTCGTGATAGTTCTCTTTTCATCTGAAAAAAGCCATTGAACACAGTTGTTGATAACATATAATTAAAGTGGAACATTTATTTTTTTAAGAAAAATGTAGACAATAAAACAATGAAATATTTTCAAGTATAAACCCTGAACATTGAGGCCTTTATCGCAAGTTGAATTCAATTTTTACTCTAATTCAGTAAACACACCTAGATAAGAAACTGGTAAATACACAGAATACACCAACACATTGTGAGATTATCTAAATTTTGTAATACCTGGATACCCTTGTCAACTTTGAGGCAAGGATACTCCTCCAGAATTTTCCAGACTCTGGTACTGTCTTCAATGATAATTCTTCTACGCTTCGGAAAGGTTAAATCCATCAACTGTTTAGTAGCACCAAGGTCTTTAATTCCCTTCTGGGTCATGTAAAGCAGCTTCAAGCGGTGGCTCTCCAATGTCTGCAACGTTTCACCTTCAGGTATTGGGGGAAGAACACAGCTTTTAACCACCTTCTTCTTTCTTCCTTGTTTTGCTTTTTAGTAACTTCAATGCCCATGAAGTTCCATCATTTTTTGGTTTTCTTTTGAAATCTTTTTTTTCATGCTGGCAAATCTCTCCTGGATTTTTTTCATCCATATTTGCTGAAACATAGAATTATATGAGAATTTCAGATAATGCAAAAAAAGTTTGAATGGTAACTTTTATGCGCTAATTCAGATCATAAGTATTTAAAAACAAATTCAAAAAGGGAGCACACTGTGCATTATTATTATTATAGACTTGATTGGAAGAAAATTTCAGTTAAAAAGCTTATTAAGTATAATTATACTTCAAGTCATAATTTGGTCTGTGAAACAACTAAATTGTGACTGACAACAATGACAGAAGATTAACAAATTAGTCTGGTCAGCCCGTTCGTGGCACGCTAATGCAACCCCTAGAAAAATCTGCACCTCTCCTGCTAAATGAAAATTGATATGCCCTTTGATTAGGCAATGTAGATTAGGCAATTTAAACTTACATGCCCAGCACCAAATGAACCTTTGAGAAATTGGTATCTTTGAACCAGTTTTAGAGCAATGTGAGTCCGCTCCTCAATTGTCGGGTATGCAGTGTGTGTCATTATTGATGTGCAAAGTTGTCTAATCAGTGCACTCCTCTGAAATGGGGACAAATTTCCCTCCTTCAATGCCTTTTCAACATCTGGCTCCCACTACAGAAAGAAATTTTTTGTCGTTACTAAACTAGTCAATGTTATACCTATGAGGGAGTTAAGGCATGCATACCCATAAGGATTTAAGACTAATTACTCTCTCTATGTCAAATTTTTAACCAAATAAGTTCCTTGTACATTTGCATGGTGAATAAAATATACTTGTTTAGCTTTGTGGAAACACCACGTAAATTTATTATTGCAGAGCTTTCGATTCTTAACCAAATATTTAGCATTTCGTTTAGGGTGGGGCTGTATTTGAGATTTCTATAAAATACACAGCTTTTTAAAACTGTCAACCCCCCTCCCATAGGGATAGCTGTTTTCCCTCTCCCCAAGAAGATTTTTATCATACCCTTGTTGGAATAGAAAACTTGCCGAGCCAATCAGAATTTTCAACTGTAGCTACAGACTATATAAAAAAAGAGAAAACTCAGAACACACATACTTGGATGAGTATTTTATCTGTCTAACGCTGATTTTAAACTGAATTTAGTGCTCATTAAACAGATATAATATATAAAGCATTACTTCCTGCTTGCTTTTCTTTGCACTAGAAGGGCAGTCGTCTGAACATGATCTATTTGAAATTCCAAACACCTTTTGGCTATACGACTAACAGGAACAGGAGCAGGAACATTTTCAATTGATTGAAGCGGTGTTGATGCTAGTCTTTCACTGGAAGTGTCTACTGCAAAACTGCTATCAATAGTTGTTGATGTACTTTGTACAGGTTCAGTGAAGCCTGACTTGGTAAAGGGCTTGCTTCATCTAAGTTTGATACCAAGCATGAACGTGCTTCTGGAGGGCGCCTTAATCCTTCTTCGGGGCGTCTTCTAGAGTACCCTGAGTCGGTAACGGGCTAGCTTTATTTAGGTCTGATAGTGAAGATGGAGGTGCTTCTATTGGGCACTTTATACCATTTCCATCAAATGTCTACAAGCAACAGATACAAAGGCCAGGTCATATGGCAAAAATGATCACAATGTTGCAATGTTCATGAAAACAGAATTAAATATTTTGCTGCCCACATAGGCAACATTCTTTACAATTTTCAACAATATTACTTGATTCTAGATTTAATAATTACAGCTGTGTGATATTGTTGTCGTTGACAATGATGAACAATTGTTCACTTCAGTCCTGTTTTAATATTTTATACAGAAACCTACAACTCAGTACAAGACAGAAATTATCATGAATACTTTAAAATTTGAACAATGTAACCACATTTTTTTATTACAGGATATATCAAGTTTTGATGCAGTCTTTTAAACAGGCCAAAGACTCCCAAAGACAGCTAGAAAATATGTGGCAACAAAATAAAATCTCGAATCAAATACATACCATGTTAGTGATTTCACTCCATGCTGATAAAAATCGTTTTCGTATTTTGAATCGCGGAATAAGCTGGCTTATTTCATGTAATTCGAATCCAAAAAAATCTTCACCATCAATGCCATTCAGTATACAAATGATAATGATTTTAAAAGCTATATACTCTAGTGTTTCTGTGAAAATTTTTGAATAAAGGATATACGAGATTGATCGTAGGCCGGGGATGCGTAGCGACATATGTGGACCACACACACGTGCCAAGCAGATTAAATTAGATCGACCAATGGCGCAATTTATACTCTTGATGCTTTCAGCAAATACAAATGACTAACTTTTTAATCTGCTAATCATCATTTGATAAGACGAAAGAGGTTACTTTTAATTACTTTTAAAGGCTGTTGCAATGACGCAATATTAGTGTGGACTTCCCACAACCATTTCGCTACAAGTAGTTTCGCTGCACACACAAATTAAAGTCGTTTCGCTAAACTCACGAAAGTTGCTGACCCTAACCTTAAACGACTTCGTGTGTGTATGGAATATAGTGGAAAGGGTATAGCGAAATGACCGTATAGCGAACTTTAGACTTGATTACGGCTATGAGAACGAGTGCGACTAAAAGTTTTTGTCTTATCTTCTTTGTCACAAAACCGTATTCGTCTTAGCTAGCGCTTTATATATTTAAGTTTAAGATAATCTTTCGGTCCAACTACACGAATTCGAAAATTTAGATATAAGATATAGTGCATGCAATCAAAACGACCAACAAAATTTTTAGGTGCTCGTGTCGTTTACGATATGAGATTTAGCGGTTTACAATGTTACAGAAAAAATAGCTTACCTTGAAAATCTGGAACAGCTTCGCTTAATCCTTTTTCTTTTAGCCACGATAATACGTCGGCATTTGCTGATTGCTTGGTTATTGTTGTAGCCATTTTCAATACGAGTTGACCTTTCCTTTGCCAGTAAATCTTCGAAATGCGGTCAAATGCGTGCGGCGTGCTATATTTCCTGTTTCGAATGACGCGGGCTTGACAAATTGACCAATTACAGAATAAGATTGTGTCAGAAAATTTTGAGAAAGGCTGAAGTCAACTAACAAAGGTTGAGGGGTGGACAGCGCAAAAAGCAAGGGCAGCGTTTGGCTAATTTGCATTTGGGCTAGGGAAATTTTGTTTGGTTTATCACTGTTATTTCACTTGTTTTAAAATTACTGTATGGTTGTCCTAGCGTCGTTTTTCTACTTCCATAGTGAAAAGTCAAGCACCCATGTGTTAGCACACAGAACACTCTCATTTTTCCACATACGTCAATTTCCAATATACATCCTCGTCCTCGTCGCCAGGGGATTTCGGGGGATTTGTGGGGTATAGAATATTTATCCGCTGGACAATCGGACCAGTTTCTATCTACTGAAATTTTTCGATTCATACAAAAAGTGAATGTTGTTGAAATCCACGAACGTGAATAGCCAAGAAACTCCGACGATGCAATTATGAACAGGTTTTGCTGCCAAACATGTGCAACGTTTTTTACACCTTCGATCCTCTTGATGATAAAACATCTTGTTTTGGTACACAAAAATGATCGAAATCTGCATCTCGTATGTGAAGTACATGGCTGCCAAAAAACATTCACAAGCGTAAGTAGTGTGTATGATCATATGCAGTTAAGTAATATTATATTGCATTGCATGATACGTTTTCTGGTCTGTTCTAGTATACCAACCTTGACAAACTTTGTGGGTAATTTGAATAAATCTTGTAAACTGTGTCTGATCCTAGCCATGCGGTACATGCATAAATATTTCCTACTTACTATGACCAGAAACATTGACAGTGTGTCCTTTAGCACCAGTGGCACAGATGCTACATTTTTGGAGCACAAGCATTCTGCTATTATGTTGCTGATCATATACAGTACTAGTAATACTACAAGTGATCCCATCTTGCCAAATCTGTGCTTGCACATTTGTCACTATTTGTTAGTACTAAATTTATAAAACCAGTTATGCTCTCCTTTCTGCAGGTTTACACATATAAAAACCATTTTTACCGGAAACACAAGCAAGAGCAGATTGAAAAAAAGTTAGTTATGTTGAAAATGAACCTGTTCTGATGATAACAGACGAATGCATGCAGCATGAAGATGACCCAGCCGAAATCACAGGTGGCGACAATGATAACAGAAAAGCAAATGCATTTTATCTTCTTCGAATGGAAGAACCAATCTTCTCACTCAGAAATGTGCTGATGACATTGTGTGTAGTACCAGTGGACTGGTGCCCAACACTGTTGAGTCAGTTGGAACCAGTGTGCAGGAATGCTTAAGCAAAGCAGGAATACAAATTGAAAGAGTTCCTGGCCTCCAGGAGATATTTTCACTAAATAATCCAGCATCCAATCCCTTTGAGCATGTATTGACAAAAACATAAGCAAATGAGATTTTTTAAAGATGAATTTGGTCTAGTAGTAAGTATATGTGCATTTTAACTAAATTGTATTCCAAACAATGGAAGTTTAGAAACTAGTACAACAAGTGTGCTATCATGCGGCCAAATTGTCATAAAATTCCAGTGTCGACTTAATCTTTGTGGGTTGCCTGCATATTAATTTCTAATGATATCACGTCAAAAACACAGTTGTGAGTCAGTTCAGCTAAGATCAGATCACTGGATCCTAAATCCTACTCAACAAAAAAGTATCTCAGTTCATGAAATCTGTTTGCAGTAAATAATTGACACATAGTTTTGACTACATGAGTGCAGGTAATAAGTTATCTATACTGTGTATAATTATAGGAGCCTCAGCGGATAACAGTTGGACACGGATATATATATATATCTGACGGTGATAGGGAGACAGAGGGTTTCTCGAGGATCAAAATGATATCAATATTGCCATGGTTACATGGAATGTTTTTTCTACTGGAAGGCTTCTTGTTCGAGGCATTTCGCACAGTGGCGTGTCAACTTCAGCTTGTATAGGCTTCTTCGTTCCGGCTTCTTTTCATTTAATTTTTGTTGCTTATACAAGTTAAGACATCTATAAAAGTTTGTATGTTTTTTGTTTTTTGAAAAATGTTAATAAAACGTAAAAAATGGCTTTTACAAAGGCATGAATTTTGGCGATTTTGCCTTACGAGTAAATGCGCAAGAAAAGGTTCGGCATGTACACGCTTAAACAGAAACAAAAATAGCAAAAAGCAAAAATGCAACTCAGAAAACTCAGCGATCACTCCAAAAGGTAGGACACTTATTATAGATTGTATGTCTTGTGTATGTGTAAAAACTTCACTGATTTTCAATGTCATACAATCATACATATCACAATATATTATTCATCAAACGAGAACTCACATATATTTTTGTGTTGATGAATTTATTTTTGCCTGTTAAAGTGCCTAGATTTGTTTACATGCAGCAAATCTGCTATCCAAAAGTAGATTTAATATATATATATATATATATATATATATATATATATATATATATATATATATATATATATATATATATATATATATATATATATATATATATATATATATATATATATATATTGCTATATTTTATGTATATTAATATTTTTTTAATAAACACTACACCAAGCTAACCCAATGATATGGCCCAGGTCAATAATCGTTAAAAAATTCTGCCAGAATAAAATTAATAACTCTCTAACAGAAAATGAGAATAGATGTTGTTGTGCTATGCTGGTGATTTGTGGGGCTATAACATTTTGCGTTAATTATCCACTTGACAGGCAAGCTATAAGTATTACATGGCCCAACCCAGAGTAATGAATTTATTATAAATTGATAGATGATTATTATCAAAATGAAATTGATGGTTGATGATTGCCGGGAAAGATTTTGTTAATAGTGAACAATATGGGCTATATATTTATCGAGAGTTATTATAGTACACCTGCTTTAGACATCTGCATTAGAAAGGACTGTTTCATGGTCAGCAATTAAAGGTGATTTTGTATAAAGCTTGACATAGTACAGAATATATTTGAATTCAGCTATGCCTGCATCATTGCATATGTTAATATTTTCTGCTACTTACACAATTTCTTATATCTTTGTGCTATGGGAGCCAAATTAGTAATTAAAGACTTGTAAGAAAAATTGTGCATAGCAAACTTCTTTTCAAAATATATGATTAAAGTTCTGATGTTTAATCATCTTGTCTTTGCCAAATTTTAGTGGGTTGAACAAAACCCCCCGAAACAGGATGTATTTGATAGTTTGGTGACATTTAAGGTATATGCTATAACATTTATCATCTGACCAAACTAACATTATGCTTGTGTTATTTAGATTGGTTCCACTTGCCTGCCCTGTATCACCTGACAAGTTATCATCAGGAAAAACATTGTGTGCTCCCCTCCAAGCAGATATTTAGTAGATTTTGAATATCTTTTTACCTGCGTATTTAAGGTTTTTTATGCAAACAAGTTATAAGTTTTCACAGGAAAGTCAGGGTTTTGCCTATTGGAGGATTAATGAACCTATATGTGCACATTGTAATGATTGTCCCCGAGCCAACGGCGCGAAGCGCCGTTCCGGGCATTAGCCCGGAGCGAGGGTACTAATTCCGCGTGTTGCTTGGCAAGATGGCGTTGATTTTTTTGCTTATAAAAATTGTCAAATTAAAAGTGTTGTTTGTTAAAGATTGATTGAAACATTTATTAAATTTGTCCTTTATTTGTTTGTCATTGTCTTGTCAATATGCCCAATGTATCATATGAGAAAATTGAATCCATATTTGAAGAGAAACTTCGAGAAGCTATTCAACCATTAACAAAGCAAGTCGAAGATGCAATGAAAAATATAAACTTTATCAGCGAAAAGTATGATGAAATTATTAAATTGTTGAAGGTTAGTGAAGAAGAAAGGAAATTACCAGTAACCGAGAACAAAAATTTAAAAGCAAAGGTTTTACAATCGGAAAATGAGATCAAGCTATTACAGCAATCTTTCAACGATATGGACCAGTATCTCAGAAGGGACTGCGTTGAAATAACAGGCTTACCCATTGATTGTAAGCAAAATTCAAATAACTTGGTTCTGAAAATTGCTGAAAAGATCGGAATAGATATTAAAGAAAGTGATATTTCAGTCAGTCATATTCTACCAAGAAGGAATTTCGTTGACCAGTGAAGATCTAGACAAAATTCTACAGAAGGTATCATTGTAAAGTTTGTGTGGAGGGATATTAAAGATAAATTTTATAAAGCAAGATCCTAATTTTGATTTTGAATCATCTAATAATATCTTTATTAATGAGAATCTTACTAGAAAGAATAAAGAGCTATTTAATTCCTGTTTGAACATTAAGAGAGAAAAAGGATATAAACTCATTTGGACAAATACCGGTAAAATCTATATGAGGAAGTCTGAATCTAGTGACAGCATCAATATAAGAAATCAAAATGACTTACAAAAACTCTAATTTTAAAAATTGTTTATCATAATCATTACTATTACTATTACTATTACTATAAATATATCAGTATATTATTATCAGATAAGTAATGTTATATTTTAACTGGTTCTTCTAGTGTTTGTTTGAAATGCCCTACTGGGATAATTGATGATCACATAGATAGGGTAACTGATTTTTCCCTGTTACCAAAACTTATCAATAATGAAACAAGTAATGTGTCTTATTTCCAAGATATTGATGCTGACTTACATATGCCATTGGAGCAAATTTTGAGTACTACTCCACCCACAAATTCCATGATAATAACTCTATAAATGATTGTTTATCGACTAAATCCTTTTCAGTTTTAAATTGTAATATTCGAAGTTTATCAGCAAATTTCGATGCTCTAGCTCAAATGTTATCTGAATTATATTTCTCATTTTGTATAATAGGTTTAACGGAGGTTAAGATTAAGGAAAATGAGATGCCAGCAATAAGTACTGATATTCCTGGCTATTATTTTTTTTCACAACCAAGTTATTCAAATGCTGGAGGAGTAGGATTCTATGTTAATAGAAACCTTAAATGCAAAATTAGAACAGATCTTTCATCTCGAACTGATGAGTACGAAGCTCTTTGGATTGAAATTATTAACTATAGTGAGCGAAATTTATTATGTGGTGTCATTTATAGGCATCCAAGAGGTGATCTGGAAATATTTATGAATTATATAGATATGACAATTGAAAAGATTCACCAAGAAAATAAATATTGTACAATGCAAGGAGATTTTAATGTAGATTTACTAAAATCAGAATCTCATCAAGAAACAAAAAACTTCCTTAATGCTTTAAATTCTTTATTCTTCCAGCCTCAAATTCTGCAACCAAACAGAATTACAGATCATTCTGCAACACTTATTGATAACATATTTTTCAACTCACTAGATCACTCTATAATTAGTGGTAATCTAATATATGATATTTCTGACCATCTTCCTAATTTCATTATTACTAAATATACTGCTATCCCATCATCAAAAAAATTTTATAAGAGAGATTAATCTACACATAATGAATCTAATTTAATTAACAACTTAAATTTGATCAATTGGTAGGAAATATTTGGTACAGAAAAAACGCCGGATGAATTGTTTGATTCATTCTATGATAAAATTTCAGAGATAGTTGACTTGCATGTTAATGTAATACAACTATCAAAAAAGGAAATGAAAATAAAATCTAAACCTTGGATAACACCTGCTATACAGATATCAATTTCAAAAAAGAACAAATTATATAAAAATTATTTAAAAACAAAATCTGTCCATTATTATACTAGATTCAAGATTTATAGAAATAAAATAAATCATTTGTTGCGGATAAGCAAAAGAAATTACTATATGGACGAAAAAAATGAATTTGCATCAAATTTGCCTTGTGCAAATATGTTGCAAATATGAAATTTGCAAAGCTTTGCAACCAGTGCAAAGGTGGCAATCGCCGAATTTGTCCGTTTTTGTGCAAATTCGGCGATTGCCACCTTTGCACTGGTTGCAAAGCTTTGCAAATTTCATATTTGCAATATATTTGCACAAGGCAAATTTGATGCAAATTCGTTTTTCGTGAATAGAATTATTTTGCTATAAAGCAAGGAAATAGTAAATTGATTTGGAAAGAAATCAAAAGTCTGATCATCAAAAGTACCTGGTACTCCTACTGTTATAAATGAAAACGATTCTGAAATTTCTGATCCTAAGAAAATTGCTGATGCATATAATAGATATTTTTCTAATGTTGGAGAAACATTAGACAATAAAATTCCAAAAGTGAACAAATCTCCACATGAATACATGACCTCTTCCCCATGTGACGGCCTCTTTCTTTATCCTACATCTTCATTAGAAATTGAGGATGAAATTGCTAAATTAGATTGCTCTAAAGCTACAGGTCCTTTCAGAATACCAGTAAAAATTTTTAAAGCAATTAAAAAGAAAGTATCAGGACCACTTGAGGTAATTTTTAATGCTTCACTTTTGACTGGTATTGTTCCAAGAAAGTTGAAAGTGACAAAGGTCATTCCAGTGTTTAAAACTGGCTCACAAAGTTGTATAAATAATTATCGTCCCATTTCCCTTCTTTCAGTATTTGATAAAATATTGGAGAAGATAGTATACAAACGATTGTACTTATTTTTACAAGAAAGAAAAATACTATATTCTAAACAGTTTGGTTTCCGAAATTCGTATTCTACTTCTTATGCCTTATTAAGTATTGTTGATAAAATAAAAAATGCAATAGATAATCATGATTATGCCTGTAGTGTTTTTTTAGACCTACCTGTAAGTAAAGCTTTTGATACAATGAATCATGATATTTGATTAAGAAATTAGAGTTTTATGGTATTAGAGGTCATGCAAACAAGTGGTTTCTATCTTACCTAACATGTAGAAGACAATTTGTTTTAATTAATAATGTTTCATCTGAAGAAATAATTAGTTCATATGGAGTACCTCAAGGCTCAGTTCTTGGCCCGTTGCTCTTTCTTTTATATATTATTGATTTTGCAAACTGTGCTACAACTTTAGATTTTCATATTTTTGCCGATGACTCGAACTTGTTTTTTAGAAGTAATAATCTTTTATCTCTTCAAAATACTTTAAATAATGAATTAACAAAAGTATATGAATGGTTTTGCGTAAATAGATTATCTTTAAATATAAAAATATCAAATTTTGTAATATTTCATCCGAGACAACGTAAAACACCAAATAATCTTGAAATAACTATTAATGATCAATTATTAAAACAAGAGTATACGATTAAATATTTGGGGTTGATACTAGACTGCAATCTTAGTTGGAAGGATCATATAAGTTTTGTGGAAAGCAAGGATAAAAGAAGCATTGGCGTTTTATCTAAACTCCGTTACTTTGTTAGTTTAAATACAGTAAGAAATCTTTATTATGCACTTATTTATCCCTTTCTTACATATGCCTTGATTGTATGGGGATGCACCTATCCTTCTACTCTCCAATCCTTATCCATATTACAAAAACGTTCCATCCGTATTATCACTTTTACTAAATACTATGAACATACAAGCATGCTGTTTAAATCTCTGAATATAATGAAATTAATTGACCTGGTAACTTTCCATGTTGCTGTATTTATGAAGAAATTTTATAATAAATTGCTACCATCCGTATTTGATGACTTTTTCAGATCAGCGAGTGATGTACATGACTATAATACTAGGTTTTCTACAAGTCAGATTTTGGTATTCCAAAAGCTAGGACCAATTATGGTATTTTTAATATCAGATTTCATGGAGCTAAAGTATGGAACTCAATTGCTGATGACGTGAAATATCTTTCAATTAAAAGATTTAAGAAAAAAATAAAAGAAGATATGATTGAAAACTATTAATTGTTTGTTTTTTTAGTTTGCTTTTCTTCTATATTAATTGCTTGCTTTTTTAGTTTGCTTTTCTTCTACTTGAAATTCCTAGGAAAAATTTTCTCTTTTTTTGCGAAATTTTCCATACCGACTTTCTAGTTTTTTTTAGCCCTAATGGTTATTATGGAAAGTCGGTACTCATAGTTTTGCAACTCAAATAATAATAACATTAATGTAAAAAATTTTTTTATATATGAGTGAAATAAAGAATTTGTTGTTGTTTGTTGTTGTTGTTTGTTGTTGTTGAAGTTCATCAAATATCGCAGGCGCGTGGTTCAAGGGTGGCGGTGAGTCAATCTCGTACCCAGAGCAATGCCTGTTCGCAGGTTGAGGTTGGCATTGGCTCTGGGGAAATAGAATTTTTCCTGTGTTGTGATTGGAGTAAATAGTTTTAGCGAAATGGCAGGACTTTATGTAAACATAATGGGAAAAAATGTGTTAAAAAAGTGTACTCTTCTTTGTTGTTTAGCAATACTAAAATAATAGAGCCTGAGCCTGCACTTTCGTCTTCTTGTGTTTAAGCGGTCGGCTTTTGAGAATGCGCACAACAACCAGAACCCCAAAATTTTGGGATTCCGGTCTTCTATTTCCCCAGAGCCAATGCCAACCTCAACCTGCGAACAGGCATTGCTCTGAGTACGAGATTGGCAGTGAGTGAGAGTGAGGGATCATCACTGATCTCAAGAATATTGCGGACTATATTGCACTACAATATTTCGTATTTTTGCAAAAAGATTTGGCAACCTTCACAACCAATGAAGGGTGGTCATTTCTGATCTCAGTAATATGGCGGACTATCAGGAGTAGCAAACACTTAAGGCATCCAAAAGGGCGAGAAATAAGACGAAAACGACTGCCACAAGACTCTTGAAGAGAGATTAATTCGGGGAAAATAAGAGAAGCGCCAAGAATTGATTATGGCGTGAAACACAAGGTAAGTTTGTTGATAATGCGTATTTATACTTGTGTTTTAATGCTTTATAAAGGCCGGCGTAGCTGTACTCATCCAGTCTATTCACTGTTTAAATTCCAGAGTAAGTTTATGTTTTGTAAATGCAAGACTGTCTTCTTATTACTAATGTAATTAATAGGTCGTATACTTTATACCAAATTTAAGCTTACATTAGGCGTAATAGCATACTGATGAAAAATGTTGTGCCATTTAAAAAAATTGTCAATAAAACAAGGATTGAAAACTGATATTTTGTCATTTTGAAAAATGTACAGAAAGAATAACAATTGCCGTGTTGCTATGACAATAACCTATCGAAGTACTTCATGTAATTCCGAAAATATAGTTGCATGCTCTTAGTTAGTGGCGAGGGGTTGCAGCATGCATGTATTTCTAGTATTAGGATTTAATTGGTCAAATTAATTAAAACTTTTTTAGTTTACCTAAGCCATTGAACCACAAATTCCCCTTGGCAAGTAAAATTGGTTTCATAGTGGGTAATACTGAATATGTCCTCACTACTTAATTACACATAACTGAACTATACATAATAGACAATTGCTTTTACTTGTCAAGGGAGCCTATGGATACTAACTGTTTGAACAGTGGAAAGTCCCAAGGAAACTATGACAACTATGAAAGATAAATTATTCAGTAATTAATTTTAAATTTACGAAGCTTGTAACCATTGTGTTAATTACAGTACTAATTAACTATATAAGATAAAAAAAAAACAATTTTGCTTTTTATGTATCTTTTGTTGGTCTAATTCACACAAATGATTCCAATAATAATGTACAAACAAAGCATCAGTTCTTGTATGACAAAACAGTTGAGAATTACACAATGAGAATGTCTTTCATAAAATATTTCTGCCTTTATATTGTTTGAAAATCAGAAGGGCTTGCATCGGAGGTTGATATTTTGAGGCGAAGTATTAAGTCTATGACCATACTGTTTGATAGAAATTCATTCTTGTAGTTTGTACCAGTTTAGTAATTAATGTATTATAAGATAGAATATTGTTTTCATGTTTCTTGTGATCACTTCCTGACGGGTAAAAACTTGTAAACAAAGTTACGAATTGTGTACTGTGATATGACAAGCAGATTTTGCCAAAACTTGCTAGCACTGCATGTGCACTCCAGAGTATGGCTTTGGCGCACCTGAGATGGATTTCGTCACAATTTTTGGCGCCCCTAGCTGCATTATGTAATAATTCTGAATGGCCTTGACCGCCCTGGATTTGCTGCAAGGCCAAAACGAACTCATATAACGAACTCATAGTGAATATCAGGCGTCAGTTTTGACCCATTATAAAACCGGTCATTCAACAATGTCGCGCGACTTCAGTCGTATTTTATAATAGTTAAATCGCCATTTGTTTATAATTTCGGACAATTATCGCCCCTTGGCTGCCCTGGAGGCCGCCCCTAGGTCATTTTGTGCCTCTGCCCCGAGATTTTACAGCTTGTCCACACCCGAGATCTCGGTGAAAACGGCCATACTCTGCAGTCTGGTCAGTCCACTCACTCCAATATAAAATCGAAGCCTTTACAGAGAAGAAAATGTGGCATAGCAAATTGTCGTGCTGTAACATTTGCACAATACTTTCTTAAAACTCTTAAATCCCTTCATTTTCCTTGCCATAGTATTGTGCTCCTCTTGCCTTATTGTAATTTGCGATTTGCAAACCAAATTGCTTGGAGGATTAATTAATTAATAAAAATTTCATGCAAATAAATTTGTCCGTCATTTTGAATCAATAACAAGAAATACTTGGTGTAAGCTCAAGTTATTAAATTTTTTTGCGGAATAACCGCTGGATTTGCGTACAGGCAAACCAGCGATTTCGCATTCAAAATAGCCTGAGTATCAGGCTTTTTTTTTCTTGTTTTTAAGGGGGGGAGAGGGTGCTGGGGGAAAAATAAAGCCTGACACAACTTACTGTGGCAACGCTCTTCCGTCCCTTTTAGCAGCACGCTTGACTGACGGATCAATGTCCGATCAAAATCACTTCCGGTCATTACAAATACACGCGTATTGTACGATTTTGCAAGATATTGTTATTATCCCAAGTGAAAGTAAATAGGCAAGGATTTTATTTGTTAAACTGTTATTTAAATGAGACTTTGCAAAGTTTGCGGACAAAACCTTCGCATGTACAGGCCCAGTTAATGAGCATTGTCAAGTAATACTTGCGAGAAAATAATTTGATGCAGGGTTCTTAAAAAACGAGGTGAACCTAAACGTATACCTTATATACGTGCTTATAACTAACATTAATAAGTATTGATATTTTAAAAGAACAGAGGATTGAGCATTGAACTAAAACGTATGTTATTAACCTAGTTTGTAAACATACGTTCAGTATGGCATTTTTCAGAGAACGAGCAAGCACATATCAAAACCCATGCATGCAAGTAATATTTATATAGCTATATGTTTCTAAACATACATACGATACGGGTTCATGGTCACGTACATTAATAAAACGTGAATTAAAGTCCTATAAACATATCTTTCCAACGCAAACAAATGAATTCATACAGATACGGGTTCACTTTATAGCTGTGTATATAAACATACTTATAGAATACGGGCTTATCGCCAAATGTATAAATGTAAATATGCTTTGATACGGGTTTACCGGCTACGCATACAAATAACAACTGTCGCAATTTATACTTAAAATATGAAGTCCATGTTAAAGTCCATATTAATGTCTGAGATTAAAGTCCATATTAATACTTATATAGAATTGGGGTTTATCGCCACATACATAGTTGTATAAAATATGCTTAGATACGGGTTCACTTTATAGCTGCGCGGATCCATCGGACAATCTGAGTTTAACTGATATCTGCTTCCCATGAGTCATGACGTCATTTATTTTCCATCGAAAAAATACTTCTCCGACCGAATATACGTTTGTCCGATGGATCCATCTGAACCATCGGAAAGCAGATTTGTCCATCGGAGTCAGATTGCCTGTATTGGACATAATTATATGCAAGACCGTTCTTGCTTATCTGAAAGCATATACTCCTAATAGCAGTTTAAGCCTCAAAGAAATAAGTCACAAATTGGTTATGTTGTTGGCTTTAGTGAGTATTCAGCGGAAGCAAACCTTGGTTCATCTTAACATCAACAATAATTACATGGTCAAGTCCGATAATCAATTCGTGTTTGTTGTTGATGGGCATGTGAAACAGAGCCAACCAAATTATTCAGTACCACTCATCCTTATTCCTATACACTATCGATCCTGATATTTGTCCATATGTGTGTTTAGAGGACTATTTTGAGAGAACAAAAAATTTACGTCAAAACGGAAATTTGCTCATTGCAACGATCAAACCTCACCGTCCGGTGAGGACTCAAACTTTAGGTCGATGGATAAAAAAAAATTTTAGAAGGTGCAGGTATTGACACGACTTTATTTAAGCCACATTCTACTCGACACGCCTCTGCAACAGCAGCCTTTGCAACGGATATTCCAATCGATGAAATTCTGAAAAGAGCTGGTTGGAGTAATGCCATGACTTTTAAACGGTTCTATTATAAAAGTGTGATTGAATAAATAATACCTCATACATCATAATTATAGTTAGCGTTGATAGTGGGACAGTTTAGCAAAACTGGTCTATACTATATATTAGGAAAATAATAAATACATTCATTTGCATTCAGATTGTTTGGTTTTACTCACAGTTACTGCGCATGCTTTAAAGACTTCATTGTCAGTCCGCCAGTTACGACTTATGGGATGAAATTTAGAAGTTAAACGAGACTTACCTGGAAGTTGAAGTTTGACTGGAATTCCATCCCACAAGAATCGCAACCAAGGACTGACAAACCCACCCACCCACTCCGCTTGGGTTGTCAGTCGTGTTCTGTTTGTTGTTCATTTCTGCTTGGTTACTGTGAGTAAGTTTAAAGCAATGATTTCACGTCACTCCCGTGAGCCCACGTTCGTTCTTCATTGTCAGTCCTTGGTTACGATTCTTATGGGATGAATTCCAGTCAAACTTCAACTTCCAGGCAAGTCTCGTTTAACTTCTAAATTAACCCTTCTTCTTCCTGATTTATGTCTGGCAAGCAAAATGGTTTGTCAAAATTCTCAACTTCGTCATCTTCTATTTGGATCTCGTGATGGTGACAGCGAGAAAAATGTTTTTGCAGGCTGTTTACTTTAGTAAATGACAGAGAGCATTTGGAACAATATACTTGAAAATTCTGGTCATTTGAATGAAAGTTATTTAGGTGCTTGAAAAAATATTAAGGTCAGTTATTCGACATGTAAAATTGCAAAAATCACAAGACAATCCGAAACGAGCCATTGTCCATTTCGTGAAGCACTGAACGTCGGAAAACCAATTAATAAAACATTAACAGAAATTTACAGTTGCAGTTGCCAAGATGCGAGTTGTGCAACAGTGATGCTTCCACATAGTACTAGCAATTATTTTTTTGAAGATTTTTCAAAACTTAGCAATCGCTTGAAGGCAATCTGACTTTTATTTGTTATTTAAGCAGACTTCTATTTCATATTATGTATAATTTTTTAAGCACCTTTTGGTGCATAACATCTGTAGTTTTGTGGGGTATTTACCGCAGAATTATTGTACTTGCACTGGAAGCACAGATATTTCCAGGTCTATTGATATAAAGACGTCGTCAAATGTTAACCAGTGAGGTAGCATTTTAGTGGGAATTTTATATAGCGCGTTGTGTGACTCTCAGTGTTGCCATGTCCGGGATTTTATCCCCATATCTCAGGATTTTTTTAAATCAGTTGGGATGTTTTGGGGATTTTTATTTTAAAAACTCAATCTCGGGGTTTTTTTTGGATTTTTCAGAACTACAAGTGCTAAATTTAGTAGTCAAGTTTTTGGTGAAATTAGCTAGTTAACAAACGATTTTGTCAAAACATAGTCAAAATAGACAGTTCATGCGCTCGTGTTTAAGCCCTATTTACCTGCATATTTGACAAAATTTCGCTTTGGAAGGCTCTCAAAAGCAAAAGTGAGAGTCAAACAACACACAATAAGAGGCCTGCGGCCTAAATTGCGCAGAGACTGGGAACGTGAGAATGAAATTAATAATTTCGGGAGTTTCAAGGAAATCTCGGGATTTTTAGGGAGCTTACTTGGGATTTGTACAAAATTACGTTGGCAACAGTGGTGACTCTACGAAGCGTGAGTTGCAAATATTTTTATTTTCTTGGGAGTCTTTCTCGTGAATATCGACGCTTTATCGACGTTTATTGGCCGTATTACTAATTCTTTGTTGAGAATATTGTTGTTTTCTTTTACTTTGTGTGAGTGGTAGTTGTTACAATATGTCTGGCAGTGGAATGAACACGAGCGAACTGATTCACTTCATGAACGTTCCCGAATATGTTTGCAATATTCTAGAAGGTATCGACGCACGTCAACATGCTGAGATTACATTCTATAAACCATTATTTTATAGTTTATGTTGCTTTGATATTCAATCTTAACAAGTTTGCTTTCCAATACTTATAGAAAATGACCTTGACCAGGGGACTTCATTACTTATGATCGATGACCAGACAGAGTTAATGTCGTTGTTTCCAAAATCCGCACAACATTTACTTCTCAAACGGGCAGCTAAAAGTATCGGAAACATGGTGTCTGATGATGAACAAACTTCGACGGATAATGGAAAAACTGAAAGTGATCAAAATAAATTATGAGGTTTCAGGTATAGTGTTTAATATTTTCTGAAAGTATCAATTCGTGATAAATTTCGATTTTAGCAAATCGTTTATGTGGTATCCGGTCGTTTCGCTACCAAGTCGTTTCGCTACAATCTAAGGTCGTTTCTTTATGCGTGCAGCGAAACGAGTTGTAGCGAAAGGACTATGTAGCGAAACGACTGTAATTCGTTTATGTAGTTATTTTTGTAAGTAATGAGTTACAAAGCCCTTGCTTTATTACATTCTCAGTAGTTATCGAATAAAATAGATTAGGATTGGTGTAGGAGGGTTTGGATAAATGAAAGATTGTATGATATACATTTCTGCAAGAAAACGAAATTCAGACTGCAGTATCCACCGAGCAGGTTTAGATAATTGAGCCTGCAAAGACTTTGAGGGTGGTCTGCGTATCACACAAGTTTCACAACTGAATTACACAGCTGTTGATAAAGATGCTTTAAAGTTTGTATAAAAAATGTTACTAGTTTAAATGAATACAAGGAATTTAATTTAACATGTTTGCAAAATATTGTCATACAGTAACTGATAGGACCTTTTTTTACCCTTTAACTTCTTACCAGCAGCATTATAAAAGAGGTCCAGATCTAACTACCACTACCTCTACGACTACCATAATCTACCATTTAACCAATCAGATGTGCCGGACCTACCCAACTAACCAATTAGGCTCTTTAAAACTGAGAAAGGTAATGGTAGAGGTAGAATGTGAACCTCTTCATTGATGTGTTGCTCAAGGCCAAAAAATTTTGGTTTCAGATTCCATAGGTACAGGGGAAACATATTTTTTTACAAAAAGATAATCTTAAGTGTACAATGAATAAGTTAAAACTGAATAACAACTAAATAGTACTCTCTAGTTCCTTCACATCAGGTTTTCACCTGCATAGATACAAAAACTTGATATGGATATAAAATAATAAAATACTGGGAAACCTCAATGAAATTTTTAAAGTTGTTTAGTTCTTTTAACGATATTTTAAAGGTATTATTTATATTTGGCCTGATTTAGTGATTGGGTTGTTTTGCGTTTTCACTCTATATTTTCATGTAGATTTATACTTTGTCCATACTTTTGCTTGATTACTAAATGTAGGCCGAGCTAATTACTTATGTGGATTTGTTTGCAAACCTTTGTTTGATTCTGTCGTTTTTTGTTGTTTAACAATGTTAAAGCAAAAATCCGTCTCTTGAAACCTGCATGGCTGATGAAAGTTCACTCTAAATTATATCTTTAACGTCGTTACTGTTTTTTTTTGAAGAAAGCATCAGGTTTGCTTTTATGTCTCAAAAATGACCGGAGGCATTGAAATGCGGCTTAACGGACCGCAAATGAAACAATTTGATTGCCTAAAACGCATGGTTACCTGACAGAGAAAATATTAAACTATTGTACGCAACTTTTATTGATTATTGGATTTAACAGTACTCTTAAAAGAAGACTGCATGCTGTTGTCTGCACGATTTTTGCTTTTTCTGCATTACTGATGTAATAATAATTATATTGTGGTCTTTGTTCGTAGTACATTATTCAGTTTAGTATGCAAAAACCTACGTTTTGGTGAGCTTAACGTTTAAGCCTTTAACTCCATATTTTTAATTAATGTATCTGATGAGAATAAAAAACAGCAGCGTATGTTCTTGTGGAACTGCGGACATATATTTGTTTGAAGCCACGTTTGCGTTCAGATTTGATTGGGATTAAATGAAAATTAAACAAATGTCATATCGGTTTGCTCTCTGTTTTGAAAAAAAAATAATTGCCTTAAAATATTCAATTTTGCAGTCACCTGCAAACGACCTAGGTTTAGAGCGTGTTTACATTGAGAAAACTTGCTACGGCTGGCTCGCTGTACGATAAAAAGTACGAACTTGTCTGGGTTGATACGCAGTTATTTCAACACGTATGGAAAAGCACAGTCAATCCGAACGTTTGACCCAATAAAACTTTTTACTTTATATATATATATATATATATATATATATATATATATATATATATATATATATATATATATATATATATATATATATATATATATATATATATATATATATATAATTGTGCAAAATACCTCAAAAACTTACCACTACAGTCTGTTTCATCCAGAGGGAATCTTCAGGTGATAGACAAATTTCGAAAATGTGCGAGCTTCTTTTATGCTCAAGGCGGAAACGTGGGCGCGTGGGTGGTTGAATAGCATGCATTCCTTTCTTTGTTTAGGTTGTTTACCTGAAATCTGCTTTTGTGTTGGCAGGCTGAAACTATTTCCGATCTTTTGTTAAGCAAGCAATTGTTTTTTTCTTTCAAAATACTAATTTTTTCCTCCAAACATAAATTACATCTTTTGGATCCTCCCGTGTAAGAAATAGACTTTTTTATTATGGACCATTTTATGGTGAAATCTGTTTTCTTTTGCTTTAAGTGCCAAACGTGTTTCGAAAGTTCCGTCTCGTTCGAATATTTTTTGTGTGTGAAAGATTTGATATGATTCCTGTATCGGCCCTAGCTGTAGTACTGCGCAATGCATGAAGTACTTGAAATACATGCTTCTTCGAATATTCGGGACCCAAAGAATTCGTGTCATTAAGCGTGCCCATTTATAATTGTTAGAACCTCTGCTAATATTTAAGTTGGCAGAACAAGCGTGATATTGAGTGATTATTATTGAGCGTATTTGATATCTTCAACAAAATGATCGAGATAAAATAGGCTAGTACTCGATGCAGTAGAACCTTATACAATAAGATTTTCTTAGTGCATGTCAGATCGTGACTCATTTTGTTTGCTGTAAATATTCACTTTGCAACTTGTATCATATATGAATATTTATTATCCGTCTTTGCTATTTTTAGCCTTTGCTATATTTTAGAATATTGAAAACAATGAAAATTAAAAAATGTCATATTGCTTTGCTCTCTGTTTTAAAAAATGTTCAAGTTTAACACAGTCGATCCCATCGTTTTAACCCAATAAAATTACTCGTTGCAACCTTTATTTTCTAGAGGCAGATTATGCAGTAATATGTGAACACGAAAATATAAATACACACACGACGCCGTCAATTATATCAACACCAGTTATACCAGTATCTATGACTACATAAATATCATGAATAAAAAATTTCGAGTGTTTTCAATTTCCACTAGTGTTGATATACGTAATGTATACCAATGCAAAAATGTTCTATATTTTTACACTTGATTTACACTTGCATGTACAGGCATATACGGGCTTTACGTATTTTTTTGAGATTTGCCACAGGACCCTAGTTGCAATTGATAACAGCGTTTTTTACTGAATATATTATAGGCATTCCTGTATAAATATATAAACATCATTGTTATTATTATTTCAATAATAGTATAGGAAAATGTGTCATTAAGTTTCTTCTACAAACTAGCAAGTTCAATATTTTTCCGGAGAAAATGAGAAGACCAAGTGGAAATAATTTTCAAACAAGAATATTTTATTTTAAAACGTTGTGTGGTTATTAAGTTGTAAACAACTGAACTTTATTTATATTTACTATTGCGAGCAAGGGCTCAAATGATCACTATGGAAGAAAGCTTAAAAATTAAAATGAATAAATGTTTTCCAATATTAATGGTAAATATAGCGCTTATTTAACTACTTCATGGCACCTCGAGTGGCAGTTTTCTAGCTTTTTATAGTAATGCTTGATACGATAGAGACGGCCAACCGGACAATCGGTTCATGCTAATTATTATAAGCATAAACGCATTTAAGCATAAAAAGTGTTCGTTAGAACGCCTTAACGTCGCACAAATTCTGGGCGGCACTAAATTTATTTGCACTTCATGCTTTGCCACATGACCAAGACAAGATTAAAATAACTTTAAAAAACAGCGGCATGAAATTGTCCATATGTTGACTCCGACTTACATCAAAACACGGCTCGTATAGCCAATGAGCGTTCAGAATTTCTATTTTATAATGTATTATTCATTAATAGTTTTTATATTACAGTGCTCTCAAGAAGACTGCATGTCGATTGTGCATGCCTAATTACTTTTTTGTCTGCGCCATTGTTGTGAGTATTACTGGTGCTGATTCTTCGCGGAACGACATTCGGTGTAGTATTCAAAGACCCGCCTTTTTTGGTGAGTTTATTACAAAGTATGTTCTTTTTTTACTTTTAACTCTACATTTTTAAATGTATATTTGATGAATGTGAAAAGCTGAGATTAACGCACTTACTTTATGTTCATGTCCAGCTGCGGACATGTGTTTAAAGCTACGTTAGTGCTAATTTCGTGCATGCTAAAGTTTGACTCACTGTATACAGTGCTAGTGTTTTCTTACATTAATTTTACATGAATGAGAAAACTGAAAAGTCTAAATGAAGCGTGTATTCAGTCTAATACCCCAGGTTTCTAGACGTGCAACGTGTGGCGTAATAAGCACTTATTAACCGAGTGCGAGGTCTGTACGGGAAAGTATTGCCTGAGGTTCTTCGTACAGACCGAGCGACGAAGGAGCGAGGTCTGTGCGATAAGAACCGAAGGCAATACTTTCCCGTACAGACCTTGCCCTCGGTTAATAAGGGATTTATTATATGGATTTGTGTTCGATCGCAATTTGTTGTGACTTCGTAGAAAAGACCAAAAAACGCTTTCGTTGCTAAACGTTCAGCCGTATTTATTTGGATCATTTGTTTGTTCAGGATGGTAAAACTCGCTCGGGGAGTGATTTTCGTCGTCATTATACGGCATAATAAGTTTTAATTTCCTTTAAAAATTTATTTGTGCAATGCTTACACGAGCGGGCAAGATGAATTTCTTGAGAGGGCAAGATGACTTTCTTGAGCGGGCAAGATGACTTTTTCCAGACCGCTAAACAACCAGTCAGCCTGCGTAATTTGTCTCAGCCATATAATAATTAGTTTTAGTTACTTTTAATTATCAAATTATATGATAACTAGAGATACATTAGAGGAATAAAAATACCACATCTGATCAGAGTGAGTATATTTACTTCGCCAGAGGAAGGAAAACAATGAAAGGTGTAACTTATGCATATTATTAACAAGAAATTGTGCCGAAAATATCTAATGTTAAATATGTAACTGGCGCCGATCGTCAGCGTTGTTTGTGTGTATTCAAGACACCATAATTATGTTCGTGATGACATATTATCCTCCAGAAAATGAACCGTGGCACATTTTTTACACATCAAAATGATCTCCATTCTCATCTAGTCCTAGCAGAGTGGGATAATGTACACAACCCCTAGTCACGTCACTGAAGTCAGGGGAATGTATGAGAACCCATATCTTTACTTAAACCTTTCTAGAGTGCATATATTATTGCAATATTAAAGTAATTAGCGCGGTGTTTAAAACAATTCGGCTTTGCGATATGCAGACATAGCTATATACCACCTGCAGTAATGCGGTATACATGAATTGAACTATATGCTCTGCGTGTCTATTGTTCGGGTCCAAAAACATGGAAATTAAGATATTCGCGTTCATTTATAATCAAATGGAAGAAAATGCGTTTATATTTCGTCAGTAAATTTTAAAAAGCGAAAATAAAATCGCTAAACTGATTGAGATCCAAAATTCCTCAATGTAGTAGAATGTAACAATCGTTATCAATACTAGGTTCGTAACTTATAGCATTACTCATTGCGAAACATGTATAGCTTTTATATAAATATTTATTCCTAGGTCTACATCTGTGAATATTTATTATTTACACTGTAATTTCAAAAGAGTCCTTTCGACTCCTTAGAATGCGTCGTTTTTTGACCCCAGGACAACACTTCCAAAGTGGTCACTTTGACTTTCGTGCGACGGACTCTTTTAGAGTTATTCTGACACGTTTAGAAGAATCATTTCAACTTTATGGAGATTCATCATGACAAAGTCAAAAATATCATTATCGCCCTTGTTTTGACACCCTGGAAGGATAGGATTGTACTTTTTTAAAGGAGTCGTTTTGCCTGACTCTTTCAAAAATTAAAAAGTCATTTTGGCTTGGCCCCTTGAAGAGTCCTTTTGAAGAGAATCAAATTAACACTTTGAAAATCATTTGGATATTTTAAAATTTATTTTTATTTTTTCGAGACGGGCTCTTTTGGAGTTGTTCTGGCAATTCTGAAGGGTCATTTCGAATACATGGCGAGTCATCGTTACGAAGAGTTTAATGCAATTATAGTAGTTTTGACGCCCTCAAAAGAACAGATTGGACTCCCTCGAACGTGTCAATTGATTCCTTTAATATAGAGTCATTTTGTCTGACCCCAGGAAGTGTCACCACTTTGCCCCTTGAGGGATCATTTTTGACACACTTTTAAAAGTCAGCTTGACTACCTGCATTCCTTGTTGAAATTACTCGAAGAGTTGAAAACCAAAAGAAGGTCTTAAAAATAGCCGATTCTCTTTTTTTCTATACAGCTGACTTCTTTGAAGAAATGTCAACGCTATTTCGACTTACATGCATGTTTCTCACCTGAATTCGACGCCAAGTAGAATGTCTCCCTGCTTAAACTTGTTTTTTACGAAAACATGCGAGCTTCTTTAATGTTCAAGGAGGAAACTTGGGCGTATGGGAGTTCAAATTGCATTCCTTTATTTGGTTTTACCTGAAATCCATTTTTGTGAAAAAACACACTGCAGCCAAAAAGCTGAATTGCGTGTTAATTTACTCATACAATAAATTTAAAATTCTATTTAAATTTTTATAGACGACTAATAGTTAAAAATTCAGGACTACCAATGTTCTAAGATTTAAAACATATGATTGTCAGGTGTTTAGTTCATTATAGACATGCCCGTGCCCCATTTTCACGTGGTATGATTAATCTAATTGTATCTCGTGATGTTTATCCAAAGAGGTTATATTGGCCAATTTCAACGCGACAGTCTATGAAACGTCTGGAAAAATGCATCTTAACGCTCTCTTTTGCAATTGGATACGTTCAAGTTCGTCGGAGTTATGGAACACAGGACAAGCATAATCCATATTTGATCGTATGCACGCAAGATAGTACTGAAGAATTTCAGCCTGGCAACCGACGCGCGTTTAAGTGGTACCAAAAAATATAGTTTCCGAGAGGCATTCTTTAGTATGTTTTCTATATGATTGTCCCAGGAAAGTTCTGAGTTAAGTGTTACTCTCAGTAGCTTTGTACTTTTAACGGATTTAATCGGCTTATCCTCTATATACACTGGTAACAGGGTTTGTTCATTTAGCCGATTGAAATTAATAATCAGCTCTTTTGTTTTATCACAATTGAGTTGAAAAAAGTTCTTTTTTTGACAAGACATTAACTTCATTTAGTGCTTATTGAGAATTGCTCTTTTCGACTTCGGATAGTTTCGGACACTGTTGAATCGTCTACAAATTTCCATATGTCGAATGATCCGATTTGGCGAAATCGTTGATTATAACCAAAAACAGGCATTGGCCAAGTTCGGTTTCTTGAGGAACCCGGAGGGTATTCTACCCCATTCTGAGAAACAATCCTGACCCAGCTTAACCCTCTGTGATCTGCATGTAAGGAAGCTTATAACCCAGCCGATGACACTACTTGGGATATCCAATAGTTTAAGTTTTGTTATAAGCAGTGAATGGTACTCTACAGGGTCAAAGTAACACACGAATTTTTGCACCTGTCCTGTCGGTGTCGCCCAGCAACTTGTGTAGCATACTGATAAGGGCCATAACAGTAGCCTGAAAATGTCTCGAATTGATTAGAATCGACTGATTTAATAATGGCTGGTTTAATATAGTCTGTAACGACAAAATCTTCAGCAATCTTTGAAATGTACCTGTTTCACTTTTGGAAGTGGAGTTTATACGTTTGCTAGTTTCCAGCCAGTTGGTACTTTTTGTTTTTTGAAGGAGGTGCTCAGAATATCTGTAACAGGGTCTGATAAGATTTCGGCAAATTCTTTAAAAATGGCAATTGGGATACCGTTTGGGCCGGAAGCCTTATTCTTGTGTGAACGTAATAATGAGTAGCAGACGCGATGAGTTGGATGTTCCATCGTCTCTGCTTCGTTGCTACGCGTTCTTACGAGTCTTAGTATTCCTAGACACCACGTTTATGATTGATTGAATTATTCAAAAATGAAAATCGAAATTGCCATTATATTGAACTTGGAGAGAAGGATTACTGTTACCGCAACTGCTTCATTACCACGTCTCCTTTACCGTAAGAATTTACAGGGGAGGGCGGCGGTGTCACAGTAATTTATGCTACGACGTAAAATCCGTTTGGCACCAGATAAATGTATGTATTATATGGCTTTAAAAGCATATACAGCAAATTTTCTGAGTTTCTAAAATAGTGGAGAATATTTATCTGATTACAAACTTTACGACAAAGCATCAATCGCTGTGACATTGTTGCTTCCTGTCTCTGTAAATTCAAACGGTAAAGCAGGCCTGGTTATGAAGCAGTCGTGGGGCAGTAGTAACCGGTCTCTCCAGGTTCAGCATAAAAGCAATTTCGATTTTCATTGCTGAATAAATGCCGAAATCGTATGGATCTGTAAAGTATCGTAGTATTTTGGAAAAGCAGCATCCGACGAATTTTTTGAGAACGAAGCGATTTAAGTGGGCAAATTTTTTACTCAATGTGCTCGTGTCGATGGATCGTCAACTGCCTTTTACTTATTATATATTCACAAGTAACCCTTCCCAATCATCGACACTAAAGCGTTTCAAATTATTATAAAAACAAAATAACAAAAATGAGTAATGAGTAAAATGAGTAAACACTTTCAAATAAGCAAGTAAATTTCGCTTCAAAATAGATTTTTTAATGATATGTTTTTGTATTACAAATATACAATAATGGTCCCAGTCTAGCGCGTGTTTGGGCTTATTGTTACTAGAACCTCCATTTGTTTGTCCTCTTAATTTTCTGTAATTAAAGACCAATAAACATTTTTGAACAGTAAAGGTATTTCAGTCAATGTACTTGTCAGCAAAAAAAACACGAGATGTTTGATAAGTTAATAAAATAGAGTAATCAATCAGGACTAAGAGCGCGCGGGTCAATCTCCAAGTTATAACGAAATGCCCTGGGTACATCTAGCTGTTTGAATTGGTTTCCTTAATATAACAGTGCTAATCCGGTGGTAACCACCTCATTCTAGAACAAATCTCCATTTCCCTACGCAAATGTACTCTAAGGTTTGTAACCTGCCTTGTACACCTTGGGGTGATCTAATGAATTTCAAGGGTGCCGAAACAGGTGGGCCGATTCGGCCTGTGTCCTCCCCAACTTATTTATTAAGGGGGCTGGAATATCTTTTGCCCCCCCCCCCTTCAAAAAGACATACAATAAATCACGTGCTAGAAAAGGGGAACTATTTCGCTACAATGCAACCAAACATGTATTTACATCAAGTGGTTTAGTTGAAAGATGATTTTGACCACGGTTCTTTCTTGGACACATAAAAATAGCGCATTATTGATTAGCTATCTGTTAAAGTCAGTTTCCCACTGCCTTAAGATAAAGCAATCAATATCGCCCAGCTAAATGGAGCGAGCACATGAATAAAATTCTTTTGTTATATATCTGGAACATTGCGGATATGACCTTATAAGAGAATGATCAAGGAAAAGCTTTTATTCTCTTTTCACTAAAAAACGTATTGTGTTGTTTTGATGCCAATTGACCAAGAAAAGTCATGAAAGCATATAAACCTGAGAGCGAATTACATTATAAAAGCCGTATTTGCTTCGTCCCTACCGGTTTTCTGGTTTATAATTAATCTTAACGGGGCAAAAATCCGACTACTTTTTTCTATCATATAAAATCATGATGACGTCAGTTGAAGCGGTTGTTCTTTGTTTGGGAACACGAAAAACGAAGGTCTTTTTCCGGTATGTCATATGGTAACGGGCTTTGGAAAATGCGTCCCAAACTCGTAAAGAGGTCGCCGACATTATATGTTAAACCATGCATTCAATAAGATGCATTTATAATTTGGCTTTGAAGAACCCTGCATTCTGATTGGCCGACGTGCGGTCCATCAAAGCCCGTATTCGGAACGTGGTCCGTAAATTTCTGTATTCGGACCGGGCTTTTTTCCAGTGTTTTTAATCGCACATTTAAATACAAAATTGTCACACTAACTCTGAAAATGACTGCAAGCCATGTAATAAAGAGTTTATTTACCTCGCCTGTTCGGTCTGTACCGTAAAATATCGGACTTTGGTTTAATAAAACGAAAAAACCTCAGTCCGATATTTCACGGTGCAAACCTCACGCTCGATCAATAACTCTTTAGTCTTGTGTTGTTTGGTGTTCTATTGACAGTACTGTTCAGCATCCCTTAAATTAATCTTTTTTAGATGTGCAGCGTTACCATGTTTCCTACCGTTATCAACTTGCCCTATAAACAGTTGAGCATATCTGTTCCAAATTATACGAACTCATGTTCAGGTCAACGACTACTTCAGCAAGTCGAAAAAAAATTTTATTTTATATTCATAGCACAAGCTCTGATAACAGTTCCGTCAGCTATACAAGAATGGGTCGTAACTTTGAATGGTTTATTTTTTTCTTGCTCTCAATATTTCTGGCAGATGCGCAGACGGACTTCTGTTTTGATGCAACCAATGAAGGTAAAGGTCTTATAATTGAATATTCAGTACATTTGCAAATGCCGATTTCGGTATAGTGACAAATCCGTTCGGCAAGATCTTGTGTGCGATTAATTTTGAAGCAAGCTTCATTTAAAATCTTATTTAGATTTTAGTGTACATATTTTTTGAAAGAACTGCTTCAAGACATCATATATCATCGGGAACATTTTGGGGTCGCCACCAACCTATAGTAATACGCTACTATAGGTTACAACAATGAAACACAATAAACTGTGGGAATTGGTTTCCTAAAGAATGAATAACAACAATGATCACTTTTGTTTCAAAAAGTCCAATCACAAATTAAAATCCAATCACAAAGCCTGATCAAGGCTGGTATTTACTCATCTTTTGTGTCTGCGTTCTTCACAAGCGGTATTCCACTAATAACATATTTAAGAAATAGAAAACGAGTCCTGTGCCATCGTGCTGTCATACTGTGCGAGGGAAATGTTGGGTAAATCACGAGAGCAGCATGCAAAACACGAAGCGTTTCCGATCAACCTGTCATGCAGTTTAAACCAACATGCAAAAAATATACAATACGGCAATATACGGCGATAACAGCGAAACAGCCAAAGCAACCGCTTTTCTACGTTTTGAAACTATTGAAAAAGATAAAAAAAAGATAACAAACATACGGATATAATAAAGCCACGGTAAGCAAGCCTAATTGCCGTCAATTTTGACATTTTGACGACTGTTAAATTTCCAGCTAAGAAAGTTCAGCGACAGTTTTTGAAAAATATATTTACTCCGTTTGGCAACTGAGTTACTGTGAAGGTAGCGGCTAAAAAATTGGTTTGTTATTTTTTCTACTATCTTTTAAATATAAATTTTAAATCGTCGTGTCCATGCGGCTATTTGATTTTTAAAATCAGGCTTTTTATTTTATTTGCATACAAATTTGTTATTAATTATTCGAATTCGCACTTGTGCAGTTATTCATGTGGCTTTCTATTCGGCAGAAGTATTTAAATACGCTTTCTCATTTTTACGAGTTTGCAACCTAAAAATTCAAAAATCTAGAACATCGCGCATTATGTTGTGATAATATAAGGTCATTAGCCAGTCATACTCTAGAACTTACCTTACTGGTATCATAATGCAAATAATAATTCACAAATAATTATTTATAAGCTATTATCATCAGGGTTGACGTATAGAGCAGAGAGTGATCTCACCTGTGTCCTCGCGCATCTCATGCCGCGCATGTTTGCCCACCATGTTATTCGTGAGGAAAGAGGAGTGGAAGCTGTTAATTTGGAATTCTACTACAGAAACATGGTTTTCGCGCTTAAAAATTAAATGGCAATATTTTCCCGTTTCTCACACTGATCGGCTTCGGAAGAATAAAATAACACATAATTGGAGGATACTGATTAATTTTAGACACGTTTGCGGTAAAATAAACAGGCAAAGTGACAGAAAATCGTGACGAATAGCGCCAGCTACAATCAGTGACATTGAAATTAGGGACACTTACATCAAAAGACATTTTTTAATATATTTATAGAAAGTTCACCTGTAAACCCCCTCCCCCCGTTTCAATGTTGCTATTTTGGCCTAAAAAATCATTGGCTTCATCATACAAAACAATAGCAGTTGCTACTAAAACTATTTCCCATTTGAGCAACATTGAAAGGGGGGAGGTTGTGCGTTTTGGGCAATCGTTCCAATAATTATGTCACTGATTGTTAGGTGTTTTATTGCTGTTCAAAATATCAAGAAATTTGATTGAGTTTAAGCCATTCAAAACGTCGTGCGAACGTATATTTTTCTGAATAGGAATCGTTTTTCTGAAGAAAAGTTCCAATTTTATTTAAAAGCCCCTTGGGAGTTCTATGCAAATTAGGTAAATACATAAATTGAACATGCAAAAAGCTAATTTTGCTAAAAATATGGAGGTTCGCGCGACGTTTTGAACGGCTTAGACTCCAGCAAATTTTTTGAAATTTTGTACAGCAATACAGCACCCGGCAAATTTTTCATCTATCAAGTCAAAATTACTTTTAAGCATTTAAGTTTTGTGCGCAAGGCATATTTAAATTGCCGTAAAAGACAGAACCCCCGGGTATTAAAGTTTTAAATTTCTCATTTTTCCGGTTTATTCTACAATCAGTGACATAATTATTGGGACGATTGCCCAAAACGCACAACCTACCCCCTTCCCCCTTTTCAATGTTGCTCAAATGGGAAATAATTTTAGTAGCAACTGTTATTGTTTTGTATGATGAAGCCAATGACTTTTTCGGGCCAAAATAGCAACATTGAAACGGGGGGAGGGGGTTTACAGGTGAATTTTCAATAAATATATTAAAAAATGTCTTTTTGATGTAAATGTCCCTAATTTCAATGTCACTGATTGTAGATTACAAGTACCAAAACAATCTATTTTAATACAAAACATCGTACATTGAGGCGCTTCGCGAAAAAAAGAGTGACTTCATATTTTTCTACTTTTTTATACACCCTGTAGAAGTAAGTCTATTACAAAATTTTTATATTTGCCTTTTTTCGTTAAATATATTTTCATTTGAAATGTTAAGTTGTCCGCCATCTTGGATATTTGTGGACATGCACGATACGTCACAAATGGGATCACGCGATTTTTTTCTTACGACACAATGGTTAATACGCTCTCACAACCGCATGTACGGCAAGTGTATCGGATTTCAGCACGACCCAGAAGATTTCAAACAATATTTGATTGTCGTTGCAAGTTATTTAGGAGTATTGCGAACAGACCGGCAGTCCAGAGATATTTATGTCAATGTTCGATAAACACTTTGCAACCCCAACTTACCCCTAGACTGTGGTTGGTACTATTCCTGAATAAATAAGCTAAATGTTAAACGATGATTTTTCCATTTATATTTTTCGTTTGTTTTTTATAATGAGCGAGAAATTATAAAGACAGACATTATATTCGTATTGTACGTAGAGAAGATAACGTAATTCTGATTTATCGACTGTTTCCATTCGTTTTAGCTTGTAGAGCAATATAATAGCTGTGACTTTTCTTTGAATACTGTTATGGAATGTCAGATTAACATATCCAGATTATTTTAGCGTTTTAGACCAGCTTAGCATTTCCAGAATATTAACTAGCTGCATTTTTGAAATGATTTCCGACCGCAATACATTCGGGTATGATCAATTGGTTGAAAACGCTATAAAAACTGAAAAAGGTCAATCTACTGGCCAGAACATGGATAATTGAACAATTATGGTAATGAGGCATGCGTGTGGAGATAAACTTAAAAGGTTTTGAATCGATTTGGTATTTCCTTTTTCGTTTTTCGGTTAATGATACCGCAAATTCATTCATGACATAAATCACCCGGAAAATACAGGTATACATGCAAGAACCATTCAATATAGTTCGCTACAAAGAATTTCATGCTCTATTTGAGGCAAGGCTTGTCAGGTATTCAGGTCAATTTCTCCAAAATAGTTCTCAAATAATTGAGGGGAAAACTACTTTGGGCAATATATTCATCGAATTAATGTGTTGCTCTCGCGCACAATGTAGGCGTCAGACTTAACACAACGATTTTGACAACTACAAATGCTTCTCTATTTATGGTATGCCTTTTGGACTGTCACAAAGAACCTTGCTGCAGATCAATCAATTTCAAAAAGACATCAACATCAGAGTATGAACCGAAGTGTGAATTGCTGCATAACCTTGCGCACAACATATCTAAGAACTTGCTTCAAGAAAACGCTTCGTACGATTATGCCTTTTTTACAAACACGGATAAGGTGAGATAATTAGTGGTTAAGTTGATTCCCAGTTCATTATTGAGTGTCATTGACAGCTAGGGCCGTAGCTCGAAGGTCAATTGGGGGTGTATATTCGTATACTGTATTCATGTTTCGCCCGATCAGTTTCCTTTGAAATGAAATGCAAATTGTCAACAGAACATGATCAGTACATGAATATAAACCTCCCCCCCCCCCCCCCCCCCATTAACGTTCTAGCTGTGGTGTGTGCGAATTTTTTTCATGCAGTATTATCAATACTAATTAACGCATTTAGAATTTTAGAGTACACGAATTATTTAACACGATTTTTTTATTATTTGTAGGTGTACAATGAAAGCTGCATAATTCCGAAAGGTTTGTGTTATAAACTCTTGTAATAGACAATTTTGAACAAAAAACAACATACACATGCTGTGTAGTCATTATTCTACTCAGGCCAGTGAACTCTATAAATACTGGAATTATGATAACTCCAGATAAAAACCCTACGTTTGGGTGAAGCTAAGATGGCGGCAACAACTACAAATGTCGTACGTCGTAGTACTATTTTCCCGAGGTTTTTGCTATTTTTCAAAAAGACTGTATTGCAAACTAGGTTATAAGTTCATAAACCACAAAATTACCTCTTAAATCAATATAAAAACATCAAATATCGGTACGATCCTAGAAAAATGGTTTCAACCGCGCCGAGAGATACAATAGAAAAGGACTGAACTTGATAACCTATTGATAACCAATTTGGACTCAAAGATGGCGGCCAAGTTATCGTTCCAGTCTAATTTAGAGTTCATTGACTCAGGCAGCTGGAAGGGAAAAACCCACCCTATCGGGTAAAAATCTCATTTCGGTTTTTTAGCCTGTAACTTAATAAGTGTATTTCTTATGTTGGCAGCTTTCAATCCACCAATGGACTCCAGGAGACACGATTTTCTTTATCTTTTCTATAAATCTCTTATATACAGCTTCTAAATTTCTAAATTTCTAAAGCAACAATTTCTAAATCGGCTACTCTTTCTTTAAGACGTCAATAAAAGTAAAAATAACGCAGATTTCCTGGACACTAGTCCGAAAATACGTTTTTAACAGCTCATAATTCCACAGGAATATATGCCTATATTTACATGATAGAAATTTATATTTATATTTACAAATAGACAAGCACTAACACACCTAACTGGTAGCAGTGGCGGATCTAGGGTAAGTCAAAATAATTTATCACAGCTCATTCCAGGATATATTTGCATTTTAAAATACCTTCAAAGCAACTTCATTGGTTAGATTTTATTCTTTTAGAATTCATAACCTATGACATTGTCATAAAGTTATTTTGAATTTAAAATTGAGCTGCTATCATTTATTTTGACTTACCCTGGATCCGCCACTCTCTGGTAGAATTAAGTGGAAATGTAGATAGGGCGTCATTATGTGAAGGGTTGAAGCTCTTTGCTAGCCTTCAGTCCTGTGTTAAGTTGTGGATTGTTGTATTTGTTGTGTTATAAAATTTTACAAACGCTATGTGGATGATACACTTGTTTTAATTAAACCTTGCGATAATTCTGCCGTTTTAGCAAAACTTAATAGTTTTGATCCTATTCTTAAATTCACTGTTGATACATCTCCGGATAGCTTGATACATTTTGAGACATAAAAGTCGCGGTTGATGGCACTGATATTTACCGCAAAGAAACTCTTGCCGGACAATACAAATTTTTCCAGCTTTGAACCTTTTTCTCGTAAAACTGCATGGGTCAAATCATTTTTACATTGCGCATTTATGATTTGCAGCTACAAAACGTTTTTCAATAATCAAATAGAAATGATTAAATCTTTTATGTCTTGGAGCGGCTATCCTATCAGAGTCAGAAATTTTCTAATTCGAAAACTTAAAACCAAATATGAAAACAACTCCACACCTACTAGCAATGCCGATTCTCAGACTGATGAAAAGTAACAAAAATTTGGATCAGAATACCGCGATGAGAATATAATAAAATCCTGCACGTCAAAAATTCAAAGATTTCTAACAAAGCCGGTCAAATTTATAGTTATATATTTATGACACTAGACGAATTTCGTTTTTTGTTTCTAACAATGACAAAGTTTCTCCTCTATCGCGTAGCAATCTTGTTTACGAGGTTTCGTGTCCAGGTTGTGGCAAAAGTTACATAGGTATGACCAAAAAAGTTTATCAGTGCGTAAAATGCGCACAACTCACCACATGTGTAATAGGAAAGCATCTTTCAGACTGTGAACACGCGCAATACCTAGCAAGCCTACAAAACCAGTTCTGTCTACTAAATGACATCCCACTTCCTTCTGACAATGTGCCCACGCCTATTGAAAATTTAGTTTTCGATGACTTCCGAATCTTGCACTTAACTAGATCTACCAGTTACAATATCCTTGCTTTTCTTGAAGCTTTACTAATTAAATACAACAATCCACAACTTAACACAGGGCTGAAGGCTAGCAAAGAGCTTCAACTGTTCACGCACATAATAACGCTTATCTACATTTTTACTTTCTACCAGTTGGGCCAGTGCTTGTCTACCTGTACACATAAATATAAATTTCTGTCATGTAAATATTGCCCAACAGTCTTAGGTAATCCATCGTTTCCAGTGACGCAGTGTTTTCGCTCTTTTGCTCTGTATATATATATATGCTGTATGTAAAGTGTTATGTTTCATTCTGTCAGTCTGTCTGACGATGACTTTGAAAAAGTCGAAAATTTACAGTTTCAATTGTTTGTCTTGCTTGTATTAATATCTTGAATTGCAAGATGACTTCATTTTTCGGAATTTGTTTCTTTTTATATTTTTTTAGTTGTTGGCTTGCCGTGGTTTTTCGATAAAATTTCACTAATTTAAGATACGCAGGTGTTTTTTCAAAAAATGAAGAAAAACTTGTTGTCTGCAGCCATGCAGTTATTAATTTGAAGGCTACCAACACAAAAAAAAGCTCTTAAGTATCTAAGGCATAACTGCCAGTAAATCTGCACTTATCACACACGATGTAGGCCCCAAAATCCAGTATCAGTGTAGCAAGTGTTAAGTGAGATAAAACTACGAGGCTCATACTTTTACCTCATTTAATACTTGCTACTCTGATACTGGACTTTGGGATATCTACATGGCGTGTGATCAAAGCCATGTGGATTTACTAACAAATCACAATGAGATTCGTTCTGTTCCCATAGCTGCTAGACTACATTTTCTGTTTAATTGTTAATATTTTATAAGTCCTTTGAGTGCCATGAATGACGAGTTTTAACGTCAAATGTATATAGTCTACTACTGGCAAAATTTCAAAAAAAGACGCACGATGCTGAATATGCTAATAATTACTTAACAATATTAAATAGAGGAGAAATATTATGTTATTCAAATTATATTAATATAATCATGCGCCAGTATCAAAACCATCGCAACAATATACACAAGCACAAATATAGAAGACAGTTTTCTCTGAGATAATCTCAAAAAAAGTACTTTTATATTGCATGCAGTAGCATTGCTCTCACAATCTAAATATAGTCAGTCGCACTCTAACGTAGATGTAGACATACATTATGATCTGGTTGAAAACAAGAGGGATGGTTATCATATCAGCATGCAAGGACTTCCATCCTCATTTCGTTTGCGGGTGTTGAGATTTGTGATGATACTAATATCTAACATTAATAATTTAAATCATACAATGGAACACTGAATTCTCTTCATAAAACATTGCCACAATCATTTTAATTAATCTTGATTTTTTTTTACTTTACGTGTGCGTGCACGTTTATGCACAAAAGATAGATAGTTAGATAGCCTTGTTTAAACATGCTGCATGATCTCGTCAACCGAAGCTGATTTCCACGAGGGGTGTGTATATGAGAGTTGGCAGTATCATACTCTATTAAAACTATTTACAGTAACAATATTTAGGTTAGCATAAAATTCATTGCTAAGGATCTCATTAGGAAGCAATATATCGACTGAAATGATGAAGTGACCACGCGGACTACAGTACCAGCCGCGAGTAAGGGTACCTCCACTCGCGCGTAGCGAGTGCGCGCGAGTCAAAGTGACTACGCGTTCCGACTCGCTACCATTGAGCTGTAATAGATCTGGAACCATAACTTCAGTGTTTTGAACCTATGATTGGCTGAAGCCGGCGCGCTGGAAAATCAACATTCAAAAAGACTGGGGAGAGGTCGGATTTGGTTTTCGAGGAGTGAGAATTTTTGTTTTTTGAGCAAAAATTAGCAAGAAATACAGTTTTTGTCGAAAGACATCATTGTTTTGGATTCAGACCAGGTTTCCTGTTTAGTTCCTACTGTCTTACACCTATCTGCAGCAAAAAGTGAGCATTTTGACCTTAATATTTTAAAAAAATTACAAATGTTTGTACGTGTCATAGAAAACTTTGCTCTTGAGCTAATAAAAAATATATAATGAAACCTTTAGACAGTCCCAAACTTATTTTACAGTGAACGCCAGGTACGCCTCTTTATCCTGAACTTTTAATCCTTGCTTTAACCCTTTCAAAACATGGAGAGATTAAATTGACGTTTTTCATGTATTTTTCGTAAACAATATTTTTTAAATGCATTTTTTCGACCCTAAAACGTTCAATCTTCCTAAAACTTCGCATACGGATGTATTTTGCATGGAGTTAAATATTTCACGTGGTTTCACGCCTTAGTTTTTACTTGAACTTTCAAAAACTCAGAAAAAGTAGCCAAAATCTGGCGGATTTTTCGTAATTTTCGCCTTTGCTTCAACATTTTTCCGTGATAGTACGATTTTTGTCAAATTGTATAACATATTATATAAATTCAACTGTCATTGTTTAAATATTTCTGAATCTTAGAGATCTGTTAGTAGATTTAAATAAAGAATTTTACGGATACAAAAATGATATTTTTTTCACGAAATTCTTAAAAAGGACTGGGTCTACCTGCAAAGTGAGCACAAAGTCGGTTTCAATTTCCCCCCCTGACTTATCGTTCCAGATCTATTATAGTTCAATGCTCGCTACTCGCGAGTACTCGAATTTCGTCTCACTCGCAAGCACTCGCGACTCGAAACTTCGAGTGCTTGCGAGTCAAAAGGCTCAGATAACTAGTACATAATCAAAGTTATATCCGGAAACGCAATAGTCATATGAAACGTAGTAAAAATTACGGATATTATAGCGTGTTTAACTGTTTATAAACGACTGCCATATGATGGGACATATTTTTTACGATATATTACTATAGATCTATATACTATTACTAACTTTAAAAGCGAAACATACCGCAGCAGTGAAAACGGTAAAAATTACAGCAAAATGCGAATGATCAGATCAACAAATGTCATATTTGAATATGGCCAAATTATTTTAAATAATTATGGAACTCTTTATACTCGAATATGCTCCGGCTGTAACAATTGGCATCGGGTTCGCGTTTAACAATTAAAATTATAGAAACACGTTGACACGTCGAGTAGTTCTTAAGATTAGAGTATCTTCTCAAGAGTAAAAACATATTAATACTGTAAAGCGCAAAGTCACAAAATATAACTTACATTGCATGTTCTGCTGGAATCTGTCTTGAAACGGGAACAATCTCATTTATATACTCAAGCGACTTGATGCGCTAAATTCAATTGAAGATAATATCAATGGAACGGCCCACGTAACAACGAAACATGGACACATACTGTCGGTACTTATCGCAAAAACGTTCCGATAGTCTCGTGTAATCCACATATAATGTCTATAGCTACTAATACAACTGATCTATAGTATTGGTATCATGATCATTAAAGACACGAGTCATTAAATATTTGCTGAGGCGTAGCGTGCTTTGCTTGTGTTCGATCTGTGAATTGAAATACTATCAGAGTTTAGTGGTGTGAATGTTTTTGTGTTAACAATACACACCTCCGGTACCTCTTGCCTAAGTGCTGTAGCATAGCAATATATCAAGGGTAATGGCGTAATATATGTTATTTGACACCGGTTACAGTTTTCGATAGTACTGTGACAACTTGGCATGCATGCACCCCAAAATACATGAACACTGACTTACTTTATCACATAAAATTAAACGCAAATTTTAGATGTCCTTTTAAAAATTTTCACCTCTGAAAACCGGTCGACTCATCTCAAACCCGCGCAAAATGTAAGGTATCTGGCAAAAAACAAACATGATCAGCTCAAGTTATTCTGACATGGGCAAAAAACAACATCTTGCAACTTGCAGTGCAATTCTACTCTTAAGAGGTGTACACTTATGACAAATGTTTGGTATGTTAAAAACATATAATAATTTTAGCGAGCATTGTGACGTATTTTGGGCGCTAAAATAACAAATACATTTTAGCCCGCTGACGTAATAGCCAATGTATAAATAGTTGGAAGCCATTTAGGTGTAGTTGCTTTTTAAAAAACAAAGTTAAAGTTGAACGTTAAAGGGCCTTTAAAGTTATTAACTTATTATAATAGCAATAGAGTGATGTTCTTGGGCAATAAATATGTTTTTGGCCCTCCTAAGAGCTCACTTTAACCCTCGCTACGCTGGGGCTATGCCCGCAAACGTCTATTCTATTGTTATATTAGCAAACAGTAATGGAAACTTGTATTTGCCAATTGTACATCTCCCAAGAGTAGAATTAAATTGCAAGTTGCGAGAAAAATTGCACCATGGGACAAGTCTTTAATATTTCAAAACAAATTCCGTCGTCATGGTAACATAATTAACTAACGAAAATATTGGACACAATAATATTGTATTTTACACCATGTTTAGACGGTATAGGATCTACAGGTCACGATCTAAAATTTGGTGGTTTGAAGATGAGTGTAGCTTTTAAATTTATGGTAATACCACAGAATTTAAAAGCAAATAACCAGGGAAAGTAATGTCACTAAATATTATCGCAAACTCACTGAAGTTGAAGTCGTGACCAATTGAGTCGTGTACTGTGTAAACGGAAACCTAATTAGCATTGCAATGGGGCGTATTCGAAGTGAATTAGTACATTCAAACGTGAGTTTTATCATACATAAAACGCTTCACTCCTGTATCACGTACAGTACAGAAAATCATGTGGAGCAAGAAATTTTAACCCAGTTTATCATTTATCTTTTTTAGAAACATTGTTACAGTCAAGACAAACAGCGGATGCAATAATGACTACTGGGCCAACAGGTAAAGAGAAAAAAAATCAAGTTTTTCTATTATAATAATAAGTATTCATCTTTCCGCTGCTTTCATTTTATGATTTTAGAAAAATAAAATTACTATAGCATGATTAAATCAGCACATTTTCATTTTCGTCTAGCAATATCACCACAGTCAACACAAACAGCTAATGCAGCAATATCTACTACGGCAACAGGTAAAAAAAATTTATTCTTAATATAATAATACACTTCTGATAAAAAGTGTCAAATGGTCGGAAATGTTATGTGTAGTCGCAACGCTATTTAAATCATATAAATTCTTTTCTATGTACATCAAACCCCAAATCCCAATCACACGTCCAGATGGTTCTCGATCTCTCTCACACTTTGTTCACACGCGAACACACATTAAAACTCTGTCAACTTACAATTATATACATTATGTTCACTTTTTTCTGCACACAATAATATTTCAAATTAATGTCGTCATGGTAACATAATTTACTAACGATATTTTTGACACAATAATGAGTGTAGCTTTTAAATTTATGATAACATTACAGAATTTAAAAGAAACTAATCATAGAGAAAGTGATGTCAAATAAAATATTACCTCAAACTGACCGAACTTGAAGTCGTTTCCAATTGAGTTCGGTACTATATAAATAGATGCCTATTAGCTATTGTAATGCGGCGTATTTGAAGTAAATGAATGCACTTGAACGAGCGTTCTATAATACATACAACGCTTTACTCGCGTATTACGCACAGTACTGGAAATTACAAGCAACAAGAAATTTAAATCCAGTTTATCATTTGTCTTTTTTAGAAATATTGCCACAGTCAAGACAAACAGCAGATGCAACAATGTTTACTGGACCAACACGTAAAAATATATAGCTTTTCTCATCAATAGCATGTAGTAGTTATCCTCAAGCTGCTTTCGTTTTCTGAATTAGTCCGTCCGATACTAAAATTAATACATAAAATCGTATATAAGATTTCAGCGCACTTTATCAATTATCTTCCTATAGCAGCTTTGCCAGAGTCAACACAAACAGCAAATGCAGCAATGTCTACGGCCCCAACAGGTAAAAAAAACAAAATCAAGTCTTTTATTAGTGATCAAGTCTTTTATTAACGAATATATCACTGTGCTAAAAAGTTTTCAATAATATCGTTTTCTACACTCCATTTACACGGTACCGGATCCGCATGCAGATGAAATGAAGCTACATAGTTTGAAGATGAGTGGTTTTAAATTTATGTTAATATTAAAGTATTTGAAAGCAAATTATCGTAGTGGTGGTAGTCAGAATAAATATGGTCGCAAACCAACCGAGATGATGTCGTGACCATGCGGATCCTGTACTGTGTAAACGGGTTCCTAATTAGCATCGCAAATTTTGCGTATTTGAAGTGACTAAATACATGCGAACGCGTGCTTTTTCATATAGTCCATGAGCCAGGGAGCGGATTGGTACCATCTAAGGGGGAAAATTCCACCATGCATTTTTGAAATCCTGGGTGTGTTTACTTATTTAGTCAGGATTTTTGTGTTTACAATATAAGCAATATAATGCCAGAAACAATTTTTGTAAGTTTGTTTTCATATACTCCAATACGGTTGTCATGGAAACAGCATTTTAAACCATTTGGCTACACTGGAGACATGGCCACCAGACATTTTTTGAGAGTAAACACACTCAGAATTTCAAAAATGCATGGTGAAATTTCCACCCTCAGATGGTACCGATTAGGTATTTTGGGGGATTTGGCTCATGGACTAATATATAAAACGCTCAACTCATGTATTACATACAGTGCTGAAAATCCTGTGTGGGCAAGAACTCCAGTTTATCATTAATTTTTTTTAGAAATATTGCCACAGTCAAGACAAACAGCAGATGCAACAATGTCTACTGGACCAACAGGTAAAGAGAAAAAAATTTATAGTTTTTTCTCATGAATAGCATTGTAGAAGTTATCCTTCCAGCTGCTTTCATTTTTTGAAGTTTGTAAGTCCATCAATAATAATATTAATACCTGAAATTATGTATGAAATTTTAGCGCATTTTATCAATTATCTTCGTATAGCAACTTCGCCACAGTCAACACAAACAGTTAATGCAGCAATATCTACTGCGCCTACAGGTAAGAAAACAAATTCGAGTCTTTAATTATGAAATACAACTGTGATAAAAAGTTTCCAATTGTTGGGAATGTTATGTGTAGTCGTAACGTTATTTAAGTCATATAAATTCTTTTCTATGTATATCAAATCCCAAATCCCAATCACACGTCCAGATGGTTCTCGATCCCTCTCACACTGTGTTCACACGCGAACACACACATTAAAACTCTGTCAACTTACAATTATATACATTATGATCACTTTCTTCTACACACAAGCAATATTTCAAACTAATGTCGTCAGGGTAACATATTTTACTAACGAAAATTTTTGACACAATAACGAGTGTGGCTTTTAAATAATTTCTGATAATATTACAGAAATTAAAGGCAACTAAACATGAGAATGTTGTATGAATAAATATTACCTCCAACTGACCGAACTTGATGTCGTGACCATTTTCATAAAACGCTTTATTTACTCGTGTATTACGTGTGTTACTAAAATTATTACCTAAAATATTCTATATGTTTTCCGGGAAAAACTAAATATGTGACACAATTATATTATATTCTACACCTGATTTACACAGTACCGGATTTGCAAGAACACGATATGAAATTGGACAGTTTGAAGACGAGTGTGTCTTTTAAATTCATGATAATATTACACATTTTAAAATCAACTAGTCATAGAGAAAGTGGTAAGAATAAATATGGCAGTAAACTGACCGAACTTGATTGATGTCGTGACCAAGCGGATCCGGAACTGTGTAAGCGGGGTCCTAATTTAATGCGTTGCAATGCGGCGTATTAGAAGTCATTTAATACATTTAAGCGCGCGTTTAATCATACATAAAACGCTTTACTCGTAATTTACATACACTACAGAAATCCTGTGGGGAAACAACTGGGCCAACAGGTAAAGAGAAAAAATGCAGTTTTTATTATATTTATCAGTTATCTATTTTTCCAGCCGCTTTCGTTTTATGAATTTTTTGAGTTCGTCCAATAGTAGAATTAATACCTAAAATTATGTATGAAACAAGACGCCTGCTAAGGCGTTCACTCCGCCTGCCGAAACGAAAATGGGCACAAGGCCAGGCAGGGCTGTAACTAGAGAGTTCATTGGGGGGTGGGGTATATTCACTTATTTGTGTTCTGCCCAACTAATTCCTTTTTAAATCAATTATTATTAGGGTACCTTCCAAGGTATTTTACCAGTAAGGGACTTGTCAGAAATTAACGGGGGGGGGGGGGGGTGGAAATGTGGGGAGGGTCATAGCTTTTTAAGATCCTAAAAAGGGAGGGTGAAGAAAAAATGAGCTGCTTTTAAGGGGAGGGTCATTCAAATTTATCCTTATGCTCGTACAGTTGTTAGTACACAGTATAAATAAATTAGAAAAAAATAGTGCTATGTTTCGTTCAAATATTATATTAAAACCACAACAACAACAACAAAAACAATCAAATAAACATATTTTAGAATGAAAATGTATATATTGAGTTTGAACTAAACTGAACTTTTGTATTAAATCACCTGATTATAGAGGGGAGGGTCATGGTGTTTCATGCTAGGCCCAAGGGGAGGGTAAGGAAATTTAGTTCCTATTGCTTACATGGGTCACCTCATTTCCAACCTTAAGTCCAATATTTTCACCCACCCCTCCCCCCCCTGTTAATTTCAGACAAGTCCCTAAGACATTGCTAGCACATCTTATCGATCTTATGTAACCACTAAGATAACCAAAAATCAATGTCTGAGTGACCTGCCAGGCACTCTGTCCAAAGTCCTAGTAGGATTGCATTTTTTAAAATTTAATTTAAATTAAAGACTTTCATAGTAGTGATAGTACATATGTTAAACAAGATTCTTTTGTCATAATACCACCAACATATTGCTGTTTTATTTTGCAAGTAAAGAAAATTTTACTAAAAGTGTATACAATATATCTCTTACCTTTTATAATTATATGAGATCCCACTAGCAAAGAAATCACTTTGCACGAAATATTAGCATCTCAACATAGGTAGAAATAGAAAACCAAGGAAAGCAATCACAACGTGTTTAGAATTAGGAACACATTTCCTAGACTCATTCCTTAATCAAGGAATGATGGAGTCTATCAGAATTTGCCGTTTTAAAACATTTCTGGAGCAATGTTTTGACAAAGAACCTTCCTGTCCCTTTTTGTTAACTATTACTTGTTAAAAATTGTGTTTTGTATATAAATATTTCAGTAAAATTGGCGTTTGATTCTTGTGTAGAAATTTCTAAATTTCCTTAAAAGTAGGAATACAACAGGAAATGACGGAAGCACGCTCTCATCGCTCCTCGGTAAAGTTTCGCGGTGGAATTTGTCGTTTTAAAACATTTTGCATAAGAATTTTTGCACGTAAAACCTTCTTGCGGTTTAGATGTTCTAGCATACATGTTAAAATGCGTGTTTTGTTGACATTGGAAATTGAGTTTAAACGCCGTGTTTAGGTCGGCTCACGCGGCTTGCGCCCAGCGGTATCACCCATGAGCGGCGGCACCGACTTCTGACACCGAAAAAAAAAACAGAAACGGGGCGAATTTAAAACTCCGCCTCGCCTACGGCAGGCGGAGTAATTATCTTTCGCATAACAACTTCGCCACAGTCAACACAAACAGCAAATGCAACAATGTCTATATTGCGCCAGCATGTAAAAAAAAGCAAAATCAAATTTATTTATTAATAACACAACTGTGATAAAAAAGTGTCCAATTGTTGGAAATGTTATGTGTGGTCGCATACATATGGAGATTTACGCGAGTTAAACGGTTGAAATAAAAGTTTTCATTGTGAAGAAGCTAATAAGCGTTTTCATTGCTCTTACGATCTTTTCCACTAGTAAAAAATATCGTATCAGCATTTTAATTAGCTATACGGTTTTTCTCACTAGTGAAGAAAACAGTATTGTCATATATTTAGCTCACAACATGACCACCGAGTTGGGAAAGCCGCGAAAAAATTATTTGGCTTTTATGTCAAAAAAGAAGAAGAATCTTTCACAACTCGTGCATAAAAATCGTACGCACTCGCCAACCATGCAGTAATCGCTATGTATACTCGATTTGAACTACTAATGTGGATAGTGATTTTCGTTCGAAAGGAAGAAAGGGGTTTGCTTTCCCATCTCTGTCGTAGATAAGGCTTCTTCTCATATAATTAGTACGCCGATGCGGTAAAACACTTGAACTATTTTGGTGATTATAACTGGTCACATCATCCTTATAAGTGAATAAATTGTTGAGTGACTAAGGACCAATGTTATTTAATAATTTGTACATTATTTTTGCTTTGCCTTTCTTCTTTTCATCTTCAAGTGTCTTCCAGCCCAATACCTGTAAAACAAGCTCATATTCATTCCAAAGCTTTCCACACTCTTACACCTTTGTCTTCGAGCTGAATGTTATGGTAGATAGTAATACCGTCAATATTCTTTACTTTGATTATTTTAGAAGAATAATCTATTCGGTTGACTGAGGCGGTGTTTCACTAACGGGCGTTCGAGTAATGCTCTCCTCATGTCGCTAGCTGTCACAATGTCCTGTCCTTCATTGCAGTATTTCTGTATTGCTTGTTTCATTGGACAAAGAATTCGGTCACAGATATCTTTGCCATGTTGTGGCTCTAAATAATCATAACGCATGATTTTAATGTCACCCTTTCACCCAAATCTTTCACGAAAGCTGGACGAAAGTTGTTATGATAATATCCAGCTTCATCTGAACGCAAATACAACATAAATATATTGATATTACTATGATGCTGAACTTGAAGAAGATATTTTAGGAGTGATAAGACGGAGTACAAGTCTTGAGTACACGAGGGCATCAAATGTGCATAAGTACATACTTCTACCTGACTTGTTTCTGGGTGTCTAGTGATAACACTACTCACGTGCCAACTCGTTCCTTGTTTTGCATACCACTCGGATTGCTTTTCCCTAAAGCGATGCTAGGTAAATTTCTTGATTACAGGAGCAAAGAATGTGAGATTTCCATCTGAGAATGTTTTCCTTGCACTTATACCGAAGTCATGCATGTAATCTTCTTTTTGCTCGCCAAAATGCAGCGTTCCAATGAGATTGAATTGTGTTCTCGATCTCACTAAGGACAAGTTTGCACTCTTCATATCCGTCGCAGTAAAGATTTTTCATGATCATTCCAAGATTTTTGAAAACAAGTAAGTTTTGAATCGCTTAAAGCAAAGCTTCAGCAGTGATCTGGGCACGGACTTTAATCTTTGCAATGCACACTGTAGTCGGTTCTGAAGTAAAGTACAGCGTTGTTTAATTAATTATTTTACCGGATTCTTACTACTCCGACTGAGTAGTTCCACTTCCTCTTCTTGACAATGTTTGAAGTATTGTTGTATCAGCGTTGATTATGTTTGGCATGGTTTCGCGTGCCATATGCCACATCTTGATAAAAATACAGTCTGTTTGCAAAGGCAAGAAAATGGTCAAGTTTGTTGTGTCAACACTGATTCGTAAATATTTTTGTGTCTATATTATATTTCTAGGGCCATTTTGCTGGGCATGAATCTGGCTTTTCTGATCTGCCACATAGTAACTTTTGCATAAGGCTCTTGTTATTCCATAAGTGTTTTTCCAGGATAATTATGTGCGTAAATATTCAAATTCTTCAATTTTAGGTTTCGTGTAATAGCATTCTTTTATGCGGTTATTAGGGCTGCAAGTTCTTCGGAAACCCGAACATCATCGCTTGTAAAATTCATTGCTTCAAAAAGCTCTCTGCCAGCGTTTGAGGCAATCACTTCACAAATCACTTGGCATGCTTCACTTGCCTTTTCAGTACACCCCTCTTTCTCACTATGTGTAGTTTCATCCTAACATCTATAGTTAGTCGAAATGACAGTGGTGAGATTTCTTTGAAAGACGTTAAGGAGTAGTTTGGTGAGGTGGCATTGCTAAGCGTCCACACGGCCCCATCTGGACTAGCCAATGAAGTTGAGTGAGAGATAGTTCCAGAAAAACATGGCGATAATGATGTCATTTCCAATCTGTTGATAAAAAAGTGATGTCCCTAAGGGCATGTATATAACATAAATATATGTGAGCCATTAGACCAAATAGCACCTACTGGTCCATGATATCTTTAACAGACTCGGTATTAGCTTTCAATCTAATCCATTCACTTTCTATGCTCATTTTTTCTTCATGCTTTTCCCTACATTCTCGGCATATCACTAAAAATAGAAAAAGGGCCCAAGCTGTAATGTCGAAGAAAAAATCAAAAGAAACCATCCCAAGAAAAGAACTTATACTTACAAGATCCAATAGGTACTGTTTTTCCAAAAAGTAAATGTGCATCTTTGGTAAGCTGCAGTGTTATTACATGTTTCCCCGTCGGGTGCGTATTGGCAAACACGTAATGGACGCTAGAATTTTCCCAAATTATACCGATGGTTGGGGCAAATTTTCGTATGTTGCAGTTGATGATGGGAAATACCAAACATTCTGCAACGTAATAAAAGAGGATCATATTCGCAAAGTTTTTCTCTTGACAGATGACATCGCGACAAGTGAGTGCTCACATCATCCAAACATTCCAGTATATTAACACAGTCAGATTGCCCCCGGAAATTTCCACAATGATAATTAAAATAATCGGACAGGAAGCAAAACAAATCCATAACAGTTGTAAAATTAATAGTTTAAATTCAATTTTATTGTATGAAAGTTATATTTATATACTTTTTAAAAAGAAAATGATGGAAAAGAGGGAACTATACGCAATTATAAAGAGGAAATGATGTAATGAACACGACTGCAAGATTTTTTTCCAAAAATATCAGTCTAAAAATAAGCACAGCAAAATTGAAACCTTGGGGGAAAACCCACCTTAATATTGTTATCTCTTTGCTCTCCAAATTTTTTTAATGTTATCTCATATTCACACGAGATCCTATGCCAAATGAGAAGCCAACAATAAATATATTTGAAAAATCGGATGCTGTATATAAAATGCTGAAACACTTTATATAAAAAAACTTTACAAAAAGTTTTGAATCGTTAGGTATCGTCTCATATTGTATTGTATTGTGATTATACAATTATACCATGATTGCGAACGTTTGCTTTTCTTTCATTTCAAAAGTGCGCTGGCAAAAGCAACAGCAGGCAAGAAATATGTTCTTTTTATTTGGAAATATGAAATAGAAGTGTTCAAATGTTTTAAACACATGATTTAAGTTGTTTATTTAATGTTACAATAAGATGATAACTTCACAGACAGTGTAATTAATGCCACGTCAAATTTGCAAATATTTCATTTAAATCTAGAGCGCACCAGTTTGATCCCCAAAAACTTTTCTAATGAAATTTTACTGCAATATTGATAGTTTAATTAATTTCAAGTTTAGTGTAAGTGTATAACTGGTTGTATTTTTGAAAACAACAAAGTTGAATGTAGGTTACTTTTGCAATTTCGTCGGCATGTCGAATGCACGTTCGAATAAGTGAAAAAGATATATCTCAATTTCTAAAATATGTAAGATGTAAGTCTTTCAGTTAACACCAAGATAGAAATCAATTAATGTCGCACGCATCTCTGCAGGAGTTTCTTTGAAAATTGATAATTTTACGTCTCTAACATGTCTAAAGAAAAGATATTTCGGTATTTTGATGTTGGATTTTTAGATCTCTGCTATTTTTACTGATTCTCTTGGAATTTTGGAAGAGCATTGCTTAAGTTTTTCCTTTTTTAAGGTTCAGTAAAAGCTCATTTTCCCTGCAGTATTCTCCAATATTTTCCATTTCTAGGTACCCTGAAGCTTTTGATTGACAAGTTAATAATGTAACACAAATGACGGGAGATATACCTCGCACAATCTTTAAGCATTGCAGGTGGTAACTTATCAATACCAGTAGATTTGGTGTGCTGCAATGATCGAAGGTCTCGCTCAGTCTAAACCCTTGATATACATTTAAAGATGAATCTCTTATCTGTTTTGGCAGAAGCTGTTTTAATAAATCTCCATAAAAAATCAACGAGTGGAATTGCTTCTGTCTTCAGCGTACGAATAACGTTTTTAAAATAGTTGCTAAAGCTACAGTATTTGAACTTTAGCATCATCCTGTGACAAAACTGAAAACGTGGGCTTAGTTGATTTATTGGGGAATAGGCCTTTAATGCAGTCCCAGAACTTCTAGGATCACCACTCTTCTCGTTCAACGGACCCGATAATATTTCGCCTTGGCATGTCGGGCGTCATTTGTGCACTTGTTGCGTGATATGTTGTAAGCTCTCCAGGCAGCAGGATCTTTTGTTCGACAAGCTTTTCGTAATAATTTGTCACGTTCCCATTCGCATTTTCCTCTCTTTTACGCATTTCTCGATTAAAGGAGCATGTTTACCACGGAGCATGTCGCCCCAAGAATACTTTTTTAAGTAATCCAGTGCTTTATTAACGTCAGTAATTTCATATAAGGGTTCGCAATCTTCACAAATTGCTCATATATTGCTCATATCTTCACAAAGCCTACCTAGTATAGGATCATTGTCAGATCTTTTCTAAATCAGATCGCCGTTTGAATGAAATATCCTCATTTACATACAAACCAACTCCACCAACCTTTTCCATGAACACGATTTTGTGTGAAAAAAACATAGCCGCTAAAAGAATAAAACTCTTCACAACCAGTTTCAGCACTTGAAATATGTGTCTCTGACAGTGTAGTGAGGTCAATCTTTCCTTGAGAAGAGACAGACTCTTGAAGCATATCAAAGTTGCTTGTCAAGCTTGCAATATTTTGGTGAACAATATTTATTCCCCTGTTTAAAAGAAAGCTTCCAAACTGTTTTGTCGTAAGTGAACTTGGCCCGGGAAAGAATTCAACGTAAAAACGAAACTGTCACGGCAAGCTTCGCCAAGCATAGCGAGACCTCTCTGCTGGCGATAAACGTACAAAGACGAATAAGTATAGGTTTTTCAAAATGATCCTTTCTCACAAGAACCAGTATTTAACCATCGCGGTAGACTATCGGTCGAGCAAAAACTTCGTCTTCCTGGCATAAGAACAACACTTATCGTCATTAAGGAGATCATACGCCACTTTACACACCGCCATCTTGTTGGACGTAATAATCATTACAGCATTATAAAAAGATGGCTATCTTTTCAACGATGACTAGCTTTCTAACTTGACCTTTTGGGCCATACCAATGAGGGTGGAAGTTGTCATGGTTATCCAAGTAGCTTCTTTAATTAGTTGTGACAATTGATACAATTCATAAAGCGATTTTATCCTTTTCGTTGCCGAATCAGACTTAAGTATGTCGCAATTTAAATCACCTACAGTATAAATTTCTTTATTTTCATCATCAATCATTTTGATCAATTTTGCGAAACTTTCAAAGAAATCATGTTTTGAGTTTGGAGGTCGATAAATAGTTGTAACATGAAATGCCCGGATATATATGCGGCTATACACACAAACAGCTTCTAATTCAGATGGAATCAGATCATGTCCTAATTTATAGTTTATAAAGCGACGCAGGTAAATAAAAACTCCCTCACTTCTTGATCCGACTTTTCTGATAATATCTTAGCTATTTTGATCAACAGCTATTTTGATGGCTTTTTTTATATTATTGCTTATATTTAAATCAACTCCGTGTCTCGTTAAAATCAGTTAGGTCAATGTATTTGCAACACATTACCTTATTTTATTAATCTTTCTTGGAAGACTGACAATATTTAGAAAAGCCATTTTTTTTGCATTGAGGAGAGAATCAAAGCTGAAAAAACGGTTACCCACATTATTTCATTAATTTTGTTGGATTTAAATTAATTAATTTCTCACTGCTTGATTGACACATTAAGGTAATTTATCCACTCTAGCTTTAATAGAGCTGGTGGGAAAAAGGGCTTATCACTTATTTACTAAAGAGATTACACTAATTTCAGATATTGATGAGTGTTCTGGGGTCAACGACTGTCACTCAGATGCCGACTGCGTAAACACTGCAGGTTCATACATTTGCCAGTGCCGCAATGGATTTTTTGGAGATGGGAAAAATTGCACAGGTATCCAAAATTGTAGAAATAAAATTGTATTAAATATTTATGTGTCGAGTGACGTGGGCGAAATTTAGCTGAAAATGTCAATGTTTACTTCAATGCTGATCTTGAGAAATTTACCTCGTGATCATTAACAAATAGTTTGCTATCTCATGTATTTGGAAAAATCTCATGGCCTCAATAATAATATTTTCCTGTTCCATATTTGTGAATATATAAAAACTCACCAATTTTTCAAGGCGCCACCAAATCCCCTAGCGACAAGATATCTCGTCATTACTGAGTCCTCGATCTTCTCTCGTCCAAAAACTGTTAAATAGTGACGCTGACATTGAATGTGGGAGTGTTGTTATTTCCAGTTTTGATGTTGTTCACTATTGCCGTGAAGGAAATGATAGAAGCATAAATTATACATGTTTGCCCTAAGTTGAAAAAACGTTTGTTTATGTCCGTACATTATTAATGAAAATGCATTCAACAAGACGGAAGACTGTGGCCATGATCTACAAAGCTGCATTTTAAAAATTGATTTCGACTTCCTCTGCCCTATATTTTTTTGTAAATACGTGGTAAAAATGTCATGAAATAATATCAAATAAAAACAAGACAGCTTGCATTGATATCAACAGTTGTTTTAATTACCTTTTTGGATAAAGTGGGTAGAAATGTAATTGTACTCTTTTAAAACTGTCAAATTAGATGCAGAATAGAACTTGGGGCAAATGAACCGACTTTGGCAAAATAAAAATGAAAATTTCGAGCAACAATCAGTTTTCCGTGATCCGCAACTTATGTCAGAAACACATTTCTGGAGTTACGAGGCTTTTTTGCTGTCGATAGCACGCTTTTAAGACACGTTAATCTTGCAGCGTTCATAACACGAGAGGCATCCCCTTGCAGGTTTGATATAACCACCACCCCCACCCACCCCCACCTCCAAGAAAATTGTCAATCTTATACTGAGATATATCTCTCCACCGCCCCCTCCCCAGGAATTCCTTGATCTCGTTTGCTTATCCAGCACACATCTAACACCAACTATTTAAGAAACTTAAGTATTTTGACGCATGGTAATAATTATGGGGTCTGACTTTGATTTCTTTCAAATTACATATTTTCATTGCTGTCCAAGAATGGTACTCTCCCCAAAGAATCATCGTCAGTTCCGACGATATCATTTTTTTTCGAATATTGAAAACCGTTCCATGGTGTTTTATTAATTACCTTTAGTTCATGTCATCGACTCGAACATTCTGTCATCGGAATCGAAGAATTTTTCGAGAAAACTTGGAGAGTGGTTGCCAAAAACAGGAAATTGGAGCGTTTGTTGGCGAGAAACAAGAGATGGTCGGAGTGCCAGTGCATTCCACTCCAGATGCGATGATAAAGTACCGACCATTACTATTGTCAAAGTCGAAAACAGCAAACGATTCATATTCGGCGGCTACGCCACAGCATCATGGAAAGGAAGTAAGTAATTTATTGTACGCATTTTATTCTGAACAAAATATTAGAGTACAAAGGGTTCTGATCTTTTTGTTAAAATTTCAGTGATAATAGAAATCACTATTTTCTCGCGAGAGTAGCTGAAGATGCCACCAGAACCCCAAATTTTCCTCATTACTTTTGAGAAATGTTAATCAAATAAAACTATGTGATATTATCTCCCCTGATAATCTGCGCTCGTATAATAGAAATAGAGAATAATACATGGGTGCGTGGAAATGCCAGATATATTTCGAGTGTTGAACATGATATCATGTTCAGCACGAGAAACAAATCTGGTATTTCCAAGCACCCATGTATTGTTCTGTTTACTATATAAACAATATTTATATACCATCATAAGACAAACGAATAAAGTTCGAACAAATTTATTACAAAATTCATACAGGAAGGAAAAAACAACTTTTATATTATACAGTGCCAAAAACAGTATTGTTAAGCAAAATGCCGTTTTATAACTGTAAGACGACTATAAATAGTAAAATGAAGTTCAAAAAGTTCAAATTTTAAAAAGTTTTCAGTTTATTTTTCCTGGCTGTCATCTTGTTTGCTATCACTTTCAACTTTTGGACTAGCGGCTATCATTGTGTTTGACCCAGAAGATGACCATTAGATATGTGGATATTAAACGTACCCCCTGTAATGGAATTGCCCAGGAAAAGTGACGAGGATGGATTATTAGCATCTTGCTTTAAGTTGAACGAAGTGGTCTCTTGCGAAGATAGCGACGTTTGTGCGTCACTCACATTCGGCACCGAAGACAAAATCGAAGAAATATCTTCTTGTTGTTGTTCTCTCAATGAGCTTTTATTGTTAACGGACCGCAAAATAGTTCTTGTGACCGGTTATTTGTACGATTTGGGTTGGAGGAATTTTGTTATCATGTAGTTTTTGACCACTAGTTTTTTCGAGTGCTGTGATTTGTTATTCGCTTGTCCTTTTCAATTCCCACCAGTTGTGCACAATCTTTCATGAGAGAATTTAATTTGTTTACCCCCATTGGTTGAGGTTTGAACCATTTCACTCCTGGCAGATCTGCATTCGCGTGGTTCACGCTGAGGTATACTCTCTTGACTTTTAGTGTTGGTACTCAACCTTTCGTGTTTTTTTTTGAGAACAACATCTTCCCATTTTAAATCACTTTGTTCTTTCCCGCCTCTTGATCCAAAATGTAAACAGTATTTGTAGCAGAGTACTATTTATAAGAGCTTGAGGGTTGTTGCAGCTAAAAGCACCGTTGTTGTAAAGCATTTCCATCTCGTCTTGAATCAAAGGAGCTGCCTCGAATGGTTTGTTTCCTTTTCCATCACGCTTGAGTTTTTTTTGTTTCGACTTCAATGTTTCTCTTGTTCGAGCAAAGCTTTGTCCCGTAAATACAGACTCCCAATATCTATGTTTTTTCAGGCAACGTTCGACTGAGAACAGAAAACCTCAAAGAGTAGTTGGCTCGTATTCTTTTCCGTTTTTTTCCTCACGGCTAGCAGAAATTTGCTTAAACATGGGTAGAGTTTAGTCCGCGATAGTTCTTCTATTTTCGGTGGTTTATTGACATGGCCTCCAGCTTCACTTGCGATATTAGAGTACATTAAATTGACGTTTAATTCTGTTTTTCTTTCAGTATTTTGGTTCTTCCTCTGCTGCATTGAACTCGTCAACGTTCTTTTCGTTAATTTCATTGAATCGTGGTTTTCAAAATTTTTTCAGTTTTCAAAACTCTGCACAAAACAATTTTAAAAAATTGCTGCGAGCTGAAAATTTTTGAGAAAATTATAATCAATTACAACGAGCGTTGTGATTGGTTAGTCACATTTATTTCACGACTTGTCATGGCTGGCAAATCGTATCAACACACGCAAAAATACGATATTTTCACGTGTGTTGATATGATATTTTTTATCGAGAGTCAAATACGACTTTTCCCAGTCCCCAAAATTTCTATATAACACCAGAGTTTATATAATAAAGGAATTTTCTGCCACTTTCCAGCGCTTATCAGGCACAAAAATATCATATTAAACACAAAAAAATTGAACTTTGAACCTACTGTATAAGAAAAAACACATTCCGAAAAACAACATCTCGTGAACACAAGATTCGAGCTTTTAAAACAAGACAACAACTTTGCGGCGAAATTTCGACTATTTTTACAGTATGTTGGTTTTACAATGACTTTGAATACAGAGCCGAAATATCACCGCAAAATTGTTGTCTTGTTTTAAAAGCTGGAATCTTGTGTTTACAAGATGTTGTTTTTGGGAGAGACTTTTTTCTTATATTTTAATAAATTGTCTGTTTGGTAATGGCTTTAACTTTGATTCATGTAATATTTAATAGTCTGACAGGACGCGAAAATAATAACAACATAATGAAGCGCAGACAACATATCGCGGTATATTTAAATCATATTGTTATTTATTATATGCAATTTAAAAGAAATTTCTTATAATGTCTTCTTATAATTTCTTATGATGATACCAGTTCGTGTCGTTTGTTTAGAGTAGCCATCGTTGGTTCACTATGATATAGTATTTCTCCCACTTATTGGTACTTATGGGTATTGGAACTTATTGGTAGTTGTGACTGTGGCTTGATAGAGGGTCGTACAGGGGTATTTTCGTGATGCGTGATCAAATCATTTTATTTACCGAGAAAAGTGATTTAAAAAAAATATTCTTCGTGATCCGTGACGCATATATTCCGCGTGACACGTGAAGAGCTGCAATTAAAACCCGATATTCGTGATTTTAACCCTTCTTTTGCGTGATTTTAGACTTTTAAGGTCTTCCAAGACTTTTAATTTCTATTTTGTGATTTTTTGTATGGTCTGCTTTATCGAGATATAGCTGTCTATAGTTGTCTTAGGTTTATTTTTGTAGACAGTCGAGAACCTTTGTAGACACCCGTAAATCGTTGTAGACATTCGTGATTCGTGATGCATCAATTTTTCAGCCCGTGAACCGTGACAAAACCCCCCCTGTACGACCCTCTTGATAGCTGACAGACTTAACCTTCCACTTTTCAACAGAGGGAATTCAGTTTCTTTTTGGCAGTTGCATGCAGTTTCGTTGTCAGTTGAAGACGATTTGGATAATTTAGCTTGTTGCGTCTGTCAATAGTTTGCTTAATTCGATGTTTGTTGCTTCAATCTTACTGAATGGCGGGTTGTACCACGTAATGTGTCTTTTGCAGTGTCTTGAATTTTTATTACGCGTTTAAATTGACGGGTGCTTGAATGTGAGCTCATGTTTATAGCTACTTTTAGCTAGATTGTTCGTCCCACGATATTTCCGACAAACGTTCGTTTATGGATAATGGTATATTGTGAAGAATGCTGGGTGGGTGGTTGGGTGGTTGGTTAGACTTGCTATGGGCGTAAATTAAAAGGGAATGTTGTTGGGCTTCGAGTATATGGCTTCTACTTACCGGTAATAAGAATTAACGTGACATCGAGGAACATACAATTTTCTTATTCTTTTCGATATATATAAATGTATTCCTCTCTGGGAAGGTTACTCGAGCCTTACTTATAGAGCAGAATATCTTTTGCGATTGCACTTTAGGCATATATCAATATACCCAGACGCTGTCCATTTATAATAATCAAGAAGCCTTCTTTGAGGGATGCTTGTTTTCTTTTTGTACAAACAGGCAGGAAAAGCAGAGAGCTTTGTAGTAGATTTTAGGTTCTTCAACACAGGTAGACGATCGGCTATGAGACTAAGGTTGAAATCGACCGGTATTTTTTGATCGATTCTTTCACCGTGACCTCGTAGTTGCTCTTCTGTTACTATAATTAGATCTTGATGAAAAACCAGTTGCTATTGAATTCAGTATGCTCGCTTGATTGCTTTTTGACCTTGAAACTGTCCTGACTGGGATGGCTTTTCGGGGGCTTGATCTATTTTGCCAGGCGCGCTAGTTCTGAGAATTTGGAATGAGCGATAAAGTTTATCTAAATTAAGGCATATTTTATATTGAGTTTGTACTAAAGTTAGAACTAATTTGAGGAGGTTAAGCTGTGGAGGCAAGTGTTTGCTGCCACTTTACTAACATTTTCAGTCAAGTGTTGCTGAACTGAAAGATGGATTTCCCTGCATTTTTAATTATATACTAGATTGTTCCTTCGACATGTAAGGCAAGATACCTTGTTTCACCACGTTAAGAATCTACATTTAAAATATTTTGAAAGAAATCAAAATATCTCGCCAGAAATGAGAGTAATTTCGTAAACATTCTTTTGTGAAACGGGAGGGGGGGGGGGGCAAGAGCTTTGTCGAGTGTTTAGGATCGTCTTTAGGGTCAGTGGCAGCTGTTGCTGAGACCAATTGGGACCAATTCGCGCGATCTTTTCGGCTTCAAAAATATCGGCGAGCACTTTTTGTAGATATAGTAAAGCTCAGTGGTAGAGGCTCAGACAAGTAAGATTCTATTCTCACCTATTGCTTTGTATCGGTAAGGTAGTTTATAAACCAATCACATGTAGTCCTTAAAACACCAATACTTTTAAGGCACTAAAAGAGAGTGGCTGATGCGATCATAATTAAGCTTTACTAAGATCTAACAGAATCAGTAGCTGTGATTTCTTTGCGGTCCATTCCATTTAATATATCATCAGTTGTTTATGCTGAATTATACAGTATTGTTGATTACCATTTTGATGGTTGACAGAAGCTTATTAGTAGTAAATAATAAACGGTTGATGTACAACGCATTCGCAAATCTTTGAAAGTATCGGTAGAATTGAATTAGGACGGTTACCACTGGCATATTCTGCTTCGTTTTTTAGAGATTGGTGTAAATTTTGCCTTTTTCCAAGCATTCAGAAATATACCTTTGATGAAACTAAGGTTAATAATATCGGTGATAGGGTGATAATGTACGGTAAACAATCTGTTATGAACTTCAAAGTAATTTTGTCAAGCTCTGGACCCTTATTTTAGGCATCGCTGAGATGATATTCCTAATTGCCTTACAAGAAACGGGTTCGGAGGATAATCTTAAAATTTTTATTGGAATATTCAGCAATAGTGTGATTAAAGGCGATTGTGTTTTTTTTTGCCTGACGTAAAAAATCATTGAATTTTTGAGTAACTTCAGATTTTAGTGTTTACTGTAGGTGGGTTTCAGTCTAAAACAGATAGACAGCGTCTAATAGTTTTCCACAGGCTCGTTCTTCTTCATTTGGGTTTCGTTCTTTATAAAATCTGACTCAGCACGTCGCAGGCTCAATTTAATTTGTGGTTTGATATTTCTGAAAACAGGCCAAATTTTGGAATATTGTGCATTACAAACCCTTTAATGTACAAGGTCTCTTTGATACATAAGAGTTTTAATTTTAGTTGTAATAAGCGGGCGGGGTTTAGTCGTCTTTGTGTTAATGACTCTAACTGGCGCATGGTGCTCAAGGACGTCGCTAAACTGTGAAGCAAATGAGGCAGCTTATTCTCAACACTCAAAATGTCGTAAAACATGTCACGGTACATTGGCCATACCTTGTAAATAGTGTGGGGTTGTAGGACTTGCGGCTCCGTGCTACAAGTTTCGATGTTTTAAGCCTTGGTTTTTCATGTTAATGTTGCATATACCCGATAGTGATCGCTTATATCTAGTCAGGTCCATCACTCTACAGCTACGCAGTAAGCGGCATTTGTGTAGGAAACTTAATAGTATTTTATATATGTTTGTTCTTACTCACGTGCGTCTCGCGCGTGTCCGAACTTTCAAGATCGGTGAGTTTCGGTAGATACCAGTAGAAAGAGAGAAAAGGCTGCATGTTCATGTATGAAGATAAGAATTTTAAAGTCATAAAAAAAACCCATCAAAAAACCAACTAATATTTCGTGAAGTGTTGGGGAAAACGTTGCGGACGCAATCCCCAACACAGTGGCACCTCCTAAAGGGATTAATTGTGATTTATTCGAGAAAAACAACGTAAAATTTGTGAAGTTCATATCGTAAACAATCATGGCGTTAGGGACGCAACTGGCTGAATTAACGGGGAAATTTAAAGCGTTAAATTTAACTATCGGTAAATCGGACGAAGCTTTTACAGCGAGTAACAAAGAGGCTTTATCGAGGCATGGGCATCTATCGTGAAGAAAGTTGAGGATATGTATACTTTAAAGGAGATATCGTGGAATTAAAGTTCGTGGCAAGTGAGGCCGAACAAGACGTCGTAGCATGGGCCGAAGATATCGATACTAAACTCACCAAGTCTGACAAGAAAGTTGCATCAATAAGGGAAATATTGGCGAAAATTGACGAAAACGAAAAGGGATTACAACGAGTTGAAGCTGAGAAAGCGCAACGGACAGCAAGCGACAAAGAAAGAAAAACTATTGGCCCTTGGTTTGGTCACTGCATCAAGGCTCTGAAGAAACATGCCCACATTGTTCCCACCCTCTTATCCTTCGATTCCCCTATTTTTCTTCGCCGTCTTATTATTTTGCCAGGGGGATGGAAACTGTGATTGATTCAATATGGCGACGATATATAACAGAACAAGGATTTGTATTTTACTATTTCCAAAGAAAATGACGACGTTTAATTAGAACACTCCCATCATTTGAATATCTAGATAATTCATGAGTATAAGTATAATACGGTTTATAACATTTTAATAATTTTCTTATTTACGTTCGTAAACAGTATCACAAAGCGCCTGTCCTATAGCCCGTGCCTAGCTGATGCGACCTTAAACGACTACAATAAAATAGAGTGTCTTCAACAGACCAGTTCAGGGTTGCACATCTAAATAACATGCTGGGCAATATAGTGCAAAATAACCGTATATAATTTGATATCATGTCACTTTTTGTTTACAATGAGTACGTTTTTTAATCCACTGGCCCAGCTCGTTCATCGGCTTGTATGCATGGTCAAGTTGAATAAAACAAATGAATAAATAATGTACATCGCAATGCAGGTGGAGACAACTTCAATGGACACTTTTGCGCCTAAGTGTAAAAAGTGTGTTTTTTAAAAACATGCTTAATCAGCACATCCTTTTTAAAAGCGTGTTACATTAGCACACCTTTCGCGAAAAGTTTTATCTAACTTAAAGTGCTTATGAAACAAATTTTTTTCAAGTATTTTCATGATTGCATTGGAAAGATAACTTAAATTCACAATCTGACTTCTTTTGTAGAATTTTTGTAACTGCGTTCTTTGTCGAGATATTCAACGTTATTTGATATGCAAATAATACAACGTATGACTGCATAATGAATGTCGTCTATGAGATTGCTTGATTTATAACACATAATAACAGAAAATAACTGGAACTGCACTTATATGTACGGAAGCTAGGGCCAATCACTAGGCCTCCTCATTTATATACACTAGTTTAACTACTTCAAAATTGAATGGATCTTATCCAAAATTCATTATGCAAATATATGTCACTCGTTGTATTATTTCCATATCCAATAAAGCGGAATATCTCGACAGGAAATGGAGTGACAAAAATTCTACAAAAGAAGTTACTGTATATTGAGCTTTTAAGTGATATTTGTAATGCAACCAAGAAAATACCACGCAAATTCCAGTTTCATAGGTACAATGTCAAAGGTGTGTCATTGAAAATAAGGTGTGTTATTGTGGTACACAAAACAAACGTCAGAATGATTTTTGCACTAAAAAGTGTTTTCATTAATACACTTACATATTGTTCAATTACCGCTTTCTAGTGTGAATTTTCATCAATTTAGTGTTAACACAGCTTAACAACGAACAAGTGTTAGAATAACACATTGGTATAGGAAATTACAAGGTCCGAAAAGTATCAATGAAAAACCACACTCATGTTTGGCGAAATGTTTAAAATACCGCGAGGGCGAAGCATGAGCGGTATTACAAATATTTCGCGAAACACAAGTGCGATTTTGCATTAATATTCCGAGGGCAAGTGCAATTTCCTATCAATATCATTTTTTAAAAAAAATGTTTCACCGATTAGTTTATGTTTTTAGTTTTTAAAAATCCCGCGCCCCGTAGGGCTCACGATGCGTGCCGTTTAATTTTTAATCGACGCACTATGCCGATTAATGATTAATCGGCACAGTTCTGGCCAATCAGAATCGAGTAAAGAAAAATGATATTAGAAGTGTAACAATGCACCTGAAAATTTAATTTTACACCTCATATGTGTATATTCATCATCATTTTTACACCAATTTGTGTAAGCTTACAACTACTTGGTATTCTCTGAACACTTGGAGTGCATGACGTCACCGAACAGAATTCTAGGTTGACGCAATGTTTGATTGGCTTTCAGTAGTTACATATTGTGCCATTAATATGGTAAATGATAAAACTACTCCCGTTTTTTGCACGCTATATTTACAGCTGTCTAACATTTTCTTTCAGACTTGGAGGCTGCTTCTGCTCCAGATTCGTTTTTGTTCTCATTTCTTAATAGCGACACTCTGCCGCCTTTCAAATCACCGCTAAAAGATAATATGGCTGAGAATGCAATCTGGCGTAGCAATAAATGGGGTCCGACATTTGGTGATGGCTATGACATGCGTGTTCCTCATGATACTAACTTAAGAAATTCCTACGCAAATTTGGGTAGCGCCTACCAATTACCACCAGGTTACACCTACGGAAAACCTGATGCACAGTCCCTTCTTGCCGGGTCAATCCATTTCTCTCCATCAGAAGTTGAAGTTCTCTACCTTATCTAGAACTGCTACTGTTGCTATCGCACGGCTGATATATTATCTTAAAATACTGTTAATTTATGAATTTATACTTTCTTACTTACTTATAATTATACACTGTATAATAGTATATGCAGTATGTATTATATTGCACATTTCCTTATGCCGGTATTATATAGACGAACTTGAAAAATGTAGTGGCAACGTCAACATGACAAATTTGTCCTGTCATCAGGGTGTCCAGACAATTTTGGGGGGCGAGGAAAATTCGCATTCGTGGTCCCAATTAATCGTCTCCAACGAAAATACTTAATGAACTATTTAATATAAGAAGTGGAGTGCTTTATCATATACTAATATCTGATAAACACGAATTGCGAGTATATTAAATGGCTTAACGATTCATTTTATATCTATCTTGCCAGTTTGTTTGCGAAAGAATTTTCAATATAGATCTTGTACGAGTGAAAAAAATTGAGGCAAAAGTTTTGTAAAAATCACGTGTGTTTTTTACCCTTAAATACTCGTTCAGGGATATGATTTTCTGTATGTTTTGTTTATGAATTATTGATGAGCTTTTGAGCTAATGAGCTTTTTTACATTACTGAATCACTGGAGTTAGGTATACTGATGGGATTTTATGTTCCTCTTCCGCAATTTGTGTGTCTCGCAAGCCCCACCCTCTTCTCGTGGTGGTCTGATGCTATGCAAGTATTTTGCTATTTATAGACTTTCAAAATATTAAAGGGAAATGGTAACAAAAAATTTTATTGTCTCATTTGAAAGAGACTCCAAAACAATATATAGAAGTCTACTACAGAATTTTTATACCTGCCTTATTTGATGAGATATTTTGACTTGAAATCTTTAGTTGTCCGCCATCTTGGATATTTTTAGATATGCATGATACGTAACAACTGGGGTCACGCAATTTTTTTTCTTACGACACAATGATTAATCTTCTCCAATAACCATACACATTGCAAGTGCTTCGGATTTCAGCACGGAGTGAAAAGATTTTAAACAATATTTGATTGTTCGTAGATATTTAGGAGAAGCTTTGAGTGGCTTATCCCTGTTGTGACGTCACCAAAACATTGTTAATGAGGTTAAAAATTAATCCAAGATGGCGGACAGCTCGATTATTCAGGTGGCAATATCTCCCAAAGTAAAACAGGTATAAAAATTTTGTAAAAGACGTTTATATATTACTTTTAGAGTCTCTTTCAAATGAGACAATAAAAATTTTTGTTGCCATTTCCCTTTAAATTAAACAGAAAAAAATCAATTAAGATTCATTGCCTGACAAAACCGGGCAGATCGCAAAGATGGAGGTCGGCCGTTTCACTTCAGATTTACACCATTTGGTAGGCATCGGGGAAAATTAAATGACTCAATTTGGACGCAATTAGGTAAATAGCTCAAGAGATGGCTATACCAACAGTTTTAGCTAGAAAATGCGCTAAAATTTCAGCTGATTTTATCGGAAATACGATGGCTGGCAAGCTGCTCGCCGTAAAATAAATAACCAGTTTTTAGATTTGATCTTATTAGACGTCATAACTACTTATTTTAGTCTTGAAAAGTTTTCCTGTTGGATTTTAAGTTTTAGGTAACCTGTCAACCAGCACACATAATTCAAGCTTTGCGTAGTTGCGTAATTTTAAGGGAATTCAAAGTGCCGATTATCAGAAGTGCGGCAGTTTTTTTTTCAAGATTTTTTCTATTACGTACCAATGCAAATGTTCTTTATCAATTTCAAGCCATGCATTGGCTGGCATAATTGAATGTTGAAAAATTATAACGGATCAAGCTCGGGATACTTGCGTTAATTTCGTGATTGCACAACTTGCTGTCAAAATATTGCACATTGGAAACCAGTTGCTTCTCGCCGTCAAAAAAATGTTTTCTCGTTTTTTATACATTCGGAGCGATTGCTTTAATGTGTTTAGACCTTTAGAGTAAAAGCCCGGAGCCGTGGGGGGGAGAGGGGGGGGGGGCAGAGCTTCCTAACCGGAATTAAAATTGAAATCGTGACAAACCATTTACAGTAAATCCACAAATCATCTACAAATTTATTCTTATTTTAATTCGTATAATTGTAATTTTCAATGCTATAAGTGTTTTGATAAACTTAGCAAAATATTATTACTATAATGTACCAAAAATATTTTTACATGTCAGTATTAATTCCGTAAGAAAAACTGTCATTCACAAATAGGAATACAATGAACACTGCGTATTTTGCACTTACAAAACTTACCAAATGTGTTTGTCTGAATCAAAATACATTTTAAGAGTGCATGCGCAACTTGTCACCGACGACAGTCGCTGCTAATAACGCAGATTTCAAGCGTATATAACGCAGATTCCATAAAAACCGTACAAATGTGCTTTAGAGCATGTAATACAATAAAACAATAAATCTAAAATGATAAAAGCAAATTTACGAAAAGCAGTTGATATTTTACTATATATACAATTGGTAGCTACATTTTACTGATTTCGTCACATCGTCTAGTTATGGCAGGTGCAACTCTTGACTATTTCTTCTAATGGGTCTAAAAATGACTTCTTTCGTGTTTGCGATCCATTAATCTTCAAACTAGATGCATTGCAAGTGCCTCACAATTTGTTTAACTTCAAGGACTTTATTTTGCCGTTTTGTACTAACTCGCATATGTTGATTTGGTCAACAACAATAGGATGCTCTGGTGTGTTTACTTGCTTGTACACAGTGTGACGTAAGTCTTGAAAAGGTAGTTTCAGACACCCAGACCTCCATGTCTGCTTCATCAAGTGTACCTGGTTCATCGTACGTATCCTACTTGCTGCTGTTTTAGCTTAGCACTATATCTTGAAAAGAAGCTTTTAATTTGCTGGGCTATTTTCCACTCACTGATACCGAAGATTAATTTCCCATCTTCATCTTTCTTGTATCGCATTTCTCTTGATACTAACAAGGGGTCACCCTTATTTCCGCTCCGTTCTCCACTTTCATACTTTTCGATTAAGTAGGCCTTCGCCTTTTCACCAAGTCGAGGCCTTTTCTTTGTAGTTCTTGGAGCCCATCCCATTTTGCGTCTCTCCGACTTTCTTTGGGCAACGGGGTTTTCGTTTGCTGTAGGGTCTTGTTGTGCAGCAGCAGTTGGAGCAGGAACAATCACGTCACTGGTACCTGTCAATCTTTGAGCCCACTTCCTTCGAATGCTGTCGTACAAAGACACGGATTCCAGTTGCGTGACATGTTTTCCGGTATCCATGTGATCTTCTGCCTGTTGTTCTGACTTGAAATTAAGAACACATGAGCTTTCATGACTCGGGAAAATATTTGACTGAGTTGACACGGTTGCGTGGATCACACCGGATTCTTTTTGGCGTGGCCCAAATGGCTCCACTACACGCAAACTGGCAATTTGTTGCGGGAAAACTTCATGAAGATCCTTGTTAGTCAAAAGGTTTCTCTTACCAATGTTGTATGCTTTCCATGTTCGTATTCCTTTTTCTTTGAACTTAAAGTTGTATAGAAGACTAATTTCTGGTATTTTGTTGGTGTCGTGAAGATCTTTTGCAGAGTCAACTTCAACCACTGCTACGCGGCATCCTCTTAGTCCGCCATACGACTCAATGGCTCTCTTCATGTCTTCCGCCGTGACGACGTCATTTTTTTCATTTACGAATTGTCTAATGTGGGCCTTCGTTGGTGCTGTCTTGCGGTCGCAGATATCTTTCCCAGCTTGAGGTTCAGAGAAGTCGTAGCGGATCACTTTAATACCTGTTCTTTTACCAATTTCTGCCAGACAGATGAGCAGTGGACCATTGTGGTAACATACTGCATTATCCGATCGTAGAAATGTCTTCTTTATCTGTGGATACTCGACTCTTAAGGCTTGAAAAAGGTGCTCGAATATTGAAGCCACTGCATAATTGTTCTGGGTGCAAGAATTGAACACATGAACAAAACAATCGACTTCTAAGGAGTCGTCTCTCCTTGTGACAACTGCACTGACATGCCAGCTGCGTCCACGCTTGCCGAAAAACTCGCACATGCTTTCTCTGTATTTGAGAGGTAAAAACTTCATGGCCCAGACCACTATAATCAGGCAAGTTTCCTCGTCAAGCTTATTAAGTGCATCTTGATTTGCTTCTTCCTGGAGAACCGTGCGAAGCAAATGTGTTTTCCATGCACGAATAGCCGCTTAACAATAATTGTATTCAAAGCTGACTTCTTTGCTCCTCGCCGAAACTTAGGTTGTCAATTTTTTTCTTGATTTCCTTGAAAAGATACTCAAAGGGATCCACACCTTTCGCATTCAACATCATGTTTGTGCTTACATATGTTTGTTAACACTTTGTTCTTAGGATCGTTCAAGCATACGTTGTACAATGATCCGCGCAATGTTCTTCCCGACTTGTGTGTGTCTTATAGTCGGTTTTGAAGTATCTTTTTACTTCCTTAATTCGGTTTGCTATGGTGGCACCCCAATCCTCTCCACCTCCATTCTCAACCAGAGTTTCAACCACTTTGATTAAATTGTCGATTGCGTCTGTGCCTTCGGCAGTGATGTTATCTAGACCTTGCAGTGATTGTTGCACGGAGGCACTACAGGCGTCAAGGATTCGATAAAGTGATCTTTCACCAGCAGGTTCAAGTCCTTGTTGCCTAGTGTGGAAAACGTGCTGTTCAATGATTCGAGATGGAATTAGTGTGCGTACAACAGCCGGGAGGATGATTTTTTCACCAGAGTCCAGTCTCAAAGTTTTGGTACCAAACACCACGTCTTGAAGTAGTTGTGGTCTCGAGATATAATCTAGAAAGTGATCAACTTTAGCCAGTGGCGGATCTAGCGTAGGTCAAAATAGATTACAACAGCTCATTCTTATATAACGTATGTTAATAATTGAACACATGAACAAAATAATTGTAAATATATCAACAGATATATTTACATTTTAAAATACCTTCAACGCAACTTCATTCGTTACATTTTATTCTTTTGAAATTCATAACCTATGACATTGTTATAAAGTTATTTTGAATTCAAAATTGGGCTGCTATAATTTATTCTGACTTACGCTTGATCCGCCACTGACTTTAGCATTGCCTATTCGCCTTCTAAATATTTTCTTTTCTGGTACTGTCTGTCCTCTTCCTATTTTAGTGGCATGATCACGTGCTTGATCAATTCGCCACTTAGAGAGACCAGGTATCAGCTTTTGGAGTTCTGAACGACTGAAGTCGTTTGCAAAAAGCGACAATATTTGCCTTTTCGTTTGCCAGCATGGTGCCTCGTTGTACGATTTAACCAGCACATCAATAGGCTCTGAATTAATATCAAAGTACTTTCGCTTTGCGCCAGTAGTAGATTCTTTTTCCGTTATGAAAGGATCTTGACGGATTGATTGCCAGAGCTGCTGTTCTTGACCCGGACTAATGACTGACAATGTTGCTGCAAACATCTGTTTGGCTTTACCAATATAATATTTCTGCTGCGTGGTAGAAATGTCATTCTAGTCAACATTTAAGGTAGATTTCAGTGGACTAACGCGACCATTAGCAATGCTTTCAAAAACATCATTCAGCGCCTGGCGTTTCGAATTCTGTTCTTCTTTTTCGTCAAACCATATACTTATAACTTCTTCAGGCAACGTACTTTGTGATGACGTAGTTTCGGTTTCACTAGTTAAATAAGGTGCTTCAGATGAGAGAGTTTCGTAATCAACTTCAATTGTAGTTGGCATTTCGTCAGAGATACTCTATTAATTTCGAGAAATCAACGTAAAGTCAATCAGAAATATTGTGTCGTCATCAGTCGTCTTCGACAAAAACGACAACAACAACAACAACAACAACGACAACAATAACAACGACAAACATAACGATAACAACAAGAGCGGAGGTGGCCTTGGGTTATAAATTGGGTAGATTATGTATACAGCGGTTTAGTAACAAGTGATGTGTATAATATCATACGTAAATATCATATTATGTAAATAAAATGAGCTTAAATGATTTAAGGCGGGTTTCCATTCAGTGCAAAATGTCGCGCGATCGATTTTTAGCGAGCGCTTTCTTTTGAATTACAAACAGCCAAGCGGAACAAATCTCATTAGCTGTGGTTGACACATTTCAAAAGAAAGCGCTCGCTAAAAATCGATCGCGTGACATTTGGCACTGAATGGAAATCCACCATTACTCAGATAAGACCACAAACATGTGTAACTGCCGTACCAAGTAAAACTATCAAATCTTTTTTGGACTTTCAGGGGCGACATCTTGGTTTAAAGTGTGACGAGCTTTATAGTGATTGGTTCGACAATTTGAACAAATAGCTGAAATAAATAGTTACACCAAGTCATGCCACGTGTTATGTATTTGATACAGTATTTGATACCGTGACAGAAGGGAGCGAGTTAAAATGTTTTATGTACCAAGGACATTTTCACAATATTTTGAGAACAAAGAACAGGGGTTGCTTTTGTCACTGGATGGTTCTCAATAGACCATGCCTAACAACGGAAAAGATGAATAAAGTCCGGTCAGTAAAGAGCTAGACTGGGGCTGGTGGGCGTGGGGGGGGGGGATTTGTAGATTTGTATAAGGATGTATAAGCGGGGAAAAGCAGTCAGCGAAGATTTAAAAACAAATATTTTTCAAGATATAGTAGAAAAAGGAGGAGACCTCACAGCCGGTTATTTTTTTGGAAGTGTGACAAACGTGGCCTTGAAACATAGAGTAAAAACCGACACAGTTCGGGAAATCTGGAAATGTTTTTGTCAGATGGGAGAAACAAGCATTCATCGTCCAGTTGTTTACTCCCTCTTTTTCAATAAAGAACTTAAGCCACCCTTCAGTACCTTTCCACCGCTGTATTCAATTGTAAGTTCATACCTCAATGAAGAGTCTATTGTATATTTCGCCCAAATATGGTACAGTACTTCACGCAAAAACAGTACAGTACAACGATACAGTATTTCGCGCAATTTCAGACTGCTCTGAACAGTAAAAAGGGTGTAACCTGTAGGCATCGAAATTCTTTTATGTTTGTGGGCGGGGTCGCATGCGTTTGCGGGCGGAAACATGATACGTTATTTGTTGACGAGACCGCACATAGTTGGTTTTCGTAGTACAATATTTGACAAAGAAATTATTGGATACTTGCCTGGACCAATTGGTACAGACACTTGGTGGAAAACAAATATTTCTTTCGACATTAAAGCATTGATCCGTCTAACGTTTCTCATCTGCCTTCTTTTACCTCTGTGAGAGGGATGTGAGCATGTTGTACTTTTCCTTCCAGGCCAATCCAGAGTCAACTCCCTTCTGTGCTTAGGGCAGATGGTCATTTCTGCAGGGTCGCGTCCGACAACACCGACACGATTCAGTATTAGATCCACTTCTGAAACTTTACCTCCGCTGTCGACACCACGCTTTGAACTTATTCCAAGACTTAGGAAATGCAGAGACATATCCTCGTCGCATTTCATTAGAGGTACGATTGAAGAGTTTTTTCCAAATGAACCGCTACAAGAATCTGGCGAACCAAATGAACAATTCATAGAGACGCTCATGATCAAAGTAAAAGTGTGAGACTCGCTGGAGACAGCTGCATGAGCAAATAGCTCCAACACTGTTAAGGGTTAATCGAGTAGTTCAAATATATTTTAGGTTTTGAAGCTTTTGACAAATTAAATAAACATCTCGATTCTAAAAGATTTAATTTGTAGCTTCAATTATAACTGTTGACATCCGGTAAAGCACGGCTGATGTTAATGCAGTCGAGGAATGCAGTTTCCAAATTCCTTTTGACCCCTGTGACATTATCATCATAGTTACATGAAAGATACATAGTAAGAGTTTCGTTTTTCACCGAGAAAACATATATTTTGACCTTTAGTTGCAAATGGTATACCCATTTGACATATTGACATGAAATCAACAAGCCATTCTGAAGGCAAATTGCACAGCACGAAACGTAAACATTCAGAAATTTGATCGATTACAATTTTGTACCACTTAAGTTTGCCAATCAAGACTTCGCCTGAATTTAACAATAAACATTTGCATTCATACGAAATAAAAGAAATTTTGAAAAAAACTGCCGCATTTTTGAGAATCGACACTTTGAATTTCCTTAAATTTACGGAATTGTACAAAGCCTGAATTATGTGCGATGTTCGACAGATTATTGAAAACTTGAAATTCAACGAGAAAACTTTTAATGACTAAAATAAGTAGTTTATATCATGCCTAATAAGATCACACCTAAAATACTTATACATTTTATAGCGAGCAGCTAGCGAGCCAGCACATTTCCGATAAAATCAGGTGAAATTTTAGCGCACTTTCTACCTAAAGCTGTTGGTATGGCCATCTCTTGAACTGTTTACCTAATTGCGACAAAATTCAGTCGTTCTTACTTTTACCCAATGCCTATCTAATGGTGTAAATCTGAAGTGAAATGGCCGATCTCCATCTTGGCGATCTGCCCGGTTTTCTCAGAAAATGACTCTTAAAATTTGCCCCACATCACATGACTTAATGACTACTGTAATGCAATTGAGAAAATAATGTGAGTTCTAAGTGAGTTCGATCCGCTTTCGAACAACCATTTTAAAGTTGATCAGTAATAATCGCTGGAGTTCCTACTTTGCCAGTCATGCATGTCTCTTTCAAGGAACCGAGTAATATGACCCTCCTTTTTGTTATGATAAAACAATTTGAATGACTGGAATTTTCGAACTAAATTTGTCGACAACACATCCGCATTGAAAAATTATTCCATTGCAGATCTGTCGACAATGCTGTAGCGGACCTACATAATTTTGTCATCGAGCATTATATTAAGTCCTAACAAGTGCAAAGAGATGCTCATTAACCCCTTACGGCCGCAAACTTTCTTATTAGACCTTTGCAATTATGTTGCCATGATGTAGAACAAGTCAGGACTTATAAGATCTTAGGTGTCATTAAGAGTGATGACTTAAAGTGGAAATGTCATACTGAATATTTTGTTAAGAAAGCCCGTGAGAATTGCACTGCTTGAGAGTATTGCGTAGAGCTGGAATCGAGAATCATAACATCTTAAAATTAAAGTTTATTTAACTACAATCTGACCTGTGATAGAATATGCTGTACCAGCATGGCAAGATATCCCAGGCTATTAATCTGAAGCAATCGAGGTTGTGCAAAAGAGATAATTTAAAATTATCTACCGTGGGTGGAAGATGCTCTAAGTTTAAAAAAATGAAATGTAAAGACAATCCTTTACATCAGCTTCCCACAAACAGGTTGTCTCTGAGAACCAGTACAACTTGACACTACGGTGTGTAAAACGAATAGAACTAAGTCCTTTTTTCCTTTAAATTTTTTTTTAATGATAAACTCGAATTGAGAAAATCTCTTAAATGTGTTATATTTGCAATATATTCTAGATGTTTGTGATAATATAGTTTAAGGTGGTTCCCAATCGGTGAAATCAGACGACATCATCGCGACTTTGCGCCTTTGCGCGTGGAATCTTCGTGGTTCGGCAAAAATTATGAAACAAGCGGCAGAAATTGTTTTTTAGTGTTTTTAAGCGTCAAAAGATGGTCATTCTTCGTTATTTTCTGAATATTTTCGAAAGTTAAACAGCATTTTTTTAATTTTTAATATTTTAATATGTTCTTACGTGTTTATCTTGCCATGTCGTTAGTCGCGGTTCAAAATTCAAAATATTCTTTTAATTTGTCTTGAAAAGCACTCTCGAATATTCGCCAAAGTTTATGTAAGTCAAGTCATTTAACCCTGTTCATATGTAGTATTTTATCTGTTGAATTTGATATAAAACTACGCTGCAAAATGTAATTTGGACAAATTGTGCAATTCGTAGTTGGATCCTTTGAGACGTTTTTCTACAAAAACGTATCTGATGAACTATGGATAAATTCAATGCATTATAGCTCGTTTTTCTTTATTATGATCATTATCTTGCGTATTCATCTCAAATAAGTTAAAAATATCAATTTCAAAACATACATGCCATACAACACAAATGAAATTGGTAAAAAAGCAACTTAAAACTCGCGTTTTCCAAGAATTCCATGAATGCCACGATGGGCAATTATGTCCAACGGGAATTTTGTCACGACGGCAACGTTAAACAGAGTCTAGGGCTGTTTCTCTCGCATGTCCTTTGGTGATTTTTTTTAAATATGCACATTTTCTCCCTATAACAGGCAGTAAAATATATAAAAATATCAAGAAATTCTACAGAATGGAATTGCTGTAATAGCAATTTCTGAATATCTCAGAACATGCCTTAATAACCCCGTCTCAAAATGTAATATGTCTTTTTTTATCATCCATAAATCATCACAATAAAAAATTGTTAAAAATTTAAAATTATGGCAATGTGGTGGTCAAGTTTCGTCACCACAACTTGCATGAAAAAATAATAGACGTTCATAGCAATTCGTGAACAAAAATATTATAACTTCAATTACAGCATTCTGGTGTGAATACTAGATTGAAAAAAAATTGATTTTGGGATTTTTGCTCAAAAACCTTCCTTAGCATCTAAATAATGTAGTTGACTTGTTTTTTGTGTGATATTGTCTTGTAAAAGATGTTAAAATGGGTTTTAAAGAAGGACTCTTTATTTTTGAATTCCGTTACCATGGAAACGAAGATGCAATTCGTGGATATTATCCTGTTTTTCGATCAATATTCTAGTCCCTCCTCTCCCTTAATACAAAAATACATTGTGGGCTCACTTGTAGAAAGATTTAGCAGCGGTTACACGCTTTGGCTATGCGTATTTTTGCCATTATGCATATTTGTTTTGGAAATTGCTATATACAACGCTGGGTGACAAGAAAACTTTCGAAAATCGACTGCTTTTGTGTTGTTTTATTTAAAATATGGTTGGCGAGAAAGATATAGAAGTAAATACAAAAACAAAAGAAGGAGTTAAGGGTTTTCTGGAGTCCCAACGTGGTCAAAAGATGAGAATCAACCTGGTTGTCATAAACATGAACAGCCATCAACAAGCTCGTGCACTGAGACCACCGACGATACTTTGGATCAAGTATCTGCCCCAGTTGGGGAGCGTCTAGGCATAAACTTACCGACCGAAGGGTTTTTTCAACTAGCAAACACTCTCTAGTAACTCCGATGCTGAAAATGAAGAAGGTGTAAGCAGCAGTTACCGACTTATTGATGTCAACCTGTTGTCAGCCACGTTTTCAGATATTCATAAATGTCCAGAAGGTTTGTTACTATTTTAAATGCCTTTTTGTTTGATCAGTTTGCTTACAATGAGCGAAATAACTACTGCTTAAGATATTATAAGTTAGGTAACTTCTGCTTGTAAGATATTAATTGATATATTTATTTTAAATGAATTTACTTGAAATACTTTCCAAATGTTGATTGTGGCATTGCGGTATTTCAGGTCAACTTGGTCTTAGTGAAAATACTGATGGTAGGGCTGGCTTGATATCTAAGTTTTCAGTGGAGTGTTCAGAGTGTAACAGTTCCACAAAAATGCCCACATCGATAACCACAACAGATAAAGGTCGATCATTTGTTGTGAACCAGAAGAGTTGTATGTGTACCATTCTTTGGAGACTGGTGGGGGTTATGAATCACTGTCATCATTTTGCGGCATCGTGAACATGCCATGTATATCAAAGCAGGCATATTAAAACCAAGTGAATATTATTTTGGAAGCAGAGGCTGAGGCTGAGCTATGAAAGCTGGAGAGAAATTGAGAAAACTTATAAGATGAAGACGATACTGATCCGGATCCAGGCGACACGAGCAAGGACGGTGATGGCATTACTGATGCGACAGTCAGTTTTGACAGTACATGGGCAAAAAAGGATTCACCTCTCTTTTGGGGGTTTTCTTTGTTATGAATTAAGTTTGTTGACTGCATATTTGTTGACTGTTTATGACTTTTAGCTGTAGTATTGTATTATAAAACTTTAAATTCAATTTCCCGAAATGTGGTAATTTCCAGCTTTGAGAAAAGATATCTCGGCAGGGATTTTACCAATGGTGCTCAAATTTTCAGGGTAGCTAAAGCTTAACTGGGTAAGTGTTTTAAGCGATGGAATTTGGCATAGGGTAAATTGCCACAAATTTGGACAGGAAAAATTTTAAAAATTCCTGCGACAAATTAAGCTTATACTTTGTGACCATGTTATGGAAAGACTATTTGGAATATCAAAAATCCCATCGCTTAATACATTCTGCACTCTTTGAATCCCACAAAAATTAAAAAACAATATGTTTTTAGTGCAAATTGGAACAGATATCTTTTCTCAAGCATGACCCAGTATCCGGAAAGAATGATTATGCTTTAAGGTAGAAAATATTAAACTGTTTGTCAGATAGAACCTTTTAACTAGAATATTTCAATTCCTTGTGTAATTAGCTTTCCAATGATATACGGTTTTATCTGGCTAAATATAATATATTCCACTCTGTCGGCTTCCAAAGTTGAGCATCCCGAAACCGCCCATTTCAGGTAGACCCCCACCTTAATTCAGTTGTAAACTGCAAGAGAGTTTTACTAAACATACATTATTGTGGGTACACATTACTGAACAAGTTTAGAGACAAAGAGATCACGCGTGCACTCTAAAAACAGGTGTGTTTAATAACACACCAAGGTGTGTTTTAGTACACACCAAGGTGTGCACAACAGCACACAAAGGTATGTAATTTTAACACACCTTTTTACTTATAATCAGAAAACACACCATGGTGTGCTGGAAAACACACCATGGTGTGCTGGAAAACACATCAATATGTGTAAGAAAACGCACCAAGATGTGTACAAAAAAAAACCCTATTTTTACACACCTTTTATTATACACCTTTGAAAAATACAAGCTGTGTTAGGAAACACACCTTTTTGATGAAAACACACCATGGTGTGTTTTGGAACACACCATGCACAAGTTTGAGAAACACAGCTAGGTGTGTTAGAAAGCACACCTTGTTTTTGATACGTTACGAAGCAAAAGTATGAAGAATTTCATACGGTAAATATAAGTGATATATAATTTGTCATCATCATATTAACAGGGTGTTAACTTGAGTTTATCCGTCCTAACATGGCGACTCAGAATATCGAGCTTAGTCTTAGATATTCAAATCTGGGTGTGTTAAAAATATTAGCCAAAATATGATTAAATCTCTCACAACATATCAAATCTATGCCGCCCGGTCGTCCAGTAGCAGTTAGATAAGAATGTTATGTATTTATTTTTTCCTTACCCGATAAAAATGTAAACTATTTCATTTTTCGTTCCGCGGGCAAGTAGGTTTTTATCCAGTTGTTTCTAGAGATCAGTGGTAGTACTACGCGCGCAAAGCTCACCGGGAATCTTCGCACTTGGGGACTTGGACTCCATATTTTGGGTTACAATTCCATGACACGCAATAAGACAGTCACGAAATGAGCACGACCAATCAAATTTGTCGTTCTTATAAGAACAACCAATCAGTCTGTATTATTGCGTGTCATGGAATTGTAACCATATTTTTGCACGTTGTATTATAAATGGTGATGTTTATAGCAAAAGAAACAGTATTTTAACCAATATTGTCAAAGAAATAACTCCCATTGATGAAATTCGTTTATTGCTTTAAGATAAAAAACTAGATGTTTGGTACTCAATGAAACCCGCCTTGATTCCAGTATTTCTGATGAGTTGTTGGCTACAGACGGTTATGACATAATTCGTGCTGATCGAAGTAGAAATGGAGGTGTGGTGTGTATTTATATCAGATGCCATGCAAATTATGAAAAATGTTCAGATTTGATTCCCACAGGTCTGGAGGCTGTTTGCTTGGAAATTAAACAATCCAATGGTCGATCTTTTATAATTTCAAGTATCTATAGCCCTCCCAGTGCCCCTATTGAGGTATTCTCTAAAATTGAAAAATTAATCGATTTGGTGGATAACAAAAACAAGGAGGTTTATATTTTGGGTGATTTAAATTGTAATATGCTTGAACCGACTTTGTTGTCTACCAGAAAGCTTAAAGAAATTCTGGAACTTTATCAAATGCAACAATTAAAAAATAATCCAACCCGTGTGACTGAGCTTACTCAATCCTTATTGGATGTATGTATTACATCCAATCCTGAACATATTATTCACTCAGGTGTTTTGCATCTTGGTATTAGTGATCATAACCTTATTTATGGAAAATAAATGCAAAACCAATTACAGAATCACTGGGCTATGTTGAGTTCAGAAATTTTAAAAAATTTAAGGTTTCAAACTTTTTAAACGATTTGAATGGGGTGCCTTGGGAAGAAATAAGGAATAAATCAGATGTTGATGGAATGTGGGAGATTCGGAAAACACTATTTGTTGATGTGCATAATAAACATGCACCCGTTCAATCGAAAAGAATTAAGAAAAGGGGTAATATCCCTTGGTTAAATAGTGAGGTTAAAGCAAAATTATTTGAAAGAGAACGTCTAAAAAAGGCAATGCCACCAATAATGAACATGACTGGAAACTATACAGATTATCTAGGAATGATGCTAATAGTGCATTGCGCTCAGCTAAAAAAGATTATTATGTTAATAAATTCTCAAATATTCATCGAAACCTTATAGCTTCATGGAAAACAATAAATGATATTCTTGGCCGAAGTAAAAAACAAGATTTGATTAAGGAAATTAAACTGCCTGATTAAACTGTTACTTCGACAGAGGAATTAGTAGATGGTTTTTAATGAGCATTTTATCAATATCGGTCCCAATCTGGCTGAGACTATTCAGAATGAAAATAACGGTAGTTTCATGACTTTATTGACAAACAAGATCCTGAATTTACTTTTCAACCAGTGGGTATTGTGAAGGTTTATAATCTTATAAATAATTTGTCGACTTAAAAGGCAACCGGTATTGATAAAATATCAGCCAAGGTGCTCCGCGCTGCTGCTTCCGAAATGTCCAAAAATGCTTTACCTTAATAAACTTAGTTTAAACATTGCAAAATTAAAACCGAATACATTTTAATCGCCTCGCGACATAAGATAACTAGAATAGATGTGCAACCTACAGTTAAAATTAATAGTCAACATATTAAAAAAGTGAAATGTACCAAAGTGCTTGGAGTTCAAATAGATGAGCATTTAAGTTGGAACCCGGCAACATATTGAGTATATTGCAAATAAAATATCGTCAGGTATTGGAGCCATAAGGAAATTAAGAACATTTACCGAGACAAGCACTTTGGTTTTGGTATACAATGCTTTAATCCAACCCTATTTTGATTATTGTTGCGAGGTTTGAGATGCACTTGAAAAAGGTCTCAGTGAAAGACTACAAAAATTGCAGAATAGAGCGGCAAGACTGATCATGAATTTAAAAAATGAACATGGTCATTCTGTCCTAGCTCGTAACTCTCTTGGTTGGGAATTATTAGAAAAACGCAGAGTTGAAATGAAAGCTAGAATTATGTACAAAACTGTCAATAAGCTAGCACCTAGTAGACTGTGTGATCTGTTTCAAAACGTCAACAAAATTAATGATTATAATTTAAGAGGCTCTTCTACAAGAGTTTATATCGCAATGCCAAAAACAGAATTCCTAAAACAAAGTTTCTGTTATGATGGAGCTAAAATTTGGAACCAGTTACCTGATGAAATAAGAAATTCAGCATCGTTGCCCTCGCTTTGCCGTAAGCTTTCTTCCTCGACCTTTGATCTCTCTTAGTTTTAGTGTGCATTATATTAATTATTTATTTCATTTGTAATATTTTAGTAAGTAGCATAGTTTAATCGTAGTTATCACACCTCTTTTCTAAATCAGCTTTTGCTGAAAAGAATTAGTGTGTTTAAATAAAGTCGATCATCATCATTCACGCTCAACATTGCGCTTATATAGACAGCATTGCGCTTTAGTCAAAATATGTACATATTAATGTTTTTTGATTTGTTTAGACTTCAGACTGCTTCAATTGTCATATTTTTGCCTGAAAAATGTGCGTACTTGTTTGAATACGTTATATAAAAGATCTGCCTGAAGAAATGTTTACAAAAACCAGTCACGAGCTGGACTCTTTTTTGCAGCAACAGTCTCTGTGTGTTGTGAAGGGGCGCGAGTTGGTAATCAGATACTATGTTTATATATTTATATAATTATATGTACTAAATTGTCCTAAAAACTGCTTGAAAATACGAGTACATATTCATGCAATAGCAAGAGCGTATATATAGTTTCCGTTATAGGATCACTTTGTGTTAGATATATCATAACTATAAAAATCACAAAAATCGCGTGTATCGAGTTGTCTGAAATGGAATCGTACCATGTGAGAATAGCATGATGTGGTTTGTGTTGTGTGGCGTTTTGCAGTTAAGTATTTATTCTTTCTCCGCTTGTCAGTGCATTTCTTGTTCCATTACCCATTCTTTGTCCACTATAAGTTCGCGAGAGAACATGGTTCAACATGGGCAGTTTCAATATCGCATTTGTTTTCATTCCTATCATCTGCGCCAATCTCACTATAATCTCGGACTGGACAGCAAGATAATTGCTGAGACAGAAACTGAGCATTGATCGTAAGCACAAAGACTTCGAAAACATATTTAGGTAGCCATAAAATGTAACAAATAACCAAAAACGTGATTGAAATGTGTACACCTCCACTATAAATATACTGTATTTAACATAAGTATATCACGCAACTTACTCCTGCTACGTCACAGGTACCAGGCCACGACGTGCTCGGTCAAATAATATAAAAGCACAGTTTTGTGCGAAAAAAGTAGAATGAAACGGTTTTTTCCAAAAAAGATATATTGACTATTTATTCAGGGGACTATTAGAGCCTTCATTAATAAAATAAAAAAGATTGGGTGATAGGCACTTTAAATTCAAAATCTATCTTCTTTTGTAGAATTTTTGTGACTGTGTTCTTTGTCGTGATCATATTCAACGTTATTTGATATGCAAATAATACAACGTATGACTGGATAATGAATGTCTATGACATTGCTTAATTTGTAACACATAAAAACAGAAAATAACCGGAACTGCATTTATATGTGTGCATTAAGGTAGAGCTAATCACCAGGCCTCCTCATTCATATACTCTAGTTTAAATACTTTAAAATTGAATTAATCTTATTCAAAACTCATTATGCAAATATATGTCACACGTTGTATTATTTGCATATCCAACAAAGCTGAATATCGCGACAAGAAATGGATTGACAAAAATTCTACAAAAGAAGTTACTGTATATTGTGGTTTTATGTAATATTTGCAATAAACCAAGAAAATACTACGGAAATTCCTATTTCATAGCAGAGTGTCGAAGATGTGCTATTTTAACGTGTGTCATTGAAAATAAAGTGTGTTATTGTGGGACATGTTCACACGCGATATTTCATTGGCTTTCAGTAATTACATATTGTGAAATTAATATGGTAAATGATAAAACTACTCCCGTTTTTTGCACGCTATTTTTACAGCTGTCTAACATTTTCTTTCAGACTGGGAGGCTGCTTCTGCTCCAGGATCGTTTTTGTTCTCATTTCTTAATAATGACAATCTGCCGCCTTTCAAATCACCGCTACAAGATAATATGGCTGAGAATGCAATCTGGCGTAGCAATAAATGGGGTCCGACATTTGGTGGTGGTTATGACATGCGTGTTCCTCATGATACTAACAAATATAATTCCTACGCACAGTTTGGAAACACCTACCAATTACCACCAGGTTACAAGTACCTTAGCACTAAAGCATACTCCCTTCTTGCCGGGTATATCAGATTCTCTCCATCAGAAGTTGAAGTTCTCTACCCCATCTAGAACTGCTACTGTTGCTATCGCACGGCTGATATATTATCTGAAAATACTGTTAATTTATGAATTTATGCTTGCTTACTTACTTATAATTATACACTGTATAATAGTATGTAGTATATATTATATATTATATTGCACATTTCCTTACACCAGTGTTATATAGACGAACATGAAACGTATAGACGCAAAATCAACTCGACAAATTTGTCCTGTCATTAGGGTGCCCAGACAATATCGAGGGTGCAAGGAAAAATTCGCATTTGTAGTCCCAATCGTCTTCAACGAAAATGCTTAATAAAGTATTTAGTATACGAGCTTTATCAGATATTTATATCTGATAAAAACGAATTGCGAGCATATTAAATGGCTTAACGATCCATTCTATATCTATCTTACAAGTTTGTTTGCGTATGAGTTTTCGATATAGATGTTATATGAGCGGAAAATTTGAGACAAAAGTTTTGTAAAAATCCGCGTGTGTTTTTTCACTATTAATTAAAGACTCATTCAGGGATATGATTTTCTTTATGTATTGCTCATGAATCATTAATGAGCTAGTTTTGATCTAATGAGCTTTTTAGTGCAAAGTTTCAAAGAATGGCAGTGAGTCAGTCAGTCATAGTGTGAACACGGGGGGGGGGGGGGAATTTTGAGCACGTTGCTTGAATATTATCTCTACAAGGTTTTAATAAAAATGACTAGGATTTACTAGAATTTATTTATGCAACAGTGTATAAGCACTATCACATCTAAGGCGAGAGTAATAGTTGTATTGCATATGTGCATAACAGTGTTGCCAAACACGCCCGGAATCCCAATTATTCAGCGAAGCACGGCTTACAAGTCTTTAAATGTCGGTCTCTAGGAGTGGGTCGCAAACATGAGTGATATTTCTATGACTAAAAACACCATTTTAGCCGGCATTACGAGATATTTTAGTCTACACAATTACTTATTCGTTTGCTACGCATAAAAAGGGAAAACATCAAAAGCATCAAATTAAACCGAGCTTAATATGAACTGATCAGTCTTCTTCATGCCTCATGGTACAAATTATTATTATTATTATTATAATTATCAAACATATTTTGACACGGTAACTATGATACGGCATAAATATGATACGGCAAAATTTAAGATACGGCAAAAATTTTCGCTATGTAACGTCGTGTATTACACCAAATGAATTGCCCTAAATTACACTAAATGATATGAATTGGCGTAGTTTTCTCTTCATTTTGGCAAAGCTTCGTGCGAAAGTAATAAAAAGCAAACAAGATACAGCGAAATCTTTTGCGTATTAATGTAGCAGCTGGCGCTTGCCGACTGCTGATCTTTTAACACGTATTCATATATTCCGCTATTCTTTAGCCGTATACCTCTCAAAATACCACTATTTAAAGCGCTGTCGTTTTGTTAACATTTTTGCAAAGTTTCAATCGAAAATACAAGAAAATAAACACGATAAAATGAATATTTTGACATAGCGATAAGTAAAGTTAGTGTGCGAAGTATTAATAATTTCAGGAAAATAAAATTAACCTGAAGTATTATATTTCATAGCCCACGACGTACATCTCTCAACCCACAGCGAAATCGATTTCACCGTGACGGTTCAGAGGTCTACGTCGTGGGCTAATATTTCGTTGTCAAAAACGCACGAACTAAATACGCTACGCAGACGGGTCGTATCTAGCGTACTTTCTGTGTTTTGCCCATCAGGCAATGCTAAAATCAATTGCTGTGCTTGTGAACGTGCGCAAGTCAAAGGAGAAAATTTTGTAAACTTTAAAAGTTTATGTAAAGATTGAAAGGTAATGCTTAAACGGTTTCGATGTCATAGTTTGCGATGAAATTGTATGTTCACATATTCAAAAGACTCGACTTGAAACGTTTTAAAATTTTTAACAATCCACTTTCCATATGCAGAGCAGAAAGTTTTTAAATGTTTTTCAAAGATATCGGCTATATTACTGAGTACTGACAGTCTTCACACTTGTCTGACTTGTGAAACTTTGCACTATCCTTGGATCCCCAGTTTACATTACTGAATCACTGGAGCCATGTATACTGATGAAATTTTTTGTTCTTTTACCGTAATTTTTATGTCCCGCAAGCCCCACTGTCCCCTCGTGACGGTCTGATGCTATGCAAGTATTTTGCTGTTTATAGACTTTCAAAATATTAAACTCAACAAAAAGATCAATTAAAATTTGCACCGCATGACTTAATTACTATTATAATGCAATTGAAAAATGAGGTGAGTTTTAAATGATTTGAAGTTGTGTACGATCCGCTTTCGAACAAATATTTTAAAGTTGATCAGTAATAATCGCTGGAGTTTCTAATTTGCCTGCCTTGAATGTTCCTTTCAAGAAAAGAGTAAGATGACTCCCTTTATTGTTATGATAAAACAATTTGAATGACTGGAACTTTTGAACTAAATTTGTCGACGACACATCCTCATTGGAGATTATTCCATCGCAGATCTGTCGGCAATGCTGTGGCCGAGATACATAGTTTTGTCATCGAGCATAATATGAAGTCCTAACAAATGCAAAGAATTGCTCGTCATTAAATTCTTAAGGACCCCAAACTTTCTTATTATATTAGAACTACAATTAGGTAGCCATGATGTAGAACAAGTGAGGACTTATAACATCTTAGGTGTCACTAAGAGTGCAGCTCTAGCTGCCAAGCATTAATTTCACAATGCAAAGGCTACGGCCTTTGCTTATCAGCAAAAACTCCAATTCGGGGAGGTCCAAATCCCCGAATCCCATTTTCAGCTATGAACTGGATTTCTTTTCATATCGGGTTTTTTCAGACAGACCAAGCTTTAGAGACTTTTCAATCTGCAATTCTATCTGCAATAGTATACAGCTTCCATGTGTCAGTAGAAGCGAATCCGATCGTCCCACCCATAGTGCAGATGTACCTAAAAAGATTGCAAAATTTGTCTCAATTGTATTGTTTTGTGCCAAACGACAGTTGTTGCTGCAAAGTGGTCTTAAATGGCAGAAGGTCGTCAGAAATTACCAAGGGAGGGAGTGGAGAATGGGAGGGTCTGATTTTCTCACACCTTCAAAAGTGTGGGTCAATAAAAACCGGGCCTTCGTTCCTCTCTCAGGTGTTGCGCAAACTAGATAATTGGGGGATAATTTGTTTACTGCTCTTGCTTGCAAAGCATCTGGTCATAGGTGCGACTGTCTAGAGAGTTGGGGGGCCCGTAATGCATAATCACTTGCTTGTCCTGGGGCCCGACCCTGGCTCTCGCCGGCCTTGAATTGGACCTAGGCATATTTATACATTCATGTCCACACATCATAACAACAATCGATTTCAAAAGATGTTAATAACGCCGAACACGAATATATGAATATATGCCCCCCCCCCCAATAATCGAGTGTGCGCTACTACTGTCTTTACGTACAGTAACCAAAATAGCTGTACAGTAATTGGACTTATGAATTTAAAAGTGCTATTTAAGTATAGCAGAATTGAGAAAAATCTTTTAGCACAAGCTTTTAAAGTGAGAAAGTTCATTTTTTAGTGTATATTTCTTTGATATGGATATGCGTAAATATATTTTATTCCCATATCTTAACATAAACAGTATTCAGCTCATCAACCCATTGACTCTTTAAGCTACAATGTGCCCCAGTTTGTCCAACTTATTTTTTACTGGTCTAACAACAGATGATCAGTTTGACTCATCAATGGAGAAGCTCTGCTGCAGCTAAATGCATGGGTTAAATTTCCAACACACAAAAAATATTGGGTTCTAGTAAAAGAACTCTTGGTTTTGGATATTACTGCATTTGACATTTACATGACATGATTCTTACATTTGACAGTAAAATCAACTGGTGTTAGGAAATTTAGTAATCAATTTTGATTTTTACCTGAGTGTACATTGGCATTAGGTGACGGATAGGTGCAGCTTGATTTATTTCGTTGTTCGCCCAGCTCTGCCAACACATATCAGCACTTGGCTGAAATTCAATGGTGCATTTTCTACCAGCAATTGTGATGACATTCCCTTCTAACATGGCCATTTCATCAGTATGCTGTTTCCCTAGGTCTTCCAGTACTTTGTGATTTTCATGCAAGCTGACACAGTGTAAGAGATACTGAAAGTCAGAGCTCCTTACTCTTTCTCCCAAATTCCATGTTGTCATGCTCCCAATTGACATTGTCAATTGACTGGTCTCTGGGGCCCCGTCATCTGAAAACTGCATAATAAAATGATTTTCCAAACCGTTATACCAGACAAGCTTTCTACACAAATAAGGAACCCCGTAAATGTAAGTCAATTAAGCACAAGGCCAGGGACAGTTCTAGAAACTCCAGCAACGTTTGGTAACTCTGTGATATCTCCAATATCTAAAGCCTTCACAAATGCATCTATCGCACAATTCGATACTTAGGCAGTCTCAAATCAATCCCCATACAATTAACGTTTCGTGGTAGCCATGTTTCTGATGCTGCATTAAAGTATGAAGATTGAGTCCTGCATAGTAGAACAAATTTCCTTCGTGATGCAGTACTGCTCAGAAATAACCTAACACTGCGTTCGCGTTCCATTTGCGTTCGGAACGCGTCCATAACGCGTTCCGAACGCGTTCCGATTGCGTTCCGAACGCGTTCCAATTGCGTTGCGAACGCGTTCCAAACGCGTTCCGAACGCGTTCCAAAATGCGTTCCAAAGCGTTCCAGACGAAACTTGGAAACGCGTTCCCCTTTTGGGTGAAATATCGCGTTCTCTCATCGGGAGATCCCGGCACCGAACGAAACCTGAACTGCTGTATGTAAGTCGCACAGATCTCACTGAATGGAACGTAATAAGTCATGGCTACATGGTTATCTTGGACAAGAGCAGCATAATTGGAGTGTCATATTTTTATATCGTTTATACAAAAGAGAATCAAAATGTCTTGAAGTGTCATAGAAAAAGCTTATTTTAAACAGGATCAGTGACATGCTATTAAGACCCATTAGGGAATTATTTAATTACCGGAACACAAGGTCAAAATAGTTGTGAGGAACACAAGGTCAAAATAGAGGGTGTATTTTTATGTGTCTTATAAATATTTCCTCGAACACTTGTATGCGTTTTGTGTGCAGGTTTGTGTAAGGAGTTCAAGATGTTTTATTTCATGACTCATACTGAAAGGCAACAAGTATAGGAAATTACACCGATTAGGTTGCAAATAACGCGCAACAATAACAACAATATTTGAGATTGAAACGCGCCGACATGACCTATTGTGTAGTGTCGTGATAAACCATAGTAACGCTTCGTATTGTCTTGAGGATTAAGTTAGGCAACTTTTACAATCAAATTCAAATTAGTGGTGTAATTAAACTTACAAAAGACTTGCGTCTGTAACGTGCATAGCCAATAATATGCGCTTTAGTTGCTATCTTTATGCTATTTTGGTCAAAACAACGTCGTATTTGTACGATGAGTCATCACTAAACTTCATCATATAAATACCTTGCGAAATGCGATCTTATCATCACAGTTCTTAACCAATTAGAATCGAGTAAACACACAAAAATAATATTATGTAAATACGTGGTGTTAATGCTCACTTTATCACTCTACAACTTCACTCTTCGGCTGCTGTTCAAGTAGCGTTTGGAATCGAAGCGTTTATACAGTATCACAGAAATACAATATCAAGATGGCCTTTGGAGGATTACCCCGTCTCCGTCAAGCAGCAAAGCGAGTGCTTGTGTTTTTTAACGTCGATCAGACAACGGCTGTGTTGGAGACCACCAAAGTTAAAAATGTTTCACAAGGTGACAAAATACAAGAAGGAGCAACTGTGCTCGTTGAATTCGGGAAGAAGGTCTTCGAAGCAAGTGTAGTGAAATTACATGGTAAGTCACTAAATGAGTAAAACTTAGTACTTTGCAGCATGATTTACGTTTCTTCCATCATGTTTAGAATCGCTTGGTAATGTTTTTATTTACTGCATCTTACATGAAATGACCCCGTGTAATGCTGACAAGAGCTGAATTCAGAATTCTATTACAACAACATTGCTTTTTTACTGCATAGATGATCCTAGCGTTCTACTGGAAGCTGAGACAGAATTCCTTAATCAAATGTTCGGAGATGAAAATGAAATTTGTACTGACAAGGAAAATATGGCACCAAATACGTCGACGCTTGGAAAGCCAGCCAGCAAAAAAAATAAGACGAAATCCCCAAAGTCAAAGGGTCGAAGTAAGCGAAAATCAAAAGATTCTGAGCAATCAAAAGCAAAAAAACCGAAGAAGGTATATTCCAAAGTTAATATAGTTAATAATGTTAAGAAAAGTGTTATAAATAGCAAATAATAACACTTCTATAGTTATGTTCACATAATTAACTGTTGTTAGGCTTAAAGTTAATGAGTCAATTCTGTCTAGAATATAAAAAATTAGATTCAACATACAGTGTTCCTGTCAACTCTGTACAAAACCACATCAGTATTGACGGGCAATACCAAGAATTTTAATTCGGTGCTGAAACTTTGAAGCTTTGATTTATATTGTTCCCAATTTTTTGAATTATTTACTTTGATATATTTTGTACCTATTAGCCTGCAGTGCTGGGTCCAGGCCTGAATTTTATTGTGGATCATAGAGCACAAGCGTGACTCGAGCAAAAGCATGGAAGAGCTTCGAGGGCAAATGAAGCCCAGAGTGGTCAGGAGGCATGCCTCCAAGTCCCAGGTGGCATATGGGATATTCATTACATACATCATTTTGAATGGCAAAATATTCCACCTCATAATAAAACCATTTATTTATTTGTTGTTTTTAGATAATTACAATAGAGGCAGAAGCTTTGCCAGATGAAGCTGAAAATGCAGAGCATGCAAATGCAATGAGGAAAACAAAAAAGAGCCAGTGTCATTTCTGCATGAGAAAGAACAAGAAAAAGTACGGAAATTGGTGTCGCAGTACCAAACGATTGGACATGCAGAAGTTAGTGCACAGACAGATCTTGTAACATCATGTAAAGATGTTGCTATCCAGAAGGATGAGGAAAAATCAAAGTGTGCCTGATGGTTTTGGTATTTTGTTGCTGTATATAGATGTAACCAATTAACTGGCAGCAATCTACCAATGGAAGTACACTTATCTGATATTTGACAGAATTAGATACAGTAGTACAGTGAGTTGCAACTGGGCGTATTACTGTACCTGTTATAATCATTGCAAAAATCAAAATGTATCTTATTTAACAATCATTTGCCTGTATCTATATTTTTACAATTTTAAAGCTGTAAGTTAAGATTCAAGATTTTTGAAGATAAGAAGTCCTTTCTCATGAATACAGAATCTCTGCTATGCTTGCAGTGTTTTATCTAATGTTAGACGAAAAAAATAAGTTGGAAAGTGACAAAATTACAAATATGATATGGGTAAAACATATAGCCTTGAACAGGAGCCTTGAAATACCTTCAGTTGGTGGTTGGTCCAAATATACTTTGGGTTTAATTAGAGAGATTGTCAGATTTGTTGGTTAAGCCATTCAGAGGCAGAGCTTCCTCATGACAAGTAAAATTGTCTGGTGTTAAACGTGTCAGCAACACTAGCATGCATTGCCAGTTAATGGCAATGAGGCCAACTTATTTTCTTTTCTTATCCCATATGTGTGATGAAAGCGGGCTTCTGATTGGTTACAAAAACCCAAACTTACCTGCTTGTTGCTTACGCTGCCGTCCGCCTCAAACTGCTCAACAACAATTGCGAACAAAATTTAGCTGATTATTAAACCTACACTTTAAAGAACCTTTTTGGGCAAAAAACGTCACAGAAACCAAGCAAAAAGAAACGGAAAATTGTAAACTAAAGACAATAGAGACCCTGATAAAGAAATATTAACAGACCAATAAGTTTAAGAAGAGAAAATGTTGACAAAATACATCGGTGACATTGGCGACTCAGCGACCCTCGGAAACAACAAAAGTGGTTTTGTATTGAGAATATGATGGTCAAATAGGAGTGATTTCGGTAAGTTTTAAGCCTCTAAGTTTGTTAAAATGTTTTATCTTTGTAACGGGTGCTAGGGTATAAGTTTTTGTGTATTTTATTTTGCAATAAGACATTCTTTTCATATTCTATTTGTGTGTATGTATAAATTCGTTCGAGTGTATAGAATAATTTCATAAAAGTATTTGTAGCATATATGCTACATTGCCACGAAGTGGTCACTAAAGCTCGAATTACATAAACATTATATTTTTCATATTACCAATAGCATGTGCTATATTTTACTGAAATATCTTTTCAATATAGTTTATATAAGTTAATATTCCTGCTTGCATCTACACAGGGGCCTCTTTGATGCAGACTTCACCCTATTTTAGGTCTAAAATTTTATATATTTGTGTTTATGGACATATACTGTGTGTATGGACATATACATAGTGTTGTGGGAAATGTGCTGAATAATCAAATGTATGTATTTTTTTAAAAAATGCAGCAAAGAAATCCTAAAAAGCTGTCTTGAGGATGCTTTTGAGAAGATCTTCAAAGGAAATGAGTCCGAGTTAGAAGACCTAAGCTCTGATAAAGATGCCGATGATATTGATTATTTTATCCTTGCTGGACATTGTTTTAGAAATTTCTGAGAGCTTGATAAGCACGAACAAATAGGGGTGCACCAGAACCCGGTTAGTTCCGGCCGGAACCCAGATTTTCAATGGTTCCGGTTCCGGTTGGAACTGATGTAAAAAGAACAGCCGGAACCGGAACTGTGTTTGAATATAAAAAACAACTAATAAGCAGAGATACTTTTTCTTACAACAACATAGGATATGACATACTTTATCTTACAACAACATAAGATAAGAGATACTTTATCTTATTACAACAACATTAGATAAGGGATACTTTATCTTGCAACAACATAACAATCATATAGTCATTCTTGGCATATATGTGCCAGTCAGTTCTGGTTCCAGTAAGTTCTGGTTCTGGCCAGAACTCAAAATATTGGTTCCAGTGCACCCATACCAACAAAGTTGTTTGAGTGGAAGCAACCAGTGATAAGCTAGGCACGCTAAGTAAGTGAAGATCTCCTGAGGAAATCGATCCATCTGCCGGAGTGAAAGTAGGTTGTAAACACACCCACTACACCTTACCATCAAATGATGCATGGTATGATCAACTTGGGCCTTGACCAAACCCCACAAAAGGAAAGCACAGTCGGTGTCGCTTTTGCAAAGATGGTTTTTCTAAAATTTTGCAGCAAATGCAAAGTATGTCTTTGAAAGAGGGGGAAAACTGTTTTGTGGACTGCCATACCAAATAGTAAATAATTTCTATTGAGCCTTTGAACTAATTCTAAATAGTGGATTTTATTGAATGTTTGAACTTGGGGTTGTTGAACTTGTTTCGTATATTATTATATATTTATAATATAAGTAGTGCAAAATCTGCAATGTAATTGGTTACTGAGCGTGCATTATAACACAACAATGCACGCAGCACGCTGGTTTTTTTTTTGTTTTGTCTCCTGTTTCCCGGGAGACTATGACCACTTTTAGCGTAGTTTTTATGCACAAATTATAATATAATGTAGAAAAAAACGGCGTGAAAATGAAGGAGAAAAAATAGATTGAAAACAAAGAAAACCGGGCAAAGCAAAACGATAAAGTTTAAAAAAAAACATTCGTAGCTGTTTTCGTTGAGTAGGAATTCGATTGAACGACTCGACAAAACTTTAAAAAGGCAGCGAAAAAACACAAAAAACCGTGAAAAATTGCAAGAAAACTACAAAAACTAAACTAATTTTATCATAAAAAATACCTTGATTGTCATCGGGACAGAAACTCGTTGACATATCATCGACGAAGCACAAAAAAATATATTCCATACTTTCAGCAAACAGAAACAAAACAGGACGACGAAAAGATCAGATTGTTCGACTTTCTTGCCAAAAATCTCATGCCATATGCAGCAAAACAACTGTAAATTACTTCTTGTATCAATCCTACCCTTTTTAAAGCTTTTTTAAAATTATAAGTATCGAAAATCTGTTTGTTTTTGCTTAAAAAGTTCACTTCCTTCGCCGGCCGCTTAAAAATGTAAGCTTGTTGCTAAGCAATGAGCAAAAGCATTTGCGTGACGTCAATCCTGACATGTAAGGAGAATCTTATCATCAATCTGTTTGAAAATATTGCTTGCAGTGCAATGAGTGCTCGAGAAACGTGTAAAACACTCGGCTACGCCTCGTGTTTTACACGCTTCTCTCGTATTCTCCTAACATTTCCCGCGTGCATTATCACACTATAAACGCACGCGACTCGTTTTCTATTTCTTAAATTTAGTGGGGGTTGTTAAATATCGGGGAGTGTATGTAGTTTTATATATACTTTATATATGCTTTTTCATATATAGTAATGTAATTCTAGGTAAATAAATAGTAAAATCAACAAAAAATCTCTTGTCTCTTCAATAAAATATATTGTCCAGTTATTGTATTTTTTACCCTTATGCGGCAATGTAGCATATATGCTACAAATTAATTGCCCCTTTGAATATCAAAAAAATCCTTTTTTTCTTTTTTATTGGAATTCTAGGCTTACATGAAGGTTTATTTTGCTAGAGAATATTTTTAAAAAAAAAATTGAAAATTTGCCACCTAAAGGGAAACACCAAAATTTGGTCAAGATATTGCATTCAGTGGAATTTCTCGAAGGATATTGAATACTGAGGGGGCTACCCATAGTCAAAAATATAGCTTAAGACTTTCCCCAACGCTCCCTCTCCAAAATGGGTCGTTTTGTTTTATCTCCATCGTTACTGAAATCATTTTCTGATTTAAAGCAGATTTAAAACGTGTTGTGTATACTGTGGTATACGGGCTTAAAATAACGATATAATCGTACTCAATATGGATCCATTTGAAAGCTAAAAGAGTTTACTTAAAGTTGATCAAGGTCAGAAGTGTATATTTTGATTTAAAAAGCATTATAATTGTGTTTAAAAAGGGATTATGTCTCCATGGAAAATCAATTGACGATTTGGCAGTGCCTTGTCACGTGACCTACTGCATCTCAATGCGAGATTTTTAAGCAATTCTGACCAACGTGAAAATTTTGAAACAGGATGAAGAAATTGTTTTTGATTGTTTTTCTTCCTGTTGTCGATGCATCTTCAACAGAATACTCAACGATAAAGACAATTCTCGAAAGAAGCGATGCCATTACTGACAAGTTGCAGCTACATTTAACAGTTATTCTGCGAACTCGAGTCGTATATGCGCAGTATATGCGCAGTCATATACGACGAGAGTGAGCAGAATAACTGTTTTATTATATACACAAGCGCTGGATAAAAACATCTTTCAAATTTATTCGTAATTTATTAATAACTGAATACACTTTCATTAAATAATTTAATCTTTTTACTTCCGTCATGGGCAATTAACTGAATTCTTAATCAGGCACGGCATGCAAAGTTCGATCGCTTTGAAATCAACATTATTGAACAATTTTTAACAGTTAAAACGTCTTTGCGACCGATTAAAAGAATGAAATCCATGAAGTTCAGGTATAAATGTTAACTGTACAGTTTTGAATTTGAAACACCGGACTTAACGCCGTAAAGCTCTTCGCTTGATTGAGTTGGATCGCTTGTTGCTGTTTGTTAACAACGGTAATTTGATGGTCGTGTTTGGCGGATGAAACAGGAGTACGAGATTCTGGTTGAATCTGATTCTCTTTGTCCTCAAATGTTGTTGAAGCAGCTACTGATTCGTTCTGGCTGAGGTAGTTACTCAAAATCGAAGACATACAGTAACTTCTTGTTGACTCGAGGATGGCCGGCTGCTGTACGACTCGATCGATGTGTCGGATTTGTGGCCAGTGATTGACTTGATTAAACGGGTCTCGACGTTTGCATTTGCTAAAACCGTTACGGACGTGGCCCTAATGGAGTGGTTAGTTAAGGGTGGTTCGATTCCTGCTCTTTTGGTCATCACCCGAAGCAAATTACCGAGAGTCCTCTCACCGACAGGGGAATTTGCGTACCAGATCAAGTTGTTGACATCAAATTTGTTGGCATTCGCATCTTTTGGGCGCTGAAACAAGCTATCACATGTTGGGTTAAGATGCTTTGAATAATTCTTGATTGTTTGGACAGGACAAGTGGGAGAATCTGGTATACTATAGATTTTGCCATCGGATTCGTCTTCGGGATCGTAGAGACCACCTTGGTGATTTTTTGTTGCCAAAACAGAGCCAGCAACTTCGCGATTTAACTCAAAAAAGTCCTTCCCGTCCGGTGTGGACCTCAAGACAAGCATGTTTGGTTTCAGTAGCCGTTGGTTTTCTCTGCCTCTCTTGCCGAAGTAAAAACTTAAGTAAAACCAAACTGTGCGAAACAGTTGTGCCGGGTCTAAGGTGTCTGCGGGACCTAATTCACCGGCACGGAAAAGCTGCTTAATTTCTTCTTTTGAAATTGGTTTTTTGTGCACTGTGCCAGCTATTTTGCCTGACTTTCTCAAGTCTTTGACAAAGGCATCAAGAACTGCATTTGCTTCAGCAAAGGTAGGGTCACCAACTATGCTAAACCCTTTTTTACACTTTTTCTTTAAAAACCTTTCGATGGCAGCCCTAATAGCTTTCATCGTTGTTTTTTTGTAGTACGAACCGTCTTTCTGCCTGGCAGACGTGTAAAACTGCTTTAAGCAATTGTTCAGTTCTGCTTGTGACATCTCTGTTATGTATTTGTCAAATTTTTTTCAGCTTGTGAACCATTCTGGAAATAGAGCAAAAGAAATCCGAAAATTTAATTAAATGCCTTTTGTTTACAAATGTTGTATCGTGGTTTTTTGTACGTTTTAAGTACAGAAAAACATAAAAAAGCCCGTATATTTTATAAACTTAGTTTTAACTTACCGTCGAATACTTTTATTCCAAATTTTGTCGCTCTTTCAGTGCACTTTGGTGTACTTTTATCAAGTAAAACTTTTATTTCAGTATCGCTTAACTCCCCAAATCTTTCAGCCATTTTGTTTACGTTTCTCTACTAGACAGATATGAGCTATTATCTGTCTAGTAGAGAGCCAATCAGATTGCCCATTAGCTCATATCCAGCGCTTGTGTATATAATAATATGCTATATTGGTGTTTGACGAAGCTGTTTTGTGCGATTTGGAGAATTTCATGCCGTCATGTCGTTTCTGTCCACGATATCGAAGATTTTTCTTCATAGACGTTTGAGGGTAAGTTATTAGAAATAATATATGTCACCTACTATAATCGCAACTGTCTATTAATATCAGAACATTAAGTAATAACATCTACATTTTTTAGGATGTATTTGTCGAATCGGGGATAGTAAGCGAGGGCTCAGTCAAAAGAGTTTTGTCAGGGAAACACTTCAACAGGTCAGTAATTTGCCACAAAACCGTGTACGAGGCGTTGGAACGTCTTCGATTTGAAGTATACCTTGACACTTGGGAGGATGAATCTGGAGAACGCATTCTTTCGCTCACCATGGACTTGCGAGACTCGTTTAACGAAGGAAAATTTCATGAATATGTGGAAAGTGAACTGTTCCATAAGCTTTACCTTGATTACGAGACGTTCCTTTCTGGGTCGTCTGGAAATTCAAAAACGTTTGCGTACTGGAGTATGGGCATGAAAATGGCTGGTAAGAAGTGCTTCGTATTTAATTTAGCGCGCAGACGTAATGGGAACCAATTGGCAAAAATTTTCCAACAATATTTGTTTCGCAAATGCAGCTAATTTGATAAATGTTGTCCTTTCAAAAGCGTAAACTGTAAACCATGAGCGCCCAATAGATGACGGGTTATTGCTTATTTTCACCTCTAAACTCGGAACTATTTCTTGAAACAGCATTGAGGGCGCATAGGAAACTTACGACGGCTAATTTACTAGCTACAATCTAAGGTAACTCCCTGGGTATTTGGACCTAAATAAACAATGATCGGCCATCCTTTGTGCGCTCATAATTCACAGTTTACGCTTTTGGAAGACATTGAATTAGCTGTATACAAAACTTATTATCTTCTTTTTCAGGAATAGGTCTTACGTTCATACGAGCCACAAGAAAAGTTGACTGGGAACTGCATCTTTCCTTACTTCGGTTGGTGATTCCATGGTTCTTTGCTTGCGACAAAATCAATTACGCCAGATACGGTTCCGCCTACTGGTTGGAAATGGCTTCATTGGAAACAACCCATCCATATTTGTTTTATTTAACAATACAGAGACAAATTATCGTGCAGCGTTGACATGGCTCTCACTTTAAGCAGAATTATTCCTTTATTGCCTTATTACCTTCATTTTTTCATCAATTTTAAGGAATCCTCCCCGACAGATCTTCTAACTTCTCAGTTCAACGACAAAATAATCGCGGTTTTGCTGCAGTGGCGTGCGATCAAACCATCGAGCAAACAGTCAACCGTGATTCGAAGACAGAAGGTGGTTTGACTGCCATTTCGATGAACCTCGCTGCAGTCCACAGATGGTTACTATCGCAATCAGAGAGAGCCGCAATCACAAACCAATGTAAATCTATGTCTGGAATGAATGGTAAATCACGGTACGTACTCAACTGCGTAATTTGAAAAAATACACAGTTTCCCATTTCAAGCACTTGCTAAATACTCATGTATATTTTATTTTTTATTATTTTCAGAGAAAGAAATTATCTTGATGAGAGCAAGCCCTTAAATTATGAATAGTCTGTTTGTGATGTTATGGCCACCATCTCTAGCATGGCAAACCCTTTGTTTCGAATCAAGCGGAGCTCGTCTGTATTTCCAGTTGTATTGAAGTCCAAACTGACGTTGCTGACAGTATCCTGCAACCTGAACAGCTTGGTGAGCATCAGTTCTCTGAATTATGCCAACACAACTTATTTACTGACAATCCAGATATTTACACTAATTCAAGAAAAATAAGTTACAAACGTTTCCGTCTAAAAAGCTGACGGCCGGAGACAGCAAGGGTCGACATGTAGCAATGAAGACGAGCAAAGATCTCTTTGCTAGAGTGCTAATTTTGTCAAAAACTCGCGAGATCAACTTGGAAGAACTGCTCTCGTATAGCCTGAGCGATTATCCACTTTCGTTGACGACTGTATCGAGAGGTCTAGTGAAGACGGCAAGAGCCAAAATGCTTGAAATTCTGGAAGGTGTTTTTTTTTTATGCTTCACAATACATATATTGCAGGTAAAGACAACAGAACATATTAATTAAGTTCCTTATTAAGTCCCACCGAATACTCTACTAAAACATAAATTACATTACAGACGACATACATACAATAACTACATAAAGTATGACATGTACAAAACAAGGTAGAATGACGACTATATATGTACATATTTAATTAATTAATTCATTAATTCGTATGGCCGTTGATCCAGTTGTAGAAGCCGATGACATAGGACAACGTAATGCGCGGCAAGGGGAAGACATTTGCTGAGTTCACAGCTAGCAACGCAATGGAAAGCTACCAGGCTAGATTTTGTTGCTGACAGATACCCGAAAATAAGCATCAAGAACGCAGAACGAAGAAGGAGGGCGTCTGATGGTGTCCAGAAAGTCTGTATTCTCAGCAAGGATCAAAGCGTTCCCAAACAGTGGAAGAAATATATGAGCTGTAGTAAGAACAAGGAGTAGTCAGGGAGGCAGAAGTAATTTTTTCCTACCTTCTCGAGGGACAAATCAATTTCGCTCTTAAATTATCCGTTGGATGCCCATTATCACAATTCTGAATGTTGTTTGGCCTGATTTATCTTGTGTGCTTCGGTCAACTCGTTTTTCTTCAGTTTCATTATAAAACTATTATGTGGTCAAAAATAGTAAATTTTCAAATTCGCTCATATGAAAAATAACTTGTATCATGAGGAAGCTTATAAAAACAACATATAATAAGACATCATTACGGGCACCCATACCTAATTTTAATATAAAACAATAGAAAAACTCGTTTTCATACAGAAAACAAATGGCTTTCTGTAACACACACAAAACAGTAAAGGAATTCGCTAGTCCGTAATCAGTGCGGATATTTGTTTGAAAATCCAAATTGTATTGTTTATTTTTATTAATTTTGATTGGGGTGTACTTCATGTAATTACAATATAGTGGCAAATACCGACAACCGACGACCACGTACCGATCGCAAGGCGAGCAACAAAGAATTTACATAATATTATAAGATGTCTTATGCAAAGCAGTAACCTGACAAAGTCAGGCCCTTTCCTTCATTCGCTAGGATTTGACTGGTAGTGGGCACGAATGAAGGAGGGCCTGATACAATTCTTTACCTGGCCACATGTAGAAAGCCAGATTCTGGCTTTCTTGTCTGATTGTCTGATTGGCTGATTAAACAAAGTAAACGTAAGGCTCGATTCTGATTGGTTCGTGTACAAGGCGAGCAGGTGAGTATGTTTTCTGTTTACGTATGGCGACCTTTGTAGATTATCATTATTGTAGATTGTACTCTACGCTACAGGTTCGTTAAAGCATATACTTTTTGTATTTTCGTATGAAACTTCGCAAAAATGTAGGGAAAACTACAGCAATTTGTTTGATGTACTGGTATTTTGAAAAATATATACGTCTTGAGAGAGAAAATGTCGCCGAATATATTGTTATGTGTATAATACAATTTCTTAAAATTTGCTTCTTTACAAGGAAGTAAATAACTTTTTAACATAATTATCGTTAACAAATCAGTAATATTATACTACAATACCGCTTTTTGTCTAAATTCTTTGTAACATTCGTCAAAGGTTATTATTTTCTGTAAATTAGCACTTCCAGGTAATTACTAAGTGGGCGGCATACAGCCATGTCAAGAATTGTGTCAGGCTTTATTTTTCTCGTCTTCTCGCCCGCCGCCTCCGCCCGCAACTTGCCAAGCTTTATGTAGCGAAAGACGAGAAAAATAAAGACTGACACTCAGGTTAGCAAAGCAGCGAAAACTTGACACTTTTGTTAAAACAACTTAGACCAAATCGTCGAACAAAAGCGACGGATCCGGAGGGGACGAAGGAAAAGTGTTGATTACATTTACCGAGCCTAAATCTACGTCCTCCAGCAATATCAGTTAAGAATCTGACGCTCAAATTGACGATGATTCCAGAAAACTAGCCAGTAGCCTAGTTCTGACACATGCCACAGCTCTGTGACTTCGCTGCCACGGAAATCACTGATTGCCGTCAAATCAAATAATACCTTTGAAGACAAGCCTATTCAACCTGTACCAGGATGGAGTGGAAAAACAAAACGAATTGTTTGTAAGGTATGCTTGCCAAATCCTGAAATTGTGAAGTGTGCATGTTACAGGGGGAGACTGCCGCCAATTTGTCAACCTGAAGGTACTGAATCAAGGGAACAAACCATTCGAGAACACTTGCAGAGCTCTGCGGACCAGGAATGTCTCAAAGCAGAACGATTAAAAAAACTTTCAAATGTACAAAAAACTTAGAAAAGGCGCAATCCTGAAGCCAATCTATACGTAACCGACCGTAGAGAGTTTGGTGCTATGCGAAATGAATCGATTTTGGTTCTAAAAGAGTTTATGGACATAAGACTTCAAGTTGACAAAAACTTTTCGAAACGGTTTACCCCTTTTACAAAATTCACAGCAAATGAAAATGAAATAAGAGATACTCACCGCTCCATTGCTCCCGACATCAGCTTGGCAGATCTAGCAGTTGAGTTTCAAGAACTGCAACAGTGCAATGAGCTACCAAAAACCAATCCCCACACAGTCCTACAGAATATTGTTAATGCAGGCAATGAACAATATTATCAAAACGTGTCTGCCGTGCTTGGTCGAGTTCTCGTATGCAAGCCACATTCTGCTGATTGCGAGAGAGTCATTTCGCTGTACATAAATATGAATATGCCACCTCTATGTAGTTTTGATCCAAGACCTGCAACTCTTCAATGGATGGATGATAATAGTTACATAGCCGCTGTTTTTTGAAACGGAAACTAAAGATTATTATATTAAGCTTAAAAAGTCAATGAAAAAACGATTATTTGGCCACTTTGGTTTTGTTTATAGCGAAATTTTCAGTCATTCTTCGGGAATGCAAAATGTTTCAAAATTTAATCATGTTTACGCAAAACTACAACTGTTACAGTTTTTTGTGTTAAATACACGACTATAATTATGAAGAACTATCTTTTGCTCATTTTGTTTCTTCAAGAGCACTATGTTCTAAACTGTAAATGTGATACTATTTAAGTGATTTTTTATGATGAACTTTGTATATACACTCTACAGTTCAACTCCTTGTCAAATTCAATATGGCGGATTTAAAAGGGCACTTGCAAAAACAGTGGAGACATGATTCGTGACCGAGTACGCATTCTATATCTATTATTTCTATGATATCCCCATTTAGTACCAAATAAGTTTCATTTTGTAATTTAGTATTTTTACGTAAAGAAAAAACTAAGAAATACAAGCATTTCAGCATTTGGAATACGATACATGTGCTAGAAAGCATTTTGGGCGAATATATTTTAGTCTCCTATAGCCACCGTTAACGTTGTATGCAGATTAGAACGATTTTATTTTCATTGTTACAGCGTGACCTAATCGCCGTTTCACCACCTTGCCCGTCGTCTAGTAGCCCCGGATTTTTAGACGCACAACGTGTGGCGTGATTAGTTTCAGCAAGTTTTATCAAATTATATGTTAACTAGAGATACATTAGAGGAATAAGTATAACCCACCTGATCAGGAGTGACTACAAACCACGACAAGCAGACATCTGAAAGAAGGAAAACAAATAGAGGTGTCTGTTCGGGAACAATATATATTCATATAAAAAATAGTCAAGTTAAGTTCTCCAAGCAAGATAAACAATATATGCGTCAGTAGGAAAGATAATGAGCTTAGTTCTGTGGCGAGATCAGAGAAAGTAAATAAACTTTCTATCTTGCACAAACATGTCTATTATCATTTCCATTTGGGATCACAGGATAACAAGTATATTTGAACATGTGAAGGTTTGATACAAAAATCATACAACGCGGTCGGTTTCATGTCGATGAGGAAAATTCCACATGCAGCTACCTGCACGTGTACAGGTTTGAGGTATTAACGTCAATCATATGCGGGCCTATTTCAGGCGGTCAGGTAATAACAGTGTTACGTCATGAAAATATAGTATTGTAAAATTGTCTTAAAGTGGGGGTCCAATACCTTTTTATGTTTTAAAATAGAAACAAGTTTATTTTCTATTATCTGGTAATATTTTCGGTTATCTGCATGCTTCCAAGGCTTGTTGTAGTGCCTTTGTTGCTATTTTCATGTTGCTGTTTTGTGCTCTTTGACTTTGTCGACATAATAATTTTGTTAAAATACATGAAAAATTCAATATGGACTTATTTAAATTTAACAATGCAAAAATTAAAAGTGTTAAGTAAACTATAGCTTAATTTTTTGAAACTGTATCGAGCAAACAAGTATAAAATACAGTTTTTTACGCATTAAAACTGAATAAGTCTCACGAAAGCTAGAAAAGATTATAATTGTTTTGAATTGCTATAATAACAAAAATTGTGCTCAATTTTGAGGTCAACAAATAAGGACCCCAAAAATACAAAAAGAGCAACTTTTAATTGTCAACGAAAAGAGTTTTTGAAGCCTACTTGCAAGAAAAGGACGAAGTGGAACCGAAAACCAAGGCAGAAATCTGCAATGTATTAAAAATTTTTTATGTTGAAGCACGGAAGGTAGATAGAAATGCATATAGTATAGTAAATAATGTGACTGTATGGCCAGAAAGTGATCATTAAGAGCACTTCAACCCAAAAAATATATAAAATGTGTATTCCCGCTGAACAACCAAGCTCTCACAACAGCTGTCATCATACAGAAGACAGCTTTCTCCGGGAAATAGTAAGACTTTTGGTAGAGCTGGATCGTCACGGAGGCCGAGAAATACCTGCGATACAGAGAACCTGGATGGAGCAAAGACAAATACCAGCAGCTTTCCCACAAAGCTTCTATATTACAATTAAACGATTAAACCACTAGTAATACGACAAACAGAGCTGACCATTCTAACCTTTTTAATAAATCTATTTATGCTTTATAATCAGTCCAGCATGCTTTAGAATAGTACTTGCAATGATTTTAAGATGTAGAACTGTTAGCAACTGCAGAGAGTCAAACAGAAATGACGTATTTTTTAGTATGTGTTTATTCCCTATTAATCACTTTCACACGCTTGTGAGTTGTTTTTCAAAGTGTTAGCTTGGAATACAGCTTTTAGCAATTATAAACTGTATGATTTTTAGCGCAATCTAAAAATTTGTATCTACACACGAGCAATGCAGCGAAATTATGAGGGTGTTTTGTTTGTCTGGTTTTTTTGTCCCCGGCTGAAACATAATTTGGCCTGATCAACAATCGTTTTGCCCTGGTTCTTCATTTTCGTTATTTGTGAAAACTTTTGACGTTAATTTTACAAATTGACTGCTGCTTTATCCATATACTGGAGCTCGTGCATTGCAATTCCAAGCAGCGCGCGCAGACTGACAGTTAGCTTTGGTCAACTCACAGTGCAAGCCGCCATGTCGCACGAGTCTCTATAGTGTTTGGTACATAATGATTATAAAAGAATAGAGGCGGCATCTGGGGACGAATCACGGGACAAATTGAACAAATCTAAAGGGGGCAAACTTAAGTCCCGGATGTATAGCAATGAAAACATACAGTTTTTGTCAATTTTTGCTTGTTTTTATGACCATGATGCACAAAGATATTGACTATACTAGGATAATTTGTTGTAGCTTTCTATTTTTTGTAATTTCAGGCGCAGACAGCCATATTTTTGGATAAATATAGGAGCTTTTCAGCCTTAGGTCCTAGCAACGCTTAGCAACCCGTTTTTGACGGGCTTTTCGCAGCGAGATTTTGTAAATTATCTGCCAAATTTTCCCACATCTGGATATACATTGAACTTTTGTCCTCGAAACAGTTATCAAAATTGTTTCAGAGGTGCAACAAGGTGTAGAACTGCAATGTTACGATGTATTCATGACTTGTCAAGTGTTCATCTGATTTTTTTCGAATACAAAAAATTGCATTTTCGCTCACAAATACTCAATATTAAACATATTCAGAACACAAAACTCAAAACGTTAATCCCGCACTAATCTTTAACAAGTCGGGAAAACGTTTTCTGGAGCTTTCTCGATTAATTTCTTGATGAGAAAAGACCTAAATAAATTGAAGCAAGAAAAATTTGAGAAACGAAAATGGAAATATGTGGAAATAGCTTCGAATCCGAAAATTTCAAAATACAAATTTGAAGAATCGATTATTGAGTAAACAAGTAGAGTCAACAATATTCGAAAAGAATTCGCAAATCAGCATACGCCCGCAACACCTGATACTAGAACATGTACAGACAAACTACATAAAGAATTTCCAAATCTGCATACTACTCCAAGACCTAGCCATACAGAACTCATTAAAGAAACAAAGAAACATAATCCTGTGAGAAACTTATGTACTGGTTATGAAAAAAAACCTATTGAAATTGATCTTCTGAAATCAAAACTGGATAGATAGATATAGATGCCACTTAAATTACATGGTTCTGAACAAAGCAAGACAACAACTCGCAGCTACGGGTAAAAGTCCACGAAATGCAAATGTCTACACACAAAATCATGAGATGCAGCCACAGATGCAAAACAAAAATACGCTACTACAGACGTCAATGCAACGATACGGTTCTAAACAAAAAGAAGCCCCAATGTCCCAATCAATACGGAGGGGAATGAAAATAGCACCAATGGCGTGATAACTGAATCACGAGCAAGCTCTTCTTTTTCCAAACTTAAAGGTTTTAAAATAGGTTACATTAATATAGGCAATCTTGTCAAACATCATCATGAACTGTTAGTATATAAGCAAAGTAATTCTCTCGATGTGTCGACTGGTAATGAAACTGGGCTCGATAAAAGTGTTTCTGACTGCAAAGTTGAGATTCTCGGTTATGATATTGTTAGACTAGATCGAAATCGTAATGGAGGTGGGGGTTCATTATTTATTTGGGAAAATATACCACTAATTTTTCGACAAGATTTGGTAACTGATGTCGAGCTCCTTTGTATTTAGGTTAGAAAGCCAAAAAGCAAGCCTTTACTAACTACAACATAGTCACGTTGTATTTCAAATTTAAACATGACTTCCTGAAGCTAATTCACGATAAAAATATGCAAGTTATCATTGGCGGTGATCTCAACTGTGACTTTCTGCTAAAATTCAAGCTATATGTAAATTATTTGACATAATGAGTGGTGCACACTGCACATAAAGAAGCCCACCAGAGATAACCCAACAACATGTAGTTTAATGATGTTATATTTACCTATGTTGGGGATATGATAACAAAGCTTTTGAAAATAAGTCATACCGCTTCGGATAAGTGATCACATTCGTATTTACATAAGGCGAAATGTCAGCCTTCCCAAAGAATTACCTAAATTTGTCCTAACTAGACAATAGAAAAGATGTAACGTGAATGCGTTTCATCACGATTTGCATGCAGCTTTCAAATCCTATCCGGCCGCTTCAAATTATCCGAATGAACTCAGGAACGATTTCAAAAAAAATCCTCACTGCAGTATTGTTGATAAACATGCACCAGTTAAACAAAGACGTGTAAAAAGTGAATTTAAACCTTGGATAACGAGCGAGGTCAAACATTTCAGTCATCATAGAGATTATCTAAAAAGGCAAGCTATTCGATTGCGTTCTGTTTACTATGAAACAGCTAATAAAAAATGTAAAAGCAAAATAACCAACCTCATTAGAGCCTCAAAGGAAAATTATTCTAGGGCTAAATTGAGTAATTCTAACAATGATAAGGAAAGCTCACTGGCGAAGGAGATTGGAATCATTAAAGAAATGAATAATGGTAATGATTTACATAGCATGACCAAATTGTCCGGCTGGCTTCGCAGCAGGGATAGCTGGACATCTGTCACGAATTACTGAACAAAATTCTAAGACCAATCAAATAAGGGAAATTAGTTTTGATGGCAAAACTGTAATAAAAGGCGATGGGATGGCAGCTGGCTTGAATGAATATTTTCGAATCTAGGTAATTAAAGACAGTACTAGTGACACTGATCCGCTTAGCTTTTTTACTGTTACGCATTAATTATATTTAAAGATGATATCCAGTCGAATCTGAGCATGCGCGATCTTTGTTTATATGCGGGCCACGCAGCAAAATAAATAATGACTCTTATTACATGAAGTATTTTACTGTGCTGACATTTGATTCTGTTGTCACTTCGCGTGAGGAGCGAGCGCGAAGGTACTGTTGAGTCATGACCTCAATGGTCATGACTAACCAACAAGACGAAGCTATCTTACAAAATGTTCCAGAAGGTTCAACAGTTAGTTTAAATCCTGCTGCCAGGAAGCGCAAAGAGTATGAAGCGAGACGGGGAAAATCGAGGGTAAATTTATACGAGCAATTCGTTCCATGGACGGAATTAAAAAGCGAGCGAAATTTTGACACCCACGAACAGCTTGCAGAGTTTCTGATTAACTTTTATTTGTCAGGACGGAATGCTGTTGTTAAGTGGTATGTAAAAAGTTCTGGTGCTTTTTATTATACTGTATATGCTATGGCCGCGATAACCATACTTTGTTTCATATTTTTGCTTATTTAGCGACGCGGAAACACAGACAGACAAAGATCCTTTATGTGTGTCCTCACTGTTACCGGCAGAATCACCAATAAAACCGATAGAGCCATGTAAGTATCAATTTGTTCAACTTGTGTAGCATTTCTTTGAATGTCTAATATAGCGTATTTTTGAATGCTTTCTTCCTTTAATAGTGATGATGTCCACTCCTATAAAGTCAACCCATGACCCAAATGAATCTGAAACAGAGGAAACTCATGGTCAAGCAGAAGAGCCGTCTAGGAAGCGGCGACGTCTTGTAGAATCTACAATTTCCGCGTCAACGCAGTCACGGTATATTTTATATCATACATTTGCATATTCAGTTTTTTTTTCTTATAACTAGAGTGGAAGGGCAATAGGTAAGTGACAAAGAAACTAAAAGCTAAGAAAGCCCAATATCGAATTATTCCTCTAAATATAATGTGCTTATCAGTGTAGTCTGAGTTCAAAACTGTAAATGTGTGTTCTGTTCTCAGATTTGATGCAAGTCAAGATGTTGAGAGAACACTGACAGGCACAGAGTTTCCTTGCGGTAGCTCTGATGACAGTGAGGAATTGAATATTAATGAACAAAGTATGGTGTAAGTATTTAACTGAATTAAAGTTGTTTAATATTTGTTTATTGGAATACCCATTTCATATTCTATGCTATGCTTTCAAGTTTCCATTTTCAATCTGATCATTCTTTTTATTACTGGTACTGTATGTAACCAAATCGTTATTGATAAGTTTGTTAAACGGCTGAAGAAATGCCACTTTTCCAAAACCAGACATTTTATACACATAATGTACATTATATGGTATCTCTACAAAATTGATGTCACCATTTTGCACATAATTATGCTATTTTATGTTTTTAGTGATCAATTGATCTGTGGTAATTATTCAAGTTTGCTTATTCTTTTAATTTTTTAGGACAAATGTTGATGAATTAAAAAAGATTTCTCTGGATGAGGAAGTGTTTGACACATTTTCGTGTGAAGAAGAAGAAGCAGAAGATCCAGATCTCACAGGCGACCCACCACCAACTGCTAATGTACCCGCAGATGTTCCTCACTTGCAACTTGTACAAATGGAAAAGTGTATCGTGTTTACAGATCGCATACTTGAACTGTTGAAAATGGTGCATGGTGTTAATTGTAATAGATCAGATTGTTGTCGGCAATGGGAGTACATCAAAACATATGTTGGTAGCTGTCTTGTAGTGACATGGAAGTGTTCATCAGGCCATTTTGGAGGAAGCTGGTCAGCTCAACCTTTGACTAATAGAATGCGCGCTGGAAACTTGTTATTGTCATCTTGCTTATTGTTATCTGGAAATTCCTACACTAAAACTGCACTATTTTTTAAATTCCTCAATGTTAAGTTTATTTCCAAAAGCCTTTTTTATCAGCACCAGGGCCTTTTTATTGCACCAGCTGTACAGAGGTATTGGGATTTAATGAGAGAAAATCTGTTGGATGAGAGAAAGAATAAAGAGATTCTGCTTAGCTCAGATGCTAGGAATGACTCACCAGGGCATTGTGCCCAATATTGCACATATACAATTGCAGATATGGTCAATAAAGTCATACTTCAGCAGAATGTACTTGATGTTCGTGAGGTACCTGGGAGGAAAAGTACCAACATGGAAACTATTGGGTTTCAGCGTGGAATGGATGCTTTGCTGAGCACTGACATTATAATAAAGGAGGTCATTACTGATGGTCATACTGGAATTGCAGCACTAATGAGTGAGTATCTTTTTTTCATAATATTTGTATGATGACAAAGCCTTAATTCAGAATGGCGTTTGTTTTATATGAGTGACTGGTGTAGACTTTCACATTCTGGGGTTTGTTTGTTGCATTAGGGCTTATTGGTACCTTTTTTAGGTTGAAATGGTATAGAATGTCAATTATAATAACTTTAGCGAACATTGTGATGTATTTTGCAGGCTAAAATAAACAAATCAGCAGGCTAAAATACAAAGTTATTATAATAGTAATAGAGTTGATGTTCTTGGGCATAAATATGTTTTTGGCCCTCCTCAGAGCTAATTTTAACCCTCGCTACGCTCGGCCTAAAATGATTCTGAGTCGGGCCAAAAACATATTTATGCCCGCAAACGTCAACTCTATTGTTATAATATAGTTAGCAATTTTCCATTATCATATATCATTACTGTAGGTCACAGTGATAAGTATGCTGGCATTGTGCATCAGCGAGATGTTTGGCATGGTGGAAAGTCAATTGGGAAAAAGGTCACCAGTGTAAGTTTTACTGCCAATAATTTTTGTACGGTACATTGTGCATAAATTTAGTTACAATTTTCTGGTAACCAGTAGCAACAGCTATTTTCTTTTAACTAGTAAAATTATTCTGTGTTATGGTACTAAGGAAAGTAAAATGAATTGAGAATTTGTTATTGGAGACCATTACCTAAAAATGGTTGGACATGACAACTACAGTACTGTAATGCTGAAACTTTTGCTGTTTAATGAAAGTTATTTTACTTTATAGTCAATGAGTGCTGTCTGGTATTTGGTCTGTGTAAAAAAATCAATCTTTGGAAATAACTCAATCACATGGTTAACAAAAATTTTATTTTTGAGGTCAGATTGCAAAAAAAAAAGGGAATGAAGATTTAACCCAATGGGCAGGGGCTGTGAAAAACCACTTTTGGTATTGCAGTAAGCATTGTGATGGAAATGTAGATGATTTTAAGGTACCTATAGATGTAAATATTGTAAAAGTTGTTTGGTAACATGATATACATTGCTTTGAGGAAGCTATCAATAAATGAAAAAACATTTGTAGGATTTGTGGAGAGGAATACTTCACCATGTTGTAAATGAACATGAATGGGCGTTAGATGATGGAAAGAGTTCAGGAAAATGCATCCACGAGTGCCTCACTGAAGAAGAAAGAAACAAGCCGTGGTTGAAGAAAAACAGTAAAGTACACAATGCATTGCAAAAGGTTGTGTTGAGCAAGCGATTCCTGAACACATTTCACTATTATACAAACTTCAGGTTAGTCATCTTACTACCTTATGTGTAACTTTTTCCTATTAAAAAGAAATTTTACTTTTAGTCACCATCTTGCACTGTGTGCTCTACTGCAGAAGTACTTATACATTGAATGTTTTTTTATTACTTTAGGCACACTGGTTTCCTTGAATCATTTCATAATCACATGTTAATGTATTGTCCAAAGAGACATGCATATTCGTATGTATATAAAATTAAATTTGTATGTCAGAAAACAAAATGATTTATAAAAAATGCGTAGGTTTATTTTGCATGTGTGCTCTACATTTAGTGTATTTTGCAAGTGTGCTTTAAATTTTCCTTTTATAATTACAGGTATGTTGGGTACAAGCTGCGCAATCAACTTGCTGTGATTGACTTTAATAGTCATAGAAACCGTGAGCCTTACAGGAATTATGGTGGAGAACTTGTGTAAGTTTTCACTGTCATATCTTTCTTTTCACAAAATAATGAATTGCTATCACTATATCTGTACTGGTTCATCAAATACAGTACAAGTGAACACCATACTATTATAAGTAATCAATTACTACTTTTGAGTAGTTCTCATTATCCTAATTAATCTCCATCTTAAATAAAACCGGCACCGTGCTCAACACAGTAAGCGAACTAAACAGTGGAGACCAGTTGCTGTTCTTGTACCCAAAGAATATGCATATATACCTTCACTTATTGTAAATATATTTGAGGAACAAATAAAAACTGGAACAATTAACCAGAAACAAGTGAGAAGTGAAGAGGATCCGAGAAACATTGCCCCCAACATTGCTATGGAACCAAGGCCAAGTGTCAAACAGCTGTTGGAAGTACATAAGTCTAGATTTTGAGAGTTCATGTTGTGAATATTTGTGTATACACATTAGAAAAAATTTTTACCTTTAAATGTTGTTGCGATAGTCTGAGAGAAATCTTATACTATGTTTTATTCTGGATAACTCAACCACCAAAACATTCCTCCTCACACAGTTGCAACCACCTTTTTGTGCTGCAATTATACAGTAACAACAAAGAGCTGGATGCAAAATGTACTAATTTAAATTTTATGCAATAATTTATAATCGTGCTGGCCTGAAACCCACATAAATACCATTGAGTGATGGATAACGATTTCTGATTGCCTTCACACAGCAACTTGGGATAACTCTCCGGTTACCTTGTCCAAGTCTTCCGTGTTGCCAAAGTACAAACTGCCTGTAGGCTGTATGTCTCATTATTTCGATGATGTTCCATTGCCAGCATATCCTCTCTGTACCTCATTGCTACATCTAAAATATTTCCATCCAAGACAATTTGGTAAAACAATGGGGTTGTTGTAATACAAGGTCGAACACTTCGTGTGCAGCACTTGTTCTCGGCTTGTGTTGGCATAGGCACACATAAACCACATTTGCACCAATCAGGTGAATGCTGGTTACTACCTGGTTGCTCTGGGTCATGTGGCACGTCTGGGTTGTCTGATGCTTCTTGGTTTTCTGGTTCAGGTGGATTTTCATTAATGTTCGGTAATTCACCATTTATTAAATCAGCAAACAATGCTGGTTGTCGTCTCAGCAGTTCGACAGCTAAACGTCTTACAGCTCCCTCATTTAGGCCATTTATAAGTTCCTACAAAAATTTAAAGGATAATTATAAAATTCATGCTGGTAAACCAGCTTAATGTTAAGGAATTTAATTATAAAGTTGAATCCTAATCCATTGCTAGAGACAATTTGCATCAGCTTTGATTATTTCTTTTAACACACCTCATTCAGTTCATTGATAACTTGCAGTACTATCATGATTGAAAAATAAAATGGTCTGGTGTGCTGGCATTGGTTTTACTCATCTACTAAACAATAAACTGGCATTACACTGAGTTAATCATTGAAGTAGCATTTCTCAAGACCTATTGTCAAACTTACCTGTATTTGTTCTTGATGCTGAACCTGCCTTTCCTCAGAATTTTCTTCTGCAACCAAACCACCACGCTCTCTTCCACCCCTTGTTGAACCACGATGACCACGAGTTCCTCTAGGTTGCCCAGCTCGACCTGTAGATACTGCTGACCCTCTAGATTGCCCAACCCGTATTGAATGTTGGCTTCTTGATGATCCTTTACGTCTGCCTCTTGCACCCTTTTTACGCTTAGGCTCAGGGGGTTGGAAAATCTCATCCGAGGGTTCCTGTTCCTAATAGAAAATAATCACAATATAAATTATTTTAATGAAATCACCAACAATGAGGTGGATGACTTTAACACATCTCACTCAGATCCATTATTGCATTAAGGTGGATTTCTTCTGAAATACAAACAGTCAAGCGGAACGCATCTCATTAGCTGTGGTTGACTTCACACATTTCAAAAGAAAGCGCTTGATAAAAATCGATCGCGCGACAATTTGCACTGAATGTAAATCCACCTTTATACATTTGATCGTACAATTACAGCATGACAAACTACTGTATTTCCTTGTCCTCGTGTCCTTGGACAATGCATACAAGTGAATGTAAAATGCACTGTTGTAAAACGAATTCAGCACTTTAAATATTAACTAAATATTAAAAGCAAGTAAAAAAGTAATTGTAAAGTTTATACCAATTACCAAAGAAGATGAAGGTGAAGAAAAATCCCCATCTAGTAAGCTGGTTCTGTTTAGACAGGCTTTCATTCCTTGCCCATGGCACGCAGAAGAACAGGAACGTCCAGCATTCTTGCACGGACATGCATTACGCCCCCTTTCTCGTAAACACATAAACTTGCCAGCTTTACATTTACAAACCGTGGTATTTTCGTTATTAAACGGGTTTTCAGATGCTTGTAAAAAGTCGCTTTCGTCTTGAAGCGTCCATACCGGCGATACAGCGAGTTTGAAAGCAATCTTCTTTGTTTTTGTTTTTAATATATCCTATCCACAATAAAACCCGGGACGCTGTATAAATACACACAGGATACGGCCCATCTTCATCATTGTACAAAAGTGTCGCGCAATTCACAAAAAGTGTAAATCAATCATAAATCGAATTTCCTTATTGCCACATAGCCACCCAAATAGCCCATTATTGCGTGAATTTATCGTTGTGTGTTCCCACCCTTTCTTAGCGATTAATTTTACCGCATTTATTGATATTTCGGCAGGAAACATTGGCGGACTTCACTCCTTGTTTCCGAAACAAGGAGTGAAGTCCGCCATTTTACATTTTTAAGTTTGTGCTAAAGTCGTGCAATACTTCGTGTACGCACATACATAATGGTTGTAAACAGTAAAATATAAACAAAGATCGCGCATGCTCAGATTCGACTGGATATCATCTTTAACTTTAACTGCATTGCTATAGATGATGTAATGTGCGCGCATAATCGTTGATTTATTAATCAACTATCCGGTTGCTCGACTTGTATTTCGATCATATATGATCGATGATTTGGCTGTAATAATGACCATAGCGCTGGTAATACATACTGTAGAACAACAAAACTAACACCATTTGATTCAGCATTTGAAGATCTATCCAGAGAGTAAATTCTGTTAGTTTACACGGCTTTACGACGAAGTTTTTGGCTTTTCCGTACTTGCAATTTTGCTTTGTTTACAATTTCGAACATGTAAACGTATTGACAAATTTAGTTCGAAAATTCCGGTCATTCAAATTGTTTTAAGTAACAATAAAGAGAGTCATCTTACTCCGTTCCTTGAAAGAGACAATCATGACGGGCAAAGTAGGAACTCCCGTGATTATTACTGATCAACTTTAAAATGTTTGTTCAAAAGCGTGTCGTGCAAAACTCAAATCAATTTCTCAGTTGCATTACAATACTAATTAAGTCATGCGGTGCAAATTTTAATTGATTTTTTTTGTTGAATTCAATATTTTGAAAGTCTATAAACAGCAAAATACTTGCATAGCATCAGACCGCCACGAGGGGACGGTGGGGCTTGCGGGACACAAAAATTACGGCAGAGGAACAAAAAATGCCATCAGTATACATATCTCTAGTGATTTAGTAATGTAAAAAGCTCATTAGCTCAAAAGCTCGTTAATAATTCACATCACACAAAGAAAATCATATTCCTGAATGAGTCTTTTTAAGGGCGCAAAACACGTGGATTTTCACAAAAATGTTGCCTCAAATTTTCCACTCATACAACATTTATGTCGAAAATTCTTTCGCAGACAAACTATGGCAAGATCGGTAAAATACATCGTTAAGCCATTTAATATGCTCGCAATTCGTGTTTATCTGATAAAGCACTCAAGCTCTCGTATACTAAATTGTTCATTAAGTATTTTCGTTGAAGAGGTTAGGACCACAAATGCAAATTTTTCCTTAGAGAACTTCAACTTCTGATGGAGAGAATCGGAATGAACCGGCAAGAAGGGACTGTGCCTCAGGGCTTGCGTAGGTGTAACCTGGTGGTAATTGGTAGGTGCGACCAAACTGTGAGTAGGAGTCATCAGGAACGCGCATGTCATAACCAGCACCAAATATTGGACCACGGTCATTGCTACGCCAGATTGCATATTCAGCCATACCATCTTTTAAAGGTGATTTAAAAGGCGGCAGATTGTCGTTATTAAGAAATGAGCACAAAAACGATCCTGGAGCAGGAGCAAACTCCATGTCTGAAAAAAAAAATTGTTAGACTGCTGTAAAAATAGCGTGCAAAAAACGGGCTTAGTTTTATCATTTACCATATTAATGACACAATATGTCATTACGAAAGCCAATGAAATATTGCGTGTGATCAAACATTGCGTCAACACAGAATTCTGTTCAGTGACGTCATGCACTCCCAGGGGTGGATCTAGGGGTGGTCAAAGCGGTCATGCGACTCATGTAAAAAATGCGCAGGTAATTAATATTCAAAGTTAATTACTTTTCGTGCAGCGGCAGCGGTGTAATATTTTTTTAATATTGACATTATAGTCCAGTTAATTATATTCGTTCAGTGACACAGCTTTGGTAAAGCAATACTATCAAGTGATGGATAATAGACCGTGGGATTCACAACAAATAAGTCGTTTTGAGTCTCTCAAAAAGGGACCAAAAATTGTTGCAATTTAAATAACGTTTATCGTATAGAGAGTTCGAAAAAAACAGGTAACAAGTCTGGATACCCGGCTATCATGTGGTATCAAGACACTTTTAATGCAATGTATTAGTATAAATTATTTCTATGGTATAAAGTGACAATATTAATACATTAGGTTTAGAATACAGAACAAATTAAATATTTATTATCCTTTATGATCCAAGCCAGTGTCTCATTGTTTTTGACATTAATCTTTGGGAAATCATCAAGCTCTCGGCAAACTATGTATCGAAACACAACTGTGACGTCTTTGGTGCGATTTTACCTTGTAAAAATGTGTAAAGTACTTGTCTGCTTCCATCAACGTTCAAAACGGTGATTAAAAATGAACTGAACATAACCACACCTGTTTACCTTTATGCAAAAAAACTAGTTTTTTATGTACTATTTTTATACTCCAACAAACACGGAAGCCTAGGTCTAATTAGTTAACAGGCCCCGATAACACGGTTGTAAAACAGGTAGGTAAATTTACATTTATTTACATATTTTAACGGGTTTTTATCGCAATTAGTATAACTCGATTTTCTGCTTATTGTGTCTCAGCTACTTGAAAAACTCAAACGTAAATACACAAAAAACACGTTATCTGATTGATCTAAATTTAATAAAACTTGGGCTGAAGTAAAACTTGAGTATACCTTGTTATTGAATTATTGATGTTTTAGTTTTTATGCCAAAACTGCCTTCACCATTCATTGAATCTACAATAGCTCTTTTGTCATAATCGGGAGTTGTTCTAGTGTTTTTAAACTACAATCGAGTATCGCATCTGTTATATATAATAGGAAATAAGTAAGCGTAATGGGCATAAATATGTAAATTTTGAAATAATGGAGGAATGTATATACACTACAATAGTGTATCAGAACAAAAGCTTGTGAAATTGAGCTCCGAAACTTTGTGGAAGACTTTATTTCAAGCAGAAGAAAGAAGAAATTTCCAGCCAATTCTTGACATTTCAAGGACCGTAACAGGTGGAGAATATCCTCCTCTCAAATATCACAAAACATGCAGATCTATGTTTATGTACCTTGAAAAGGGACTTAATTAGTTGTGGACAAGAAGTCGGAGAACGAACAAGTCAAGCACAAACGAATCCAAGGAGTAGTCTCAGATTAGCAAATCAAGGTGAAGGATATGAACGAAGGGATTGTGGTAAACTTTTGCCAAACTGCATATTCTGCAATAAAACTAAACTTGTCCAAAAAACAAATACCAAAGAAAAGTTACTTTCATGTGTGGAATTACGAGCTGATGATTCAATCAGAAAAGCGAGTTTATTCAAAGGTGACCAGAGAATTGCGGCGATTACTACGGACGACTTAATTTATTTATTTATTAAGCTTTACCATTTAAACTTATAACAACATTTACATAAAACAAAACATACAAATAGGACAAAATGGTCGGGTAACGCAACAGCTTTCGCCAATTATAGCTGTTGCGTTACCCAAAGAGGCTAAGTACTATAATTGCAAAAGAGGCTAAGTACCATAAAACATGTTGCCGTGATTATACACGAGTAAACTACAAAGTTGTAAAGGACTATCAATCAAATGAAGATGAGCCATTTGATGCGGTGAAAGATATTTTGTTTGATTTGTATGATTCCCCCGATGTAATTGAGTGCGCTATACTAAGGCACTCGAAGACAATTTGAGGGATTTGGAAGATGTAGATGAGAAGTGTATAAATTCTGCTAAAAGAAACTTAACTTGAAGCGAAAGATCGAAAATCTGCTGAATGGTTTCAGCTTTTTAACGGTTAACAGCAGATTATTAGTCTACCTCGACACATTGTCAATTCCAGACATGATATCAAAGTACTACCGTTTGAAGATTGAGGCAGAGAAGACTTCAAAAATGAAAGAAGATGAAAACACTGTGCTTAGATCTGCTCATTTGATTCGAGAAGAAGTCAGAGCAATGGACTTGCCCCCCATAAGCAATTGATTTGGGCGAAGAAAAAGTAAGATTAAGTCACCACTTGTTACTTTTCCCGGATAAGTTACTAAATCCACGCTTTAACGAACAGTCTAGCCCTCGTATTTGTCGTTTGAAATCATCATTTGGCCAAGATATTGTCCATGCTGTATCGCAAATTTGGCCAAATTGCGATCATAATGCCAGAGCGAGACTTAGACTTGAAAGAAGTATTGGGTCCATTTCCTTGGGCATTGGCAGGCGGAATGGGTGATCTCAAAAAACAAACAAAGCTACTTTACTTAACGAAGTTGAGAAATTAACGAAGCCACTTGATTCATTACCTGATGCTTATGCCTGCATATTTGATGGTATGGCTATTGTCCAGAAAGCTCGCGCTACCGAGTTAACATTTGGCGAGTTAGCACACCAGATGTTTCAATCAATTCTGTAATCAAGCCAGGTACCAAACGAATTGATGTTCTTTTTGATGTGTATATGAAGTTTTTGAAGTTCCAGAACTGGAAAGTACACAAGAAGAAGCGGACACGAGAATAATGCTTCATGTTATGCATGCAACAAATCAGTTAATCAATAATATAGTGATTCATACTCCTGATACTGATGTCGTTGTTATTGCATTGTCCGTTTCGGAAACAGTATCAAGTTCTCTGTATATCAAAACTGGTAAAAAGAACAGAACGAGAATCATCAATTTGGATGACGTCAAGTCATCTCTTGCAACACGATACCTCACTGAACGTGATCATGTGAATCGAAAGGAATTCCTGGATGCACTGTTATATATATAGGCCTGCACGCATTTACAGCCTGTGACACAGTCAGTGCATTCGCAGGTCATGGCAGGATCCGATCAATAAAGTTAATGGCAAAAACTCAGGAACATGTAAAACTGTTTGCTGAGCTTGGTAAAACGTTTCAACTTTCAGAAGAGCTGGTCAACAACCTACAAGAATTTGTTTGTAAAATGTAGGGCAAAGAAATCGCGGACATCGATCTACTGCGTTATAAGCTCTATTGTTGTAAGAAAGGAAAGTGTGAAATTAAACGTCTTCCACCGTGTATGGCTGCACTTCGTCAGCATTGTTTAAGAGCAAACTACCAGACGTGTATATGGCGCTTGTGTCAAGAACAAACTCCGTATATCCCTTCACCAGCTGACCACGGTTGGGTGTTTGATGAAGATGGATTAATTGTAATTAACTGGATGGACTGTCATCCAGCACCAGATGAGGTACGCATTTATGATACTTTTCTCATCGATATTTTTCGCACTTTTGATATTTTCCTCATTGGTTCTTCAAATTGTATCCTAATTCCAAACAACGAAACACTAAATCACCGATAATACTTTTTATTCAAGTGATGGAAATGATGGCTTGCAATTGCAGAAGAATGTGCGTGGCGGGCACCTGTTCTTGTGTCGATTTCGGGCTGAAATGTACAGATGCATGTTCGCTTGGGGACTTTGAAATTAACGATGATGAAAACGATGAGGATTTAAACGAAGACAACATTGTGGATAGTGAATCAGATGAGGACAGGACTAAGTTTAATTCATATTTATGTTTATTGAATATTAATGTTATTGGTATTTTCTAAACTATGACGTCATCAGTATTGTTAGTTGGTTGTAATAATGTATTGAAATTATAAAATTGTACAACAAACTACAACGAACACCTGTCCAAGCTAAGTTGTTTGAGGATTTAGTGAGAAAATAAAAAACAACTATTAAAGGATAGTGATATAGGCGTTTCTTGGCTAATTCGTCTTAGCTAACAAGCGAAATAACACAATAGGTTATTTTTTATCAGAAAGCCGAGTATTTGGACTTGTTACCTGCCAGTTTTTCGTAACATAGGTTTTGATAGGACTATTTAACTTGGTTTCGTTTGGTCCCTCTTTGTGAGACTCAGTTGTTGTGAATCCCATAGTCTATAAGCAGTATTACCCATTAATTTTTCCTGGTCACATGTTAAATTCTAGCTATTTGATGGTCAATAGGGTCATCTCCATGGAGATCCGCCATTTTGACCGATCCTTGCGGGGTTCTGACCGGTTTGTGCAATCAGCGAGTGTTCTGATTGGATGATTCAAAAAAATTATCCATTCCTATTGGCTTAGAATTCTTGACCGGTCATGACCATATATGTCAATGGCCATGACCGATTTGCGTGCCACAATGCAAATATGTCTTGCAAATACGATACCGAAGCCTTTGAAAAGTATTTACACCGAAATGAAGGGTAAAATTAAATGTTTGCGCTCTTCACAAGAGCTTTTGGTGAACGTGGTGTATTCACCCACAGTTAATAGAAGAAGATGGTTAGGCTAGCTGTACCACGTGACAAATTATGTTATTCAACCGTGCTTTGACGGGTCACGTGGTCCGGTCCCTGCATCAAGTTTCAATCGCTTAATTAGATTATATAAAAACATGCGCTCGAAAGTTCAAATATAAAGTGGTTCCTTTTTATTTTATTCCTCTATTTTCGCTGGGATTGTGGTTGAATGCCATGGCTTGCGAATGCTATCTATTACATGGTTATTCTAGCAGTTAAAAGATCAGGTTTTTGGTTTTTGAAACTGGCTTCAGCGCATCCCGACGAGAGTAAACACACATTAAAATTAGAAAAAAACGCAAGAAAAGAGAGACTAAATTAAGCAACGAAGACACAAGATTTGTCGACGAACAATAAGAAACCAAGAAATGCGTTGAACGAGGCAATATGTATCTTTGCGAAATGCTAGCATCATTTCAAGGCAGAATGCATGTTTGATGCGCGTGTCACATGTAGCTAATGTATTTTCTATAATCTTTAGCCGTCGCTGAACTTCAACGAACTGTGCATTCACTGCATGTTATTACTGCAAAAAATTAGCTACACGATTCACAATGTCTATTTGATATTTACATCGCATATTCGTCTTCTTCAAAGTGTCAAGTCTGGTCACTGAGAGCAACAAAAATCGATCGCTCGTTGATCCGACGAAATTGTGCCATACACTATATATTCATAACACGGTCATAGAAAGCTTATTAAGTATTTAAAAACATCGTAATATATCATAAAACAATCTAACTCGAAATCCTTACATTATAAGACCTGCAGTAAGCTAGCAATGCAGTATGTAACTATGCAGATGCAATATATATTAGTTCACTGAAGTTCTGTAATATTCCCGAACTACTCATTCCTTCATATAACATAGAAAATTTTTTTACAGTTTTTTACAGTTTTTTTAAAGTTTCAATTATCCGGTTTTATTAATAATAAATGTTCTGGAATTACATATAACCTGAGTTTTGAGAACCGATGCAGGCTTGATCCACACTATTGTTCAATCCAGTCTCGTAGACAAATTTTCGCCATTGACGCACATTTAATACTATACTGTCCCATAGCAGATGTAACTGTCGTTGCGTTTGTTTTGCAAGGACCACATTCTCTGTACTTCCAGCCCGTGTATCTCATTTTGAGTAGTTTGACTATTAATACAGAGTACACAGTCATATCTTATGACAAACAGTTGACATCACACCGTGAATTTCCCTCGAAGCGTCAATGAATTCTATCCTTATGTCGTCTCTTTCAGCTTTGCTCATGTCCGCGGCAACTTGTACATGATAAACTCATCATTTCAAACATTTTCAGATTCTTCTAAGTAAATTTGAGGCTTGCTTTTCTTCAATATCTTTCAATTAGCCATTCGTCTGTCATACTTGACCTCGGGACTTTACACTCAAACAATTGTAATTTGATCTCCTAGGCTGTTCTTGGTGCCCGAAATCCCAGCGGGACATCCGTACAAACCGTGATAATAAAAAACTATACATTTTACTAACGAAAAAGGTTTAAAGATCGCTTAAATTTAACAAAATACTCTACATCCTCTATTATTTTCCTAGTATCACTCCTTCACTGATGCAGGTTCGGGACCACGTGACCTTTATTTTAGCGGGTTTCAACATCATTTTAGAATCCCTTCGAAGTTTGCCGGCTAGCCTAACCATCTTCTTCTATTAACTGTGATTCACCCGACCACGCTTTAGCTAGAAACTTTGGAGCAGAAAGTTACGTGCCCAAAAATGCTCGTAAGGAAAGAACGAAGCGTGTACTGTTATAAGGTAAGTTGGGCAACCATACTTTGTTTATGTGGCATTAGTTTTACAATTATTGTAGATTTTCAGTGCGAAATATGGACAACTTTCGTTCGTATACATAGCATATTGATATATTTGCATATACTTGCGTTGGGTGCAAAGGTCAACTCGATTTCAAAACAATGTTTTGTACTTTATTAACTTATGTTGTAAACTTTGTAAAATCACTGAAGTGCAATCTAAAATTTTAAATCGCAACACGACAGTGTGTTATATTGTGTATATTGCCATTTATGAACCAAAGTTCTGTTGATGTATTTAATAGTATTTATTTCTGAAATATGACATTGCCTATGGTATTATTGGATACAGTAAAGCCCCGCATAAAAGAACCAGTGGGTTAAGAACCACCAGCCTGAAATTTAGGCAAATGGGTACCTAAAATAAAAGAACCACTTCAGGCTGACAAATCAAGCTGGTTCTTAAAAATACTTATTAAACTTTTAGCTGATATAGGTGCTAATCGTGTACTAGGAAGAAAACAAAATACTGTGATCTTGCCAGCAGGAATTGTCATTCAACGACATCCTGCATGCACATATTTTATCAAAACAGCAATCAATTCACAACATAAATAATCTTCATAATGTATTCAACACATTTTGTACAATAAGAGGTTTAAAACTGTATACCAGGAACAATTGTTTTTGGCTGGAAATAAGAACCAGTTAAGAACCACTTCAGCCTGATTTCGTTTCTAAGTACCTGTTATATAAGAAACACTTCAGCCTGAAGTCAAAATTAACTGGTTCTTTTATGCGGGGTATTACTGTACTATGCAGATAAGTGACATTATCATTCACTTTATAGTATTCTCGATTTCAATTGGTTAATTCACCTGCAAATAACTGCATGCAAATATCGATCAGCTGCAATGGCTGCATATAACTGGTGCAAATACTGTATTGAGCATGCGTACTTTGAAAATGCTTCGTCAGCTTCAATCAAAAAAATATCTTTCTTTTAAAATGTCAACATGGCTTGTTTTGCCGAGTTATCAGAATGCGAATTGTCCACTATAATAGAAGAAAAGGATGCAGAAAACACCAAAAAAGCAACTAAAGTTACTTTAAACATATTTCGAGGCTGCTTGCTAGAAAAAGAATTGAGCGAAGCCGAGTTTTTGACATGAAAAGTTAAACTCGCGAATGCATGTATGTCAAATTAGATTATACTTTTTTAAACTGTTATTATATACTTGCTACCCTTAAAAACTTACTATATTAATCGGTAAATGATAAAACAATTATTGAACTCGGCTATCGCAAAATATCGTGATTTATCAGTGGCTCGCAGATCAATTATTTGCCTCTGCATGGTAAATACTACTATTGCCTTAAAAGTCTTCTACCTTGTATGTGTCCAAAGATTGTTTGGATTGTAATCTAACTTAAGATGACTTAGTGAGGAAAGAGGCAATTTTGAGTTGTAGTAGTCACAAGTGGTCATCATTTCTATGCATTTTGGGTCTTTCATCTGTTTTAGGTACAAATATACGTTCTACTACCCTGATTGTGGTGAGCTGTAATACAAATTGCTTTTTAACCGCCTAATTAAACCTAGCCAGCATATTCAAAATATAGCTTTAGCTGCAATTCACCTGTTGTTTTGTTTTGAAGGTAGAGTTGAACCTGGTAAAACCTTTTAGCCTAATCATTTTGTTCCTTTACTTTTTTATCCTCATTATTTAGTATTTAATGATAGATAATAGAAAACATATTGGTGTCTACCAAAATAAAACAATATTTTGTGACAACAGTCTCTTTGTTCATAATGGGGCAGTCTCCATGTAATATGAAATATAGTATAGCATGCGAGTTAGGCCTGAGTGACCAAATGTAAATCTATGAGACAGGGAAGGTAAAAAACAATATCTAGTAATAGAAATACTCAAATAGTTAATAGGAACCATATTGGTATCATGTACAATGGACAATTTTTTGTAACAATAGTCTCTATGTTTGTAATGAGGCAGTAACTAGAATATGAAGTATGGTATAGCATGAAAGCCGAGTCTGTATGACTTGTTGTGTAAATGTATGAATTAGGGAAGGTAAAAACAATATTCAAATAGGTAATAGGGACCATGTTGGTGTCATGCAAACATAAACAATATTTAGTAACAACAGTCCCTTTGTTCCTTATGAGGCAGTCAACATAGAATAGGATATAGCATGCCAGCTAGTTGTGAGTGACTTATTGTACGTGTATGAGATTTTGAAGACCAAAAAATAAACAAACGAAAAAGAGAAATCTTGTGTGCATGTAAGTTTTATTGGCAATCAATTATAAATCACGAACGCCCATAAGTATAATAAACTAAAGCTTGTGTGTCAGATTCGTTTCTTTATGCCTTTCCTAAGCATGCTGATGAGTCCTGATATTGGGCAAAACAGCAGTAGAGCTCAAATGCAGCTGTAACAAAGTTAATGCTAATATGATGACGTTAAGACTTCATCGTATTGGTGACGTCATTGCTATGACGTCACAGCGACCACTGCTCAGAATTTTTGACTCACGTTTAAAAAATCCTAGATCCGCCCCTGTGCACTCCTAGTGTTCAGAGAACACCAAATAGTTGTAAATTTACACAAATTGGTGTAAAACTTGATGAATATACACCTATAAGGTGTAAAATTAAATTTTCAGGTGCATTATTACACTTTTATTGTGTTTTTCTAACACTTGTTCGGTTTCAAGCAGTGGCGGATCTAGCGTAAGTCAAAATAGATTACCACAGCTCATTCTTGGATATATTTACATATTAAAATACCTTCAAAGCAACTTCATTGGTTACATTTTATTCTTTTGAAATTCATAACCTATGAAATTCTTATAAAGTTATTTTGAATTTAAAATTGAGCTGCTATAATTTATTTTGACTTACCCGGGATCCGCCACTGGTTTCAAGCTGCGTTAACACTAAATTAACACCATGTAGGTGTATTAAAACACGTCTTTAGTGTAAAGATCATTATGACGTTTTGTGTTCAACAATAACACATCTTCTTTTCAATGACACGCGTTAAAACAACACATCTTTGACATTGTGCTATGAAACAAGAATTTGCTTAGCATTTTTTTGGTTGCATTGCAAATATAACTTAAAACCGCAATATACAGTAGCTAAATTCTACAAAAGAAGTTTGATTGTGAATTTAAATTATCTTTACCAAATTTTGTTTCATAAGCATTTTAAATTAAATACATCTTTTAACGAAAGGTGTGCTCACCTAACACACTTTTAAAAAGGATGTGCTGATTAAGCATGTCTTAAGAGAAAAACACTTTTTACACTTAGGCGGAAAAGTATCCCATGAACGGGTCTCTACCTGCATTGCAATATATATTATTTATTTATTTGTTTTATTCAACTTGACCATGCATACAAGCCAATGAACGAGCTGGGCCAGTGGGGTAAAACGTAGTTATTGTAAACAAAAACTGACATGATCTCAAAATGATGGGAGTTTCGTTGGCTGCCATGGCGGCAAAACGTAAATTGTGCTGTTGGCTGTTTTTACTCTATATCTGTATTTTTATGCAATTATTGACTCGGGTAATTCTGCTAATTCTTATGAAGAAACCTGTACGACGTTAATTGCGACAAATAGTCATATAATGGAATACCCAAACAGAATTCTGGTGAGTTTTCTCGACGATCAAGCAAGCCGAACGTATCTACTGTGTTAAAAATTGAAGGCTGGTATGCATATATTCAAGTTAAGTCTGGCCGCTTATTCGATTATCCTTCTCTCTGGTGATTTTGCATTAACCCGGGACCTAATTAAAATGAATATACCCTCCGTTGTTCGCAATGAATTTGACTTTCCTTCCAAGCGTGGTCTGCGAATATCACACTTAAACGTTAGAAGTATAATATATAAGATGGATTCTATTCGACGTATGTTGAAAGATAAACCGTTTGATGTTTTTTTCTGTATCTGAAACTTGGCTTAATAGTGACATTCCTGACAGTGAATTGGCAATTGAGGGTTATTCATTTACTAGGCAAGATCGAATTGACCGAAAAGGAGGGGTTGTATGGTGTATGTTCGGGAAAATCTTCCATATTGTATACGACCTGATCTGTTGGATAAAAGCATTGAATCTTGTGTAATTGAAATAAATCGTCCTAAGTATAAAACGATATTTTTATGGACTGTTTATAGAGCTCCTGATCTGCCCTTGGAATCATTCTTAGATGTACTCAATTCTAAGAAGATTTTGCTCCCCTCAAATGCTGAAGCTTGCTTGTTGGGTGATTTCAATGTTGACTATCCCTATCTATCTAAGCAAAGAACCCATGGCTATGCATTAAAGCGTAAACTTGCTTTGCTAACTCTCATCAATTAAACCAACTCCAGCTCATTGAAACGCCTACGCGAATAACCGAACAATCAGCTACAACAATTGATCTTTTGGTTCATCAACAATAAGCATAGAGTTGCTGAAAGTGGAGTAATGTAATGTATGCACACATTAGTGACCACTTACTTACTTATTGTGTCCTTAAATCAGGAGTACAGAAAGGGCCAGGGGTCGGTTGTATAAAACTCTTAATCACTTTTTTAATCACTGTTTTGTAGTTAAATAGTGATTAAGTACAAAATACGTTGTACTGATTGGTTGACGTTTCCACGAATCATAGTTAACTTTAATCACTTTTTTATACAACCGGCCCCAGGAAAATCAATTGTGTTCTACACAATCAAAACTATAGGGAGCCACCTTAAATGATGTAAATGAAGCAGCTAGTATTTGGACCATAGCTTTCCTGAATATCGCCGATAAACATTTGCCTATGAAACTGTCCCGAGTTGAAGGCAACGACGCCCCTTGGATGCCTTCGGGTTTAAAAGATATCATGAATGAAGGAATTGGAAATCGCTTATACCGTAAAGCTATTAAATCAAAGAATCCTGTTGACTGGACAAAATATAAGGAAGTAAAGAACAGTGTTAACACCCAAATTAGAAAATGCAAATCGGACTACTATTGCAATGTAATTGAGGAATCTAAAAGTCTACCCATAAGTCTTTGGAAACATCTTAATAACATCACATTACGTAAGCCCAATTCAAATGTGTCAAGCCTATTAGACGACGGGAAAAGTTATACTTTGTCTCAGGACATAGCTCAGACACTAGTTTACACTTTTCGACTGTTGGTGCTAAATTGAAAGTAAATTTAACTCTGGCCTTTCTCTTATTCGAAATATCTCCTATCCTCTTGATACTATGCAAACGGAAGCAAGATTTAACCTTTGTAAAATTGATAAAAGTTTCATTAAAACTCAAATAAGTAAATTGAAAACCAACAAATCTACTGGCTTAGATGGCATCAGTGTCCGACTTATTAAAGACTCGGCCGATGTTATCTCAAAAAGTCTTACGAATATTTTCAATTTTTCTCTGACCACCTCTACATTTCCATCAGTTTGGAGTGTTGGAAAGGTTAAAGCTGTGTTTAAATCTGGAAATCGCAGTGGTGTGAATAATTATCGTCCAATCACCATTCTACCTGTTGTCAGTAAACTATTGGAAAAAGCTGTATATTGTCAACTTAATAAATTCCTCACGGAACAGAACCTATTAACCACCAAACAGTTTGGTTTTAGACCTAAGCTGTCCACAGGTACAGCTTTTGCTTAATTCACCGATACAGTGTCTGATAACATGGATAAGGGATGCTTAACGGGAGCAGCTTCCTTGGATATCACAAAGGCCTTTGACACCGTAAGTTGCGACATCCTGATTTGTAAACTTGTAGGTATGGGCGTATCACACACGCCTGTGAATTGGTTTAAGTCCTATCTTTCGAGCCGTACGCAAGTCACAGTGGTGAATGAAAGTCAATCAACACTGGAGCCATTGAATGTCGGGGGACCTAAAGGCAATATATTGGGGCCTCTGCTTTTTTTGTATACGTTAACGACATTACGAAGGCCTGTGTAAAGTGTAATTTGACACTCTACGCTGACGATACCGTTCTATTTTATTCTGCCAAATCGGCTCTAGAACTTCAAAGCAGTCTGAATTTAGACCTTTTCTATTTATCTAACTGGTTTACAAGGAATCGATTGACACTCAATCCATCCAAAATGCAAATTCATCATCTTTGGTAGTCCTGCAAAGCTGACTAAGCTTAATGAAGTTGAACTTTGTATTAACGACTATACCTTGGATCGCGTAACATCTTTTAAATATCTTGGTGTTGTTTTGAATCAATCATTAACTTGGGCTGACCATATAGAAGCACTATCAAATAAAATTGCTCAACGTATTGGCCTGATTAAGAGAATTAAACATCTATTACCGGTTCATGCTCGAATTACTCTGGCAAATTGCCTCGTGGTTCCACTTTTTGATTATGCTGATTTTGTCTGGGAAGACAAAGATAGTCTAGTTCTAATGAACCAACTCCAAATAATGCACAACAAATTGGCTAAAGTCATTTTGGATTGGCAGCCTAGATCTTTTGCTACAGAAGCATTACGGACTTTGAATTGGCATCCCTTGGTCGTCCGTAGACAACTTCATCCCGACTGGAATATGCTCCCTACGGATCTGCGCAATGCTACAGACCTTAGAACTTTTAAGCTGAAACTAAAAAAAACTCTTCTGTCTGATCCTGAATTTTAATGCACGTATGAAGTTTCTTAGTAGTTGTATATCCTTCGTATTTTTATCTATATATACTTGCATTTAACTTGTCATTTATTTGACTCAGTGCCCCGCTGAAAATCACTATTGTGAGTCGAGCACCCTGACGAAATATTGTCTTAATGATAATTAATAATGTACGGTTATTTTGCACCATTACGCAGCATGCTATTTAGATGCGCAAACTGGTCTTATTGACTCTTTTTTATTGTAGTCGTTTAAGGTGACATCAGCTAGGGTTGTTTAAAAAAAAAGAGTTATTTGTCTTAGGACGTCTGTTGACTATCAATTTTGTGAAATATCCAGCTAGTTTATATAATAAATATAAAACACAAAATATTATTTTATTTACATTTCACGTTGCTTGGCGCAGGCTAATAATTATATCCAATTCTGTCTTGGTCGAGAGAGCACTGGTACCGAGTTGCACCTGTGTTTTGTGTATCCCCATACATATAATAACTATCAATATCGAGTCATTCTTAGGTTTTCAGATTTCTCACTCACTGGGACAGTATCTACTTCACCAAATTTAGCTAAAGAGGGAGCGTGTAGCGCGACAATCATTACTCGCCCTTCCGGCTCGCGCTTTAGCTAAATTTGGTGAAGTAGATACCGTCCCAGTGAGTGAGCAATACACAAAACACAGGGGCAACTCGGTCCCAGTGCTCTCTCGACATTTCGGCCTTTATGGTATCCTATAAAGCCATGACCATTCTGTCTTCAGTGGTGAAAATACGCGCACAAATATTTTTTTTTAAACTTTATTTAAACACGCTAGCCTCGACAACTATTTACAGCTGTTTTCCACGAGGGGTGTCACACAGATAAAATGTATAGAATAGTTATTAAATACAAGAAAAATTACATAAGCAAATATAAAAAGTTAAAAAACTACACATGCACAAACGTAGATAAGATGACATATCTAGGTGCAGTTCAGTTCAAAATCGGCAATCGCATTTTTAAAAGAGGAAATAGAGGCAGCTAACTTCGAATGCTGCGGCAAACTATTCCATAACTTTGCGCCGTTGTACCCTAGGGTTCGTTTCAAGTATTCAGTTCTTGGGTTAGGCAGAGTTATATCTGTTTGATTTTGATAAATTATATGAAGTTTGCATTTCATTTCTCTTGTTAAACAGTTTTTTTTAGATTTGGGGCGGAGTGGTCATTGAGAATTTTATACATCAAAATAGCCTTACTTCGAAGACGTCTTCTTTCAAGTGTCTCCTACCCTAAACTTTCCAAGACGTCTGTAGATCGAGTCTCATAGCTAGCTCCACTGATGACCCTGGCTGCCCTGTTATGATATTTTTGTAATTTATCTTGCAGCCCTTTGCTACACGTGTCCCATAATGGGGAACAATAATCAAAATATGGCATTACTAGTCCATTATATATATTAAATGTTTTTCTGGGAACATAGGGTTTTATTCTCCTCATTATCCCAATTGCAGCGCTGACCTTCTGGCAAATAGAGTCGATATGGTTATCCCAATTCAGTTTCCCATCCAGTTTAACCCCCAGACAAGGGAACGTTCCGGTGCGAGGAACTGGAGCATTATTGATTAATACTGGTTTGTCTCCTATCTTACTACTTAAGTTACGCAGAGAACCAATAAACATTACTTTGCACTTTTTTAAATGATGTTCCAACTTGTTCTCAGACAGCCAATTGTGAACGTTGTGTAAGTCACAATTCAGATTTTCAACCAAAGTATCATAATTGTCTGAAAATGAGGAGATTTGTGTGTCGTCCGCATAGAGAAAGGGAGTTGATTTTTCTAAATTGTCCGGTAAATCATTAATGTATGGTAGGAATAACAATGGCCCTAGGATTGAGCCCTGGGAAATATCATTTACAATTATTTTAGGTGCAGATGTTTGCCATTAACATAACAGACTTGCGTCCTATTATTCAAGTATGATGAGAACCATTTTAATTCGTTATCATAAATTGCGAATTGGTTCTTAAGTTTTTTCAAAAGAATTTTATGGTCAATAGAATCAAACGCTTTCCAAATATCTAAAAAAACAACTCCGTTTACCCCTCCTTTATCTATGTGACTTAGCCATAGGTCGCACATTTCTATCAGTGCGGCATTTGTTCCGTATTTGGGTCGGAATCCGTATTGACAATCCGACAGCAGGGTATTTTCGTTTAAGTACTCATAGAGTTGACTAAAGATTTCACTTTCAAACACTTTACTTATTACTTATTTACAATATTGAAATTGGTCGGTAATTTTCGCATTTTTTTCGATCCTCAGACTTGTAAATAGGAATTATCTTAGCCAATTTCCAGTCGTCTACATATATACCAGATTCCAGGGATTCCAGGGATGGTTAAGGATGGCGCAATGATGTTAGCTATAATTTTTAGGACCTTAGCTGATATGTTATCCATTCCAGTTGATTTTGAAACTGCATGATAGTCTCCCGGGGAAACTCATACGGTTGTACAGCCCAGGTAGTTTACATACCTTGTGCAGCCATATCGTTTGTGTTTTATGTTTACATGATTCCAGTCAAAGAAAGATGCTTTTAAGCTGAAGATGGACAGTAAAGTAACTCTTTATACATCACAAAAAAACGCGCACCACTCAGGTGAGGATATTTAGATATATTTTTATACGAATATTGCTATTTTGACGTTTAATGTTTACTTTCTCCCTTCGTAGGACTAGGTCCTTCCCCCCTTTCCTTGTGTATAATCATAGAAATAATGGATATAGAATGCGTGTTTGATATCCTAGCCGGTGCCCACACAGAAAAAATTGCCCTTATAAATCCGACATATTGGATTTGTCCGAGGAGTGGTTTATGGGATACAATGGGGCGAGTTTATTTTGCCCTTATAGATCGGCAATTTTGTATTCTAATGTGGCATCACTTTGTTTACCTGAAAATAGATAGGAGCACGCATTCTATATCTATTATTTCAATGAGGAAAATACTCAAAGTCTACTAAATGTTTAAAGAAATTTAGAACGACCACTTGCTGCTTTCAGAAATTAATATTAAATCTTTCTTTGAATATAGGTATGTGAGGCTTGCTGTGCTTTATGTCCAGCAACTGGTTGGTCAAACATCTGGCCTTGACAATAACTGAGTCCCAGTAGGATGAAATTTGACATAACCAAAAAAAGTTAAAATGTACCCCCTGTTATTTGCTTATTAGCAATGTTATTTGCTTATTAGCAATTTTATCTATTTGGTGGCATGGCCCTTCTTTCATGGACAAAATTCTCTGTTGTAAAAAAGACAGAGTAAGATGATAAAGTGTGTCCTATATTGCTGATTGCACCTCACTATTAACATTTTTTCTCCGCAAATTTGACGCTTTATTGCTGAAAAATGATAATATCAGTATAATATAATATAGCATAATCAACATGATATCAATAAAATAATGAACAGACATAATTCTGTCGATGATTTAGCTGCTCAATTCAGACGATGATTTAGCTCCTAAAATTTACTATACGCTTTAGCGATAAATAAAAATTTTGTCAGCACTGGAGACCTGAATTGTGAACTGCTTGCTTTAACCAGCGATGAACAACGTCTCGTCGAATTGTGTAACAACTTTAATTTGAAACAATTTATAGCTAAGCCTACAAGAATGACTGCGATTTCTCGAACTCTAATTGATGTTAGGATAGTTTTTAATCGCCACTAAGTACGTAGCTGTGGATGTAACCGAATGATCATTTTCTGGTTTATGCAACATTAACATGAAAAAACCAATCTTATAACATCGAAACTTTTAGTACGCAGTCGCAAGTACTATGACCCCACACTATTTGCACAAGGTATGGCCAATGTACCGTGCAGGTTTTATCACATTTGAGTGTTGAGAATAAGCTGCCTCAATCCTCATTTGCTTCGCTGTTTAGTGACGTCCTTGAGCACCATGTGCCAGTTAAACAAAGACGACTAAACCCCGCCCGTTCATTACAATTACTGAAATTAAAACTCATATGTATCAAAGAGGCCTTGCACATCAAATTGCTTGTAATACACTCTATCCCAGAGATTGGCTTGTTTTCAGAAATATCAAACCACAAGTTAAATTGAGCCTGCAACGTGCTGAGTCAGATTTCATGAAGAACGAAATCCAAATGAAGAAGAACGATCCCAATGGCCTGTGGAAAACTATTAGACGCTTTCTACCAGTTTTAGCCTTGCTGAAACCTACCTACAGTAAACAGTGAAATCTGACATTACTTACAAGAACTCAATGAACTGTTAACGTCTGTTGGTAAGAATGCGGCGAAATATTACCCATGGTTGTAAACACATTGCCTTCACAGCAACCTCATCCACAGCAAAATATTTTAATAGTAGATTCTTAACGTGGTGGAACAAAGTATTTTGCCTTACATGTCGAAGGAACAATCTAGCATATAAGTGCAGGGAAATCCCTCTTTCAATTCAGCAACACTTGATTGAAAATGGTAGTAAAGTGGCAGCAAACAATTGCCTCCACAGCAACCTCCTCAAATTAGTTCTAACATCAATACAAACCCAACATGAAATATGTCTCTAGATAAACTTTATGACTCGTTCTAATTCCCCAGAACCAGCGGGCCTGGCAATATAAATCAAGCCATCGAAAAGCCATCCCAGTCAGGACAGTTTCAAGGTTCAACAAGCAATCAAGCGAGCATAATGAATTCAATAGCAACTTGTTTTTTATTAAGATCTAGTTATAGTAACAAAAGAGCAACCACAAGGCCAAGGACGAGAGCGTCTGATTGGTTAATGCTGTTTGGTAAAATCTGTTGTCGTTTGCAGTTGTGTAGAAATTGCAATTGTTCCAATGCTGACGATTCTTCACGCGCGAATAATTCCCATATTCTTGACGTGTTTCTGAGAGTAACTATCCTATATGTCAGCAAAAGTTGTGTTTTTGTACTTGCATACGTACCTGTCTGTAAGAGCAAGCCTATTGCAATTCATATACTTAAATATTTATTAACAGATCTTCTCATGAGTTTTAAGCCAAATTAAAGATGGCGATTCTGAACCTAAAATCCAGCAATATTATTAAAGTCTAACACAAAACATAATCCAAAGATTAGCATCTTGAAGCCCAAAATATGAGTTAAGCAAGAAAATTGAGTAAGTAATATTTCGATTTTATTGAAATGAGTTAGTTATCAGTTAGTTATGTCATGAGTTAGTCTGATGATGATTTTGTAATAAAATCGAAATCTTACTTGCTCAATTTTCTTGCTTAACTCATACTTTGGGTTTCAAGATGCTAATCTTCGGATTATGTTTTGTATTATATCTTTTGAAATTGTCGGCTGGTATTTTTCTTTTTTATTATTAAAGTCTTTGCTAGAAATATGTTTAAATATTTAAAAATTACTCATTGATGTGGGTCGAAATGTGAAAGCACATTTAGCATAATAAGTAGTGTAATTATTTCATGTACACAATGGTGTCTTTAAAAGAAGGTGCTTCTCTTATCGAAAAATTCAACTCCAAGGCCACACTTACTTTAAGTTTTAGTCATGCAGTTGGTAGACTCACTGTATCAAGTATCAGTACCTGATGTAGACATACTGTAATCCAAATGCTGTATTGACAAAAAAATCTGGGTCTTGAAGCAAACAATCATCAACATTTGGTTTCGGATTTCTTGATTAGGGATTTAAAGGAAAAAATCTACCTTATAGTCGGGAAAAAGGTACAAAAATTTCCGCCTGAAAGTAATAATTTGCATACATTTATCGACACATCCACCTTGTCGGTTACGAAGAATTAATGCAGAAAAAACACGTGCTGAAGAAATGATTCAACTACATTAGCAAGTTTCTGATTTAAAACCGGCATTATGAATTTATTTGAAAAACTCACCAAATGCACCTGTGTTTCGAACATTTGAGTAAGAATTGCAATTATCGTTTGTACCGATACACAGGTACCTATGCAAGTACAAAAAACACAACTTTTGTTAACATTCTCCTTATTTATAGTCATTATAAACCAAGTAAGCCATTTTTTGAAGGGGGCTAGCTGCTTTCTTTCCAATCCCCTGTACATTATTTAAGTTTCGCGCTGCTGCTACGGTCTTGTATACGACGAGAGCATCTGATTGCAGTTGATGCCGTTTGGTAAAATCTGTTGTCGTTTACAGTTGTGTAGAAATTGCAATTGTTCCAATGCTGACCATTCTTTACGCAGAAAATAATTCCCATTTTCTTGCGTTTCTGAGAGCAACTATCCTATATGTCAGTTTTGCATGTTTAAAGATTTGTAATCCAGGCATATCAATCCAGACATATTCAACACGAAGTTGATTTTAAGAATTTAATTTTTTATATAAAAGAATCTCAACTAAAATGATTCTTTCGCCACTTGCTATCTATTAAAGAATAGATGGTGAGTAGAGTAGCAAATCAGGCAAACTTTATATGAATGTAGCACCTTCAGTCATTTATTTATTATCTCAGAATCTTGCATACAAAATTGCATTAGGCAGGGGCGACACTCTATTTTTCTGGCGGACATAACATAAGAATAACAATTAACATAGTTAAGGAAGAAAAATATGTGAAAAAATTTTTTAGTAGACATGCTTGCAAAAATGTAGCTAACAGCCTTGTCGAAAATTGATATTTGAAAATTATGACTCATTCTTCAAATGGAGTTCTGAACAACGCTAATAGTTTTCGGCTTTTTATCTCCTAGGACAGTAGGTTTAAAAACAATTACCAGCATACAATTTAATGAAATATAAGAAAAGAAACACTCCGAAAAACAATATCTTGCAAACACAAGATTCGAGCTTTTAAAACAAGACAACAATTTTGCGGTGATATTCCGACTCTGATATTTCAAAGTCATTATCAAACGAAAATAGAAATAGTCGAAATATTGCCGCAAAGTTGTTGTCTGGTTTTCAAAGCTCGAATCTTGAATTTACAAGATTCTGTTTTTCGGAGTGTATTTTTTCTTATACAGTAGGTTCAAAGTTCGTTTTTTGGTGTTCCATATCATATTTTTGCGCCTGATATGCGCTGAATTAGTGGTAGAAAATTCCTTTCTTTTATACAAACGCAGATAATCAGGGGAGATAATATCACACAGTTTATTTCATTAACATTTCTTAAAAGTAATGAGGAAACTTTGGAGTTTTGGTGGCATCTTCAGCTACTCTCGAGAGAAAACAGAGTTTTCTATTTTCATTGAGATTTTTAACAAAAAGATCTGAACCCTTTGTGCTCTAATATTTTGCTGAGAATAAAATGCGTACAATAAATCACTTACTTCCTCCCCAAGATGTTGTCGCGTAGCCGCCGAATATGAATCGTTTGCTGTTTTTGACGACTTTGACAATAGTTATGGTCGGTACTTTATCATCGCATCTGGAGTGGAATGCACTGGCATTCCAACCATCTGTTGTTGCTCGCCAACAAACGCTCCAATTTCCTGTTTCTGGCAACCACTCTCCAAGTTTTCTCGAAAAATTCTTCGATTCCGATGACAGAATGTTCGAGTCGATCACATGAACTAAAGGTAATTAATAAAAAACCATGGAACGGTTTTGAATATTCGAAAAAATGATATGGTCGGAACTGACGATGATTCTTTAGGGAGAGTACCCTTCTTGCACGGCAATGAAAATACGTAATTTTAAAGAATTCAAAATTAGAGCCCATAATTAGTGTGTTATTTAGTTGGTGTTAGATGTGTGTTAGATAGTCAATGGAATATCACAGAATTCCTGGGGAAGAGCGGTGGAGAGATATATCGCAGAATTAGATTGACAATTTTCTCAGGGGGGGTGGTTATATCAAACCTGCAAAGGGATGCCTCTCGTGTTATGGACACTACAAGATCAACGTGTCTTGAACGCGGGCTATCGACTGCAAAAAAGCCTCAGAGCTCCAGAAATGTGTTTCTGACATAAGTCGCTGATCACGGAAACTTTCTAATTTTTGCTCGAAATTTTTCATTTTTGATTTACCAAAGTCGGTTTGGTTGCCCCCAAGATCTATCCTACATCTAATTTGACAATTTTACTACCGACTTTATAGGAGAAAAAAGTAACTAAAACCTCTGTGGATACCAATGCAAGCTGTCTTGTTTTTATTTAATATTATTTCATGACATTTTTACCATGTATCTACAAAATATAATAGGGCAAAGGAAGTCGAAATCAAATTTTAAAATGCAGCAGTGTAGATCATGCCATAGACTTCCGACTGTTCATTAATAATTCAACGGACATGGGCAAACGTTTTTTTGAACTCAGGGCAAACATAAATAAATTATGCTTCTATCATTTTCTCCATAGCAATTGTGCACAACATCAAAACTACAAATAACAACACTCCTACATCCAATGTCAGTGTCACTATTTAACAGTTCTTGGATGAGAGAAGATCGAGGAATCAATAATGACAGATACCTTGACGCAAGAGGATTTAGTAGCGGCTTTTTAAAAATCGGTGGGTTTATATATATTCACATATGGAACAGGAAATTGTTATTATTGAGGCTATGAGACTTTTCTATATACATCAGAAAAATTTGTCAATGATCAGGAGGTAAACTTCTCGAGATCGGGATAAAAGTAAAATTTGACATTCTCTGCTAAATTTCGCCAAAGTCACTCGACACATGCATATTTAATAAATTTTTCTGATTTTGAATACCTGCGCAATGTGTCCCATTTCCAAAAAACCTCTCGCGGCATTTGCAAGTGTATGAACCTGCAGTGTTTATGCAGTCGGCATCTGTGTGACAGTCGTTGTCCCCTGAACACTCATCAATATCTGAAATTAGTGTAATCTCTTTAGTAAATAAGTGATAAGCCTTTTTTCTATCAGCTCCACGTCGGACGAATAAAGAGTAGACAAATTACCTAAATGTAGAAGTCAAGCAATAAGAAATTAATTCATGTAAGTCCAACAAATGAAAACGTGAGTAACCGTTTTTCAGCTTTAATTCTCTTCCCAATGGAAAAAATTAAAATGGCTTATCTAAATATTGTCAGTCTGCCAAGAAAGATTGATGAAATTAGCCAATGTCTTTCAAATGCATTAACTTAATTGATTTTAACTAGACACGAGTTGATTTAAATATAAACAATAATATTATTGATCAAAATAGCTATAGTATAATCAGAAAAGACGGATCAAGAAGTTGGGGGAGTTTTTATTTACTTGCGTGGCATAATAAAGTAAAGCTACTCGGGTAACCATGACAACTTCCAGCCTCATCGATCATACAGTATGGTACAGTGCGATCATGATTTAGTATTTGCAGTCAGAAAGATCTAGCTCTGTCATTAAGAACAGAGAAAAACACTGCAGTTGAAATTGAAAATAGGAAAAATTTTGGAAATGATATTTAATATTATTTCATAAAATTTTTGCTATTTATTTACAAGATATAATAGGGCCGAGGAAATCGAAATCTAATCTTAAAATGCAGCTGTGTAGATCTTGGCTATAGGCATCCATGCTTTTTGAATGCATTTTCATTAATAATTTAACGACATGACAAACGTTTTTGAACTCAAGGCAAACTTATATATTCAATGCCAGTGTCACTATTCACTAGTTCTTGGACTAGAGAATAGGAATCAGTAATGATGGGATACATTGTCGCAAGGGGATTTAGTAGCGGTTGGAAAAAATTGGCGAGTTTACAGCAATGGTAAATGACAAAACTAGAATTCGGCAAAAAAGCATAGTTTTTCCATTTCATAGGGATTCTGACAATTTCTATAACAGGAACAGGAAATTATTATTATTACAAATACATGAATAGTTTACCATATTCATGTATTTGTAATAATAATAATTTCCTGGAACAGGAAATTATTATTATTATAAATACATGAATATGGTAAACTATTTGTTAATGATCACGAGGTAAATTTCTCAAGATCAGGATTGAAGTAAAATTTGATATTATCAGCTTAATTTCGCCCATGTTACTGGACACATAAATATATAATAATTTTTTCTGATTTTGAATACCTGGGCAAGGTTTCCCATCTCCAGTAAACCCATCGCGGCATTGGCAAGCGTACGAACCTGCCCTGTTTATGCAGTTGGCATCTGAGTGACAGTCGTTGTCCTTAAAACACTCATGAATATCTGAAATTAGTATAATTTCTTTATTAAATAATTGATGAGCCTTTTTTCCACCAGCTCTACGTCGGATGGAAGAGTGCATAAATTACCTATATGTGTCAGTCAAGAAATTAATGTAGATCCCTCAAATGAAAATGTGGGTAGCCGTTTTTTTCAGCTTTAATTCTCTTTTCAATGACCATGAAATGAAATTAAAATGGCTTTTCTAAATATTGTCAGTCTTCTAAGAAAGATTGATGAAATAGGCCAATGTCTTGAAAATACATTGACCTAATTGATTTTAACGAGATATGAGTTTATTTAAGTATAAACAATAATATCAAAATAGCTATCAAAATAACTATTGATCAAAATAGCTATGACATTATCAGAAAAGTCGGATCAAGAAGTGGGGGAGGAGTTTGTATTTATTTGTGTCGCTGAACAAACTCAACACATGATTTTTTTGAAAGTTTCGAAAAATTTATCAAAATGATTGATGATGAAAACTAAGAAATTTATGCTTTAAGTGATTTAAATTGCGACATGCTTAAAGCTGAATCTGATTCGGCAACGAAAAAGATAAAATCGCTTTATGAACCATGACAACTTCCAGCCTCAATGGTTATATGGCCTAACAGGTCTAGTTAGAAAGCTTTCGTAAAGCTAGTCATCTTTTTATAATCATGTAATGATTATTACATATAACTAGAAATACATGCATGCAGCAACCCCTCGCCACTAACTAAAAGCATGCTACTGTACTTTTGGAATTGCATGAAGTACTTGTATAGATTGTAGTAATTCATTTACAATGGTAATTCATTTACAATGGCGTGTGGACGTGCATTTCGGAGCTCCGGTCTTTCAACAATATTTTTTATACTTTTTGGCTTGTTTCTGCTATGTTTTGGCATAACGAAACACCTGATGTTATGTAATTGTCGCGATGGTCCTCAAAAGCTGGAAGAACCAAGATTCTTCGAAGGTGTAATGCATGAAACTCTGGTGAGACTAGGGAATGAACGCTGTAAAGAATTTCGTGAGGGAGGAATATGGCCTTGTTTGGACGTTATTCTACACCAAATTACTTTGCCCTGGAAGTTCAGCGACACAAATACTTTATGGACTAACGTACTAGAGTATTTTGATTCGAATATTTGTTGGGAAGGGCACATACGAAGTGCAGAACTACATGGAGTGAATTATTCTGAAGAAATACGTGGAAATATATTGCCGCGTAAATGCTTTGAAAACGAGAACTTTTATTCATTTAAAACAATGGCAATGAATCATTACTCATTTGGGTGCAATTATGTATTAATTCACCGCGCACGTTGTTTTAATATCGGGATAAACAACTCGAAACGAACTAAACGTCGATTATCATATTATCCAAACAGTGTAAAAACTTTCCATCTCTTAATATTGAAAGCTGGAGACGTGGAGACCAATCCGGGACCAAAAACGAACAACAGTAAGACCATTTGTCCGCACCAGCGAAAATTGCTGTAAATTGTTCTGCGTGTGAAAAAATCGTCAAACGAAATCATAAGCGTGCAATTTGTGAGGTGTGCTTTGACCACATTCATGCTAAGTGCTCGGGGATTTTAAATTATGAAACAATTAAATCAACAACACCACATAGTTGGATATGTCCCAAATGCACCCTGTCAGAATTACCATTTTATGGGCAAAGAACCAACAAACTGTTGCACGATAAAACAGAGGATAATCCCGCCCTCACAAGCATTGACAAACACTTAGAAATACTACAAAATAAATCACATCAGCTTCGAGTCTTCCACCTAAACACTCAAAGCATGACTTCAACATTTAATGAGTTTCTTGTAACTGTGAAACAATATCCATTTGATGTTTTAACACTTAGCGAGACCTGGTTGAAAGATAACAGACAGCTGTTAGAATATGTTTCAATACCAGGATACAATTTTGAGTTTCGTAATCGTGAAAGTATCAGGGGAGGCGGTGTAGGGGCGTATATCAAAGAATCGGTTCAATATAAACGTCGTAAAGACATTGAAAAACTCAAACCTGAATTGGAAAATTTATGGCTTGAATTTCAAGGCAAAAATAAACACAGCAAGTTACTACTTGGTGTAATTTATCGATCAACGCGAATTCTATCCACCCAAGAATGGTTTGATAGGATTGAATCATTGTTGGGTTATTTGATTGTCAATTGGGATGGTCTACTTGTATTAACAGGAGATATGAATATTGATATGCTAAGAGAGCATGATCCAGTCGTAAGACAGTACAAAGAACTTTTACAATCCTTTAACCTTCATCAACACATTAAAAAACCGACTAGGGTAACTAGTGAGTCAAAAACACTAATTGATCATATTGTCTCCAAACATCCGAGTCGAATAACTCATACCGATGTCCTACCATGCTCTCTCGTGAGCGACCATGATGGACCTTATGCTTGCATAAACGTCCGGATAGAACGCTTCCAACCGCGATTTAAATACATCAGAAACGAGAAAACATTCAATCCTATTGCTTTCCAAAACGATTTTTCCACATTACCATTGAGTTTGATTTATTCCTTTGCTGACCCAAATGAACAATTAGATATTCTTCAAAAGTTCTTCAACGAATGCTTGGAAAGACACGCACCTCTTAGGAAAGTTAAAGTTACACGCCCACCCGCTCCATGGTTAACAAATGAAATCTTTCAGTCCCTTTTTGCAGAACGAGACCGTTTGCGGAAGCAGGCTCATGCAAAAACATCTACCACGAATGATTGGGCCGCCTATCGAAGCATAAGAAATCAAATTAAAATTAGAATTCGTCAAGCAAAGAAAGACTTTGTCAAAAAGGCATTATCCTTTAATAAACCGAAAGAGACCTGGCGTATAATCCATAGAATTCTTAAACCCAGTCCAAAACCTCTTCATTTTGACCCTGATAATCTTAATGAATACTTTGTAAACACTGGTCATCGTGTAACGGGTTCGATTGCAAACTCTACAGACAATTTATTGAAATATATTGATTCACTGACGGCTCATTCTGATAAAGAAGACTACAAGTTCCGCCTACGTAATGTTAAGCGTAGTGAAATTTACCAGGAGATATGCAAGTTACGAGCCGATTGTTCAACAGGTCCCGACAAAATTCCTGCCAAATACATCAAACTTGTCGCTGATGATTTGGCTAGACCTTTGACAAAAATAATCAATTACAGTATAAATCTATCAATGTTTCCTGATGCTTGGAAAGTTTCCAGAATATCTCCTATTCCTAAGATTGAAACACCAACAAATTATGATGAATTGCGACCCATAGCCATCTTACCTGTACTCTCAAAGGTTTATGAAAAAATTGTGGCCAAACAGATTGTCCACTATCTGGAAACTGAGAAAATTCTGGATGAGAATATTGTTGGGTATCGGAAAGGACACTCTACGACGACAGCTCTTTTGAAAATCCGTGATGACATCATTTATGCAATGAAGAAAGGGGAATTGACCCTGATGGTTATGGCCGATTATTCGAAGGCGTTTGACACTGTAAATTTTGAAACTGTGCTGCGGAAAATGCATCATCTTAGTTTTTCTAATAGTTTGATGAAATGGATGGCCACCTATTTATCTAATCGACGACAATTTGTACAGATAGACCAACACCAGTCGAAAACTGCTGCTGTTCAATTTGGTTTCTCACAAGGCTCCATACTCGGACCTATAATTTTTAGTATATATGTATCCGATTTAAAAGAGTCCATCCATCCTGACATTTCTCGCATGCAATATGCTGATGATACATCTTTGTATTCACATTGTCATGTAAAAGATCTTTCAGATTGTGTGTCATCAGTATCTGCTAATTTGACAGACTTGACTACTTGGTCATCACATTCAAACCTTGCTCTTAATCCTAAGAAAACAGAGGTAATGCTATTTTCAACTCCACAAATGGCTAGTGTTCATTCCTTAAGAGAACGAAATCTGAACATAAATGTATCTAGCAATATCCTGAAAAGAGTTGAATCTAAAAAGCTCTTTGGAGTACATTTTCAAGAACACTTAAAATGGAATGAGCATGTGAATTCCACCTCATCCTCATGTTATGGAACACTTAGTGTATTGAGGAAAATAAAGCACTTTGTCGATTATAAACTTCGTAAGCACCTGGTGGAAGCCTTGGTTCTATCAAAACTAGATTATAACGATGTTGTATATGACCCACTTCCTTAATATCTAATAAAGCGTCTTCAGCGAGTACAAAATGCAGCTGCAAGTTTTGTCATAGGACACTACGCAACATTAGAAGATACCATTAAATTAGGCTGGCTCCCAATTCAAGAACGTAGAGAATGGCACATCCTAAAAACGACATACAAAGCGCTATACGATTCATCTTGGCCCTCATACGTGAGCTTGGAACTAAACAAACAAGCGAGAGACTTAAGATCTAGTCATTCCAGTAACCTAAAAATTCCTCGAATTAAAGGAACTTTTCAGGATACAACCTCCAAACTGTATAATAAATTACCTAATGAAATCAAAAATTGTGACACTTTTATTAGATTTAGCAAAGATACTAAGAACTATCTCTTGAACAAAGCTAAAGGTCGACAATAATCTTAGTCCGCAACATTATATTAGATTCTAGATTTAGATTTTAATTACGAATATATGTTTTAATGCTATAAGATTTTAACATTCATGGAATATTTCTCTTTATGTAACTTTATGTAAATATGATAATATTAAGTAGCAATTGACAGAGAAGAGCCACTCTGTGGAACTGTTAATAAACCATTATTATTATTATTATTATTATTATTATTATTATTATTATTATTATTATTATTATTATTATTATTATTATTATTATTATTATTATTATTATTATTATTATTATTATTATTATTATTATTATTATTATTATTATTATTATTAATATTATTATTATTATTATTATTATTATTATTATTATTATTATTATTATTATTATTATTATTATTATTATTATTATTATCATTATCATTATTATTATTATTATCATTATTATTATTATTATTATTATTATTATTATTATTATTATTATTATTATTATTATTATTATTATTATTATTATTATTATTATTATTATTATTATTATTATTATTATTATTATTATTATTATTATTATTATTATTATTATTATTATTATTATTATTATTATTATTATTATTATTATTATTATTATTATTATTATTATTATTATTATTATTATTATTATTATTATTATTATTATTATTATTATTATTATTATTATTATTATTATTATTATTATTATTATTATTATTATTATTATTATTATTATTATTATTATTATTATTATTATTATTATTATTATTATTATTATTATTATTATTATTATTATTATTATTATTATTATTATTATATTATTGTTGTCATAGCAACACGGTAATTGTTATTTTTGTTGTATATTTTTTCAAAATCACAAAATACCAATTTTTAATCCTTGTTTTATTGACAATTTTTTTAAATGGCACAACATTTGTCATCGGTATATGTTATTACGCCTAATGTAAGCTTAAACTTGGTGTAAAATACGACCTATTCACTTCATTAGTAATAAAAAGACACTCTTGCATTTTCAAGACATAAACTTACTCTGGAATTTAAACAGTGAATAGACTGGACGAGTACGGTTACGCCGGCCTTTATAAAGCATTAAAACACAAGTATGAATACGCATTATCAACAAACTTGCCTTGTGTTTCACGCCATAGTCAATTCTTGGCGCTTCCCTGTATTTTTCCAGAATTAATCTCTCTTCAAGAGTCTTGTGGCAGTCGTTTTCGTCTTAGTTCTTGCCTTTTTGGATGCCTTAAATGTTTGTTACTCCTGATAGTCCGCCATATTCCTGAGATCAGAAATGACCACCCTTCTTTAGTTGTGAAAGTTGCCAAATCTTTTTGCAAAAATACAAAATACTGTAGTAAAAAAAACAAATTTAGATATTTCCTTTCAGTTGAATTCGTCATTGATCAATCAACAACAAATTTTAAATCTGACCAATCAGTGTTAGCCATTCATGATAGTCCGCCATATTGTTGAGATCAGTGAGGATAACGTCATGAAATACCAATCTTACTACCTAACTACCATAAGCAACGACTTTGAGCTCCACTAGTGCAAAACTAGTAACCCTCACCCAGGGCTTACGCCCGGAACGGCGCTTCGCGCCGTTGGCTCGTGGACGAGATGGCAGTGTGTAAGGTGCTGCTGACTTTTGTTGCGATCTCATTTATGACGATAAATGTTGTTCTTTTGCCTAGAAAACGAAGTTTTTACTCGACCAATAGTCTACCGCGATGGTTAGATATTGGTTCTTGTGAGAAAGGATCAAGTTAAACCTACACTTATTTGTCTTTGTATATGTTTATCGCCAGCAGAAAGGTCTCGCTCTGAAATGTCAAAGGCGAAGCTTGCTGGCTGCTGGCAGTTTTGTTGTTGCTACGTGAAGATATTGAATTCTGTCCCCGGCCAAGCTCATTTACAAGAGACAGTTGGGAAGCTTTCTTTTAAACAGAGGAATGAAGTTTGTTCATCAAAATATTAGGAGCTTGGCAAGCAACTTTGATATGCTTCAAGATTTTGTCGCTTCGCATAGAAAGATTGACCTCATTACGCTATCAGAGACACATATTTCGATGGCCGAATCTGGTTGTGAAGAGCCTTATGCTTTAAACGGCTATGTTTTTCTCACGCAAGATCGTGTGCATGGATAGGGTGGTGGATTTGGTAAAACTTTGTAGCTATGTATGTGAAGGAGGTATTTCATTGAAACGGCGATCTGACTTAGAGAGTTCTACTGTAATTGAGTGTTAATGGATTGAGATATTGTTGAAAAGTGAAAAATATTTCATTGTTGAATGCTTTTATTGCCCCCCTAAGACATCTACTTACCACCAATCAAACTTTAATGATCTATTACAAGAGCATCTTCGCATTGTTGATACAGAAAACAAAGAAACTATATTGATGTAGTGAAACCTCCTCAAATACAATGTTTAAGTCGATCGTAAAGTTGTTTGGTTTTAAGCAGCTTGTAAAGAAATGCACTCGTATAACAGAGACTTCGTCAACAACAATCGACTTGATTTTGTCTAATGCTGCGAGAAGTATGCCTGTAGCTGACGTTATAGCAACATCTCTTAGCGACCATGACATGGTTGCTTGTACAAGAAGATTAATCACCAACGTTAATAACCCAAAATGATTAAATGCCGAGACTATAAGAACTATGATGATCCTATTCGACTTTGTGAACATATGAGCAATATAGATTGGCAGCCCTTATAAGAAATTATTGATGCTAATAAAGCACTGGATTACTTAAATAGTGTTCTTGGGGCGAAGTTTGGTAAACATACTCCTTTAATCGCAAGATGCGTAAAGAGAAGGGAATGCCATTGGTTAACTAGCGAATTGAAATGCTTTCTAAGGGAACGTGACAAATTATTACGAAAAGCTCGTCGAACAAAAGATCCTGCTGACTGCGAAGCTTACAAAATTAAACTTCACGCAACAAGCGCGCAAATGACGTCCAAGGCGAAATATTATCGGGATCTGTTGAACGAGAAGACTGGTTATCCTAAAAAGTTCTGGGACTGTATTAAAAGCCTATTCCCAAAGAAATCAACCAAGCTCACGTTTTCATTTTTGTCACAAGTTCGTGCAAATAGCTTTAGCAACTATTTTTGCAACCTTTCACTGAGTTCGTGCACTGAAGACAAAAGCAATTCCACTCGTTAATTTTGTTTGGAGATTTATTAAACCACCTTCTACCCAGACAGATAGGGGATTCATTTTTAAAGCAAATTTATAGTTTATATAAATTTAAGTTAATGAGGTAACGTGTTGAAGGTAACTTTTATGTAAAAGGTGCGAAAAGATAGATTCATTTTTAAATGTGCATCAAGGGTTCAGACTGAGCGAGACTTTCAATCACTGTAACGCACCAAAGCTACTGGTATTGACGAGTTACCACCTGCAATGCTTAAAGATTGTACGAGGTATATCTCCAGTCCTTTGGATTACATTATTAACTTGTCAATCAAAAGCTGCACGGTACCTAGCCTTTGGAAGATTGCAAAAAGTTGTACCAATTTTCAATTCTGAGAACACCAATTTCTTAGAAAACCATCGACCTATTTCGGTGGTACCGGTACTGTCGAAGCTCATTGAAAAAGCTTTTCACAAACAACTCCTGAATAGTTGAGATCAATAATGTGCAAACCGAAGTGGAACCTATCTATTGTGGCGTACCCCAGGGCTCCCTTCTTGGGACGCTACTGTTCATAGTTTTTTTAATGATGTTGAGGATAAGATCCAGCATGCAAATGTCATGATATATGCTGATAATAGTGTTGTCTACTCTTCGAATGTTGGTGTGAACACGATTGAGGGTAAATCAAACCTAGAACTGGAAAATATTGGACAATATTGCAGGCAAAATGAGCTTTTATTGAAGCTTAAAAAAGGAAAAACTTAAGCAATGCTCTTCCAAAATTCCAAGAGAATCAGTAAAAATAGCAGAGATCTAAAAATCCAACATCAAAATACGGAAATATCTTTTTTCATGGAATGCGTTTACCTTGGTAACACTGTGGATAGTGATCTACGTATGGACACTAATTTTGATTGTGCGTGCAAAAAGGCTAGTGGTTGTTTCAGATTACTAAAAACGTGAGAACGTTTTTAAGAGGCCGTCTCGTTAAGAACCACCTACTGTATTTCGAGTTGAATTATTTTTTTCATATTTAATTATGTCATTTATTAACCTTTGTTAGTGTAAAAAATTGTGTTCAGTTTTTGAATTTTTATTTTATGTTTCAATTTTTGCTATATTTTGAATTTTGTGTCCGCTATGCTATTTTTAGACATGTGTTATGAAACATTTATTTATTTCTGTTTCAATATTCATTGCGACACTCAAATTCATGTCAATGTTAAAATATGTTTGTAAAGCTAATGGAAGAGGCGTCCAAATGTCTTATTGTTACATTAATTAATGTACATTTCACAATCTCCTACGTCATTCAACCTAAATATATCCACCTGTATTAGTGCCTAGTGATCAGTCTTGGATAGGGATTGTATGGAACTCCTACTTTTCCGTACAAACTCATTTTATTGTTAATTATTTGAAATAAACACTAGAAAAAAGTAAAATGTATTCACTCATTTGAGCATTCACTCATTAGAAGATCTCGCTTGGTTTCGAGGCCCTTTCGAGTTGATCCCCAGAAGGCCTCACATGTTAGAGACGTAAAATTATCCATTTTCAAGGAAACTCTAGAGATGCGTGCGACATTATTTGATTTATATCTTGGTGTTTATTGGTATTAATTTATTCATATCTTGGTATTTATTTGAACGTGCATTTCGACAGGACGACGAAATTGCAAAAGTAACCTACATTCAACTTTATTGTTTTCAAAAGTGCAACCAGTTATACACTTACGCTAAACTTGAAATTAAACTATTGATATTGTACTAAAATTTCAGGAGAAATTTTTTTTGGGAAAACAAACTGGTGCGCTCTAGATTTCAATGAAATATTTGCAAATTTGACGTGGCATTAAATAAATTACACTCTGAGATTATCATCTCATTGTGACCTTGAATAAACAACTTAAATCATGTGTTTAAAACATTTAAGAGGCTGTCTCAATAAGAGCCACCCACTCATTTTTGCATTAAAAGTAAACCCTCGTTTAACCTATGGCGACTGAAAGCCCTCATTCTTAATAGAATAAAAACAGATATGGTTTGGTTTAAAAGGGTTTTGTTGCTGAGCAAGGAGCCATTTAGGAATTAGGCTCTTCTGGCCCTATATTGAAAACAGGAAAAATGGCATATTTGGCAGCACTTAAAAATATTCAAAGCCCGTCCTAAAATAACAAAATATACATCTATCTCTTCCTCACTACTCCGTCTGCCGTAGGCGTGGTGGAGTTATAAATTCGCCTCGCCCGATTTTTCCGTTTTCTTTTTCTTTTTTTTGGTGTCGAAATTTGGACTGACGCTCATGCGTGATACCGCTGGCATAGGACGTGTGAGCCGATCTAAACACGGCGTTTAAACTCAATTTCTAGCGGAATATGTAAACAAAACACACATTTTATCATGTATACTACAACATTTTAAGCGCAAGAAGGTTCTAAGTGCAATGATTCTCATGCAAAATGTTTAATAACGACAAATTCCACCGCGAAACTTTACCGAGGAGCGATGTATCGCGGTGAAGTTTTGAGAGCGTGTTTCCGTCATTTTCTGTTGTGTTCCTTCTATTAAGGAAATTTAGAGTTTTCTACACAAGAATCAAACGCAATTTTTTAAAATTTAATAGTTAACAAAAAGGGACAGGAAGGTTCTTTATCAAAACATTGCTCCACAAATGTTTTAAAACAGCAAATTCTGATAGACTCCATCATTCCATGATTAAGGAGTGAGTCTAGGAATTGTGTTCCTAATTCTAAACACGTTGTGATTTCTTTCCTTGGTTTTCTATTTTTACCTATGTTGAGATAATATTTCGTGCAAAATGATTTATTTGCTTGTGGGATCTCATATAATTATAAAAGGTAAGAGACATTTTACATTCCAATTCCAGAAATACATATGTTAGTCGAAAGTTCCCGAAAAATTATATCGTGGAGACCTCAGGCAGTGTGCTACAGAATAGATTTAAAGGGAAATGGCAACAAAAAATTTTATTGTCTCATTTGAAAGAGACTCTAAAACAATAAATTGAAGTCTATTTCAATTTTTTTATTTGTTTTACTTCGGGAGATATTCTCACCTAAATCAACGAACTGTCCGCCATCTTGGATTAATTTTCCCCCTCATTAACAATGTTTTGGTGACGTCGCAACAGGGATAAGCCCGTCGAAAATCCTCCTAAGTACCTACCAACAATCAAATATTGTTTGAAATCTTCTCAGTCCGTGCTGAAATCCGAAACACTTGCCGTACATGCGGTTATCAGAGCATATTAACCATTGCGTCGTAAGAAAAAAAAATCGCGTGTTCCCAGTTGTGACGTATCGTGCATATCCACGAATATCCAAGATGGCGGACAACTAAGGATTTCAAGTCAAAATATCTCACCAAATAAGGCGGATATAAGAATTCTGTAATAGACTTCTATTTATTGTTTTGGAGTCTCTCTCAAATGAGACGATAAAAAAAATTGTTGCCATTTCCCTTTAAATGGTGCTATCGGGTTAATACATTGATGTATTGTATACACTTTCAGTAAAATTTTCTTTACTTGCAACTACCCAAACATAAAACAGCCATATGTTGGAGGTATTATGACAAAAGAGTCTTGTTTAATATATGTACTATGAAAGTCTTTAATTTAAATTAAATTCTAAAAAATACAGTCCTACTAGGCCTTGCAAGTCACTCAGACATTGATTTTTGGTTATCTTAGTGATTACATGTGCTAGCAATGTCGTACTGGTAAAATGCCTTGGAAGGTACCCTAATAATAATTGCTTTAAAAAGGAATTAGTTGGGCAGAACAGAAATAAGTGAATATACCCCAACCGCAATGAACTCTCTAGTTACAGCCCTGCCTGGCCTTGTGCCCATTTTCGTTTCGGCAGGCGGAGTGACCGCTTTAGCAGGCGTCTTGTTTCCTGTAGATTACTGCGATGAATTATATGTGACTTCATTGTGTGTGGAGTATTAATTTTACATGTTATAAACACTACTAATCGCTTTCTCGAGAACCCTTAAAATAGCCCATTTTCAGACCATTATTTCAAACAGTTGGGACTTTGCTGGTACTTCTAGCCTTTACAGCGCAAAAATATCTTCTCTTATTAGATCATACTGCAGTCATCAGGTGTACGAATTTAGATTTAAAAAAGCTATGTCCGCTCGTAGTAGTACATGTTTAGTGTATTCCTGATTTTCCGCCTACTACAAATTGTAATACAATATAAGTTACCATGCCATTCTATAAGAGCTTTTCCTTCAAAATAAAGCAATAATATATCAAAGTCTGGTCTTTTAGAAGTAAAAGTACTTTAAAATGCTATATAAATGTAATATTTGCCTGTTTTCGAGGCAATAGAATGTCCAGTTCGAACTGTTGTGGTGAGCTTCCGTTTCCTCAGCCATCCGCATTCATTTGTAAAACCGCTGGGCCTCGCGTACAGTGCACGTAAAGAATTATTTCAAATACCGTAAAGCCCGAATAGGTGTTATATGCCGTAATACCGGTTTCTACTGCAGCTTAAATAAAAGAAAATAATAAGTTTTTTTGCCAACATGGATAATTTACTTTTAGAAAGTAAACGCTCCGAAATAATATCAATAATTACCTTCATTGTAATTTTAATTACAAAATTTTAACTACACGTCGTATTTATATATATACACCACATGTTGTATATATATATATATATATATATATATAAATATATATATATATATATATATATATATATATATATATATATATATATATATATATATATATATATATATATATACATATATATATATATATATATAAATATATATATATATATATATATATATATATATATATATATATATATATATATATATATATATATATATATATATATATATATATATATATATATATATATATATATATATATATATATGCTGCACATTTGCTGCATATCTGATAGTTACACTGGTTTTGTCTATATATACTACTCCTTGAAACGCAGTATTACTAAGAGATATGATACACTTATTTACACTGCTTTTGCTTATATATCCTATTCCTTCAACTGCAATATAACTAATAGATATTTACACTTATTACACTGTTTTTACATGTACAACATTCTTCAAAACCCAAGATAATTATCTTTATAGGTTAAACCTATAAGCTGTATTATATCACATAAATTACATCCATATAAACGGTAAGTCTGAATTTGAGTCTTTGAATCAGAATCTAAAGCCTAGAAATGGTCTTAAGTTCTGCGAGCATTGACAGTCATTGAAAATTGCTGATAGTTTATCAATGAGGGCTTGCTTTCTACCTTTTGTTTTAAACTTTCTCAGACTGTTGCTGTGGTGTAGCTCGCATAAGGTCATATCTGTCGTAACATATTGGATGTGATACGTTTATTTCTGAATTAAGCATTTCCGTGAGCTCCTGTCGCTCGAAATCCTCTTGCAAGCATTCCAGATCGTCTTCTTCATCTACTGAAAGCCCGAAAAAAGTTCCTGGCTGCTTACGACGTGTTGCTGCCAGGCGTGAAAAAATCCTTGGATTTGAGTCTTGGTAAGACCTGTTGAAAAGGCATTCATTGGACACGACTTTGGCAGTGCGTACATCTAACATAAGGGCGTGGTCCGCTTTCCTTCCAGTTCTCTCTCCGAGGTTGAATCTGTTAGTTAGATAATCTTTAACTTTCTGAGAAAATCTGGCGCTTAGGGCCCATCCTTTTTGAAGACTTGAGCTTGCGCAACTATTTTTCTGGTATCCCTGTTTCTCATTAGGATTGCATAAGTAATGCCTGGTTTTGGCATTATTTGCGTCTACCGATGCAAATTAATTTGAGTGCCCAGTCTCGTTTTATTTCGTCGTACTGACTCTTTCGTCTAAGTGAAGCTGAAATTGAGCAAAGGTCTCAAAGGCCTCGTCACAGCACACAACAGAGCACTTAAACAATTGCGCTGGCTTATTCTTAGTTGGTACTCTTGCTTCTTCATTCCTGTTTATTTTACGTTTTTCTGGTGTATCACAGAATTCTTGTGGTTCTGTTGTTATCAGCCTAGTAGGTCCTTGATGGTCGATATAGATAGTGGCATACGGGATGCTTTTTTTTTATCAATTCCATAACTTGGACAAACTCTAACGCCAGAATGTTCATAGCTGAAGCTGTGATAGGAGATGAAATCCGGTATGGTTTTGATAGACAGGGTCTTTTTAGACTCATCAACCGTAGTGACTGCAGCTGTCGTACCCTTGACTGGGTGAACACACAATGCATCTCTCATGTGCTCAGCGGTCAACACATCATGAACCTCGTTATTATAGGTGCAGATAGCATGCTTCTTGTAAAACTATATCAGCACCAGTGTTGTTTTTTGTCATTAGTCAACGATCGGCCTATCAATTGCCGCCAATATCAGCCATTATTTATCTCTTTATGGATATTTACTTGACCTGCAATGGACTGCAAACCTTTAGAACATCAAGAACAGTCTATATGATGGCAATAGAATCTTCGTTTGGAGCAGGTAACTTACTGTATATTGAATTACAATTTGTAGTAGGCGGAAAATCAAGAATAGACTAAACATGTACTACTACGAGCGGACATAACTTTTTTAAATCCAAATTCGTACACCTGATGACTGCAGTATGATGTAATAAGAGAAGTTATTTTTGCGCTGTAAAGGCTAGATCTAGAAGTACCAGCAAAGTCCCAATTATTTGAAATAATGGTCTGAAAATGGGCTATTTTGAGGGTTTTCGAGAAAGCGATTAGTGGGGTTTATAACATCAAAAATTATTCCACACACAATAAAGTCACAAATAATTCATCACAAATGCAGTAATCTAGAGAAAATAAGGAAGAGATAGATGTATATTTCGTTATTTTGGGATGGGCTTTGAATATTTCTAAGCACTGCCAAAATATGCCCTTTTTCCTGTTTTCAAAAGGCTGATTCAGGACCAGAAGAGCCTATTCCCAAAATGGCTTCTAGCTCTGCAACAAAATCCTTTTGAACCAAACCATATCCGTTTTTATTCTAGTAAGAATGAATAACAACAAGAATAACAATATTAAGGTAGGTTTTCCCCCGAGGTTTCAAATTTGCTGTGCTTATTTTTGGACTGATATTTTTAGAAAAAATCTTGGAGTCATATTAATTACATCACTCTCTCTATATAATTGCGTATAGTTCCCTTTTTTCAATCATTCCCTCTTTAAAAAGTATATAAATATAACGCTTATACAATAAAGTTGAACTAAAACTACTAATTTTGCAACTGTTATGGATTTATTTTGCTTCCTGTCCGATTATTTTATTTATCATTGTGGAAATTTCCGGGGGAAATCTGACTGTTAATATACTGGAATGTTTGGATGATGTGAGCACTAACTTGTCGGGATGTCATCTGTCAAGAGAAAAACTTTGCGAGTATGATCCTATTTTATTACTTTGTAGAATGTTTGATATTTCCCATCAACTCCTACAAATGAAAATTTGCCCTAACCATCGCTATTATTTGGGAAAACTCTGGCGTCCATCACGTGTTTGCTAATACCCACCACATACTGGTTCAAACTCTGCCGACGGGGAAGCATGTAATAACACCACAGCTTACCAAAGATGCACATTTACTCTTTGGGAAAACAGTACCTATTGGATCTTGTAAGTACTTATTCTTATCCTGGAATTGTTTCCTTTGATTTTTCTTCGACATTACAGCTTGGGTCCTTTTTCTATTTTTAGTGATATGCCGAGAATGTAGGGGAAAAGCATGAAGAAAAAATGAGCATAGAAAGTGAGTGGATTAGATTGAAGGCTAATACCGAGTCTTTCAAAGATATCATGGACCGCCAGTAGAGGCTATTGTGGACGCTTAGCAATGCCACTTCACCAAACAACTCCTTAACGTCTTTCAAAGAAATCTCACCACTAATGTCATTTTGACTAACTAGCAGTTGGGATGAAACTACACATAGTGAGAAAGAGGCGTGTATTGAAAAGGCAAGTGAAGCATGCCAAGTGATTTTTGAAGTGATTGCCTCAAACGCTGGCAAAGAGCTTTTTGAAGCAATGAATTCTACAAGCGATGATGTTCGGGTTTCCGAAGAACTTGCAGCTCTAATGACAGCATACAAGAATGCTATTACACGAAACCTAAAATTGCAGATTTTGAGTATTTATGCACATAATTATCCTGCAAAAACACTTATGGAATAACAAGAGCCTTATGCAAAAGTTACTATATGTGGCAGATCAGAAAAGCTAGATGCCCAGCAAAATAGCCCTAGAAAAATATAGACACAAAAACATTTACGAATCAGTGTTGACGCAATAAACTTGACCATTTCCTTGCCTTTGAAAACAGACTGTACTTTTATCATGATGTGGCATATGGCACACGAAAGCTTAAACTTGATTCCATACCATAGTTAACCAGGCCAAACATAATCAACGCTAGCGCTGATACATTACTTCAAGCATTGTGAAGAAGAGGAAGTGGAACTACTCAGTCGGAGTAGTAAGAATTCGGTAAAATAATTAAACAACGCTGTACTTTACTTCGGAATCGACTACAGTCAACAGTGTGCATTGCAAAGATCAAAGTCCGTACCCAGGTCACTGGCGAAGCTTTCCTTTAAGCGATTCAAAACTTACTTGTTTTCAAAAATCTTGCAATGATCATGAACCATCTTTTCTGCGACAGATATAAAGAGCTCAAACTTGCAATTATCCTTGATGAGATTGAGAACACTATTCAAAATCATTCAAACACCATGTATTCTGACGAACAAAAAGGAGACTACATGCACCACTTCGGTGTAAGTGCAAGGAAAACATTCTCAAATGAAAATCTCACATTCTTTGCTCTTTTAATCAAGAAATTTACCCAGCATCGCTTTAGGGAAAAGCAATCCGAGTGGTATGCAAAACAAAAAATGAGTTGGCAAGTGAGTAGTGTTATTTCTAGACACCCAGAAACAAGTCAGGTGGAAGTATGTACTTATGCGCATTTGATGCACTCGTGTACTCAAGACATGTACTCCGTCTTATCACTCCTAGAAAATTATCTCCAAGATCTGCATCAGAGTAATATCAATATGTCTAAGGTGCATTTGTGTTTAGATGAAGCTGGATTTTATCATAACAACTTTTGTCCAAGCTTCTCTGAAAGATTTGGGTATCTGTGACCTTGGGTATCAAGGACATCTGTGACCGAATTCTTTGTCCAATGAAATATGCAATACAGAAGTACTGCAATGAAGGACAGAACATTTTGACAGCCAGCGACATGAGGAGAGCATTAGTCGAACGCCCAGTTAGTGGAGCCACCGCCTCAGTCAAACGAATTGACTATTCTTCAACAATAATCAAAGTAAAGAACATTGACGATATTAGTATCTACCGTAAACATTCGTGTTATACGAGTGTGGAAAGCTTTTGAAATGAATATTAGCTTGTTTTATTTTACAGGCATTGGGCTGGAAGTCACTTGAAGATGAAAGGAAGAAAGGTAAAGCAAAAATAATGTACAAGTTATTAAATGACATTGGTCCGCAGTCACTCAACAATTTATTCACTTATAAGTTATAAAGTTGATGTGACAAGTTATTTTTGCCAAAATAGTTCAAACAGTTCCGCATCCGCGTAGTACTAATATGATAAAAGCCTCATCTACGACAGAGCAATCTGTCCTCTGAAAAATCCATGGGAAATTAAGGAAAGCAAAACTCTTTCTTTCTTTCGAACGAAAATCACTACCCACATTAATAGTTCAAGTCGAGTACATAGCGATTACCGCGTAGTTGGCGAGTGCGTATGATTTTTATCCACGAGTTGTGAAAGATTCTTCTTTTTTTGACATAAAAGCCAAATAATTTTTTCGCGCCTTTCCCAACACAGTGGTCATGTTACGAGCTAAATGACAATAGGATTTTCTTCACTAGTGAGAAAAACCGTATAGCTAATAAAAATGCTGATACGACGATCTTTTACTAGTGGAAACAATCCTAAGAGCAATGAAAACGCTTATTAGCTTCTCCACAATGAAAACTTTTGTTTCACCTGTTTAACTTGCGTAGATCTCCATATGTATGCGACTACACATAGCATTTCCAACAATTGGACACTTTTTATCAGAAGTGTATTATTAAGAACAAATTTGATTTTGTTTTTTACCTGTTGCCGCAGTAGACATTGCTGCATTTGCTGTTTGTGTTGACTGTGGAGAAGTTGCTACACAAAGATAATTGATAAAATGTGCTGATTTAATTATGCTATACTAATATTATTTTTCTAAATTCATAAAAGGAAAGCAGCTGGAAAGATAAATACTTATTACCAAAATAAAAAAAACTTGATTTTTCTCTCTTTACCTGTTGGCCCAGTAGTCATTGTTGCATCCGCTGTTCGTCTTGACTGTAACAATGTTTCTAAAAAAGATAAATGATAAACTGGGTTAAAATTTCTTGCCCGACATGATTTTTTGTACTGTATGTGATACACGAGTGACGATTGGAGCATTTTATGTATGATAAAACACACGTTTGAATGTATTAATTCACTTCGAACACGCTCCATTACAATGCTAATTTGGTTCCCGTTTACATAGTACAGGACTCGATTGGTCACGACTTCAAATTCAGTGAGTTTGCGATCATATTTAGTGACATCACTTTCTCTATGGTTATTTGCTTTTAAATTCGATCTGTGATAATATAATAAATGTAAAAGCTTTACTGATCCTCAAACTATCAAATTTTAGATAGTGCATGTCCTGCAGATCCTGTACCGTGTAAATGGGGTGTAAAATACAATATTATTGTGTCCAATATTTTCGACAGTTAATTATGTTACCATGATGACGGAATTTGTTTTGAAATATTACGGCCCTATGCTACACGGTGCAAATTTTTTCGCGCAACTTGCAATGCAATTCTACTCTTGGCAGATGCAAAATTAGCAGATACAAGTTTCCATTACAGCTTGCTAATATAACGATAGAGTTGACGTTCGCGGGAATAAATATGTTTTTGGCCCGACTCAGAATCATTTTAGCCCGAGCGTAGAGAAGGTTAAAGTGAGCTCTGAGGAGGGCCAAAAACATATTTATGCCCAAGAACATCAACTCTATTACTATTATGAAAACTTTAAAGGCCTTTCAACGCTTAACTTTAACTTTTCAAAAAAACAACTACACTTAAGTGGCTTCAAACTATTTATGTACGTCAGCTGGCTAAAATGTATTTTAGCCCGCTGATTTGTTTATTTTAGCCCGCAAAATACGTCACAATGCTCGCTAAAGTTATTATAATATGTTTTTAACATATACCAAACATTTGTCATAAGTTTACATCTCTTAAGAGTAGAATTGCATTGCAAGTTGCAAGAAAAATTGCACCGTGTGTCAGGGCTTTTACTTGCGTGCAAAAAAGTAATCATAATTGATATATATATCGTAAGTTGACAAAGTTTTAGTGTGTGTGCACTTGTGAACACAGTGTGAGAGCGTTCGAGAGCAATCTGGACGTGTGATTTTGATTTGAGAGTTAAAATACTTAGAAAAAAAATTTATGATTTGTGAATAGTGTTGCAACTACACATAACATTTCCAACAATAAGACACTTTTATCACAGTTGCGTTATTAATAAAAGATTTGATTTTATTTTTTACCTGTTAGTGTAGTAGACATTGCTTCATTAGCTGTTTTTGTTGACTGTGGCGAAGTTGCCATACGAAGATACTTGATAAAGCGCGCTGAAATTCAAGTTATTGAGTTTATTATTGGACTGACTTGGCAACTTCATGAAACAAAAGCAGTTGAAAAAATAACTGCTACACGATAGTCATGATAAAAACTATACATTTTTTTTTCTACCTGTTGGTCCAGTAGACATCGCTGCATTTAGTGTTTGTCTTGACTTTGGCAATGTTTCTAAAAAAGATAAAAGGTTAACTGGATTCAAGTTTCTTTCCCCCACATAATTTGTGTACTGTATGTAATACACGAGTAAAGCGCTTTATGTGTGATAAAACGCGCGTTGGAGTGTATTTAGTCACTTCAAATACAAAGCATTTGCAATGCTGATCAGGACCCCATTTACATAGTACCAGATCCACATGGTCACGACATCATCTCAGTTGGTTTGGGATCATATTTATTCTTACCAGTATCACTATGATTATTTGCTTTCAAATAGTTTAATATTAACATAAATTTAAAAGCACTCATCTTCAAACTATTTTCATTTCGTCTGCAAGCGGATCCGGTACCGTTCAAACGGAGTGCAGGAAGTGATATTATTGGACACTTTTTATCACGGTTGTATAATTAATAAAAGACTTGATTTTGTTTTTTTTTTACCTGTTGACCCAGTAGCTATTGCTACATTAGCTGTTTGTATTGTCTGTGGCAAAGTTGCCATACGAAGATAATTGACAAAATGCGCTGATATTCCATGCGCGATTTTTGGTATCAATTTTGCTATCGGACGGACTTGAAGACTTCATAAAACGAAAGCAGTTGAAAAGACAACTACTACACGTTAGTCATGACAAAAACCATACATTTTTTTCTTTACCTGTTGGCCCAATAGACATTGTTGCATCTGCTCTTCGTCTCGAATGGGGCAATGTTTCTGAAAAATAAATAATTAATAACTTTGATTTAAATTTCTTGCCCACATACGATTTTCTGTACTGTACGTAATACACGAGTAAAGCGTTTTATGTATGATAAAACCCGCGTTCGAGTGTATTAAGTGACTTCAAATACGCCGGATTGCAATGCTAATTAGGAACAACATGTTCACAACATCAAGTTCGGTCAGTTAACGTAGTGTTTATTCATACCACTTTCGCTATGATTAGCCGCTTTTGAATTCTGTAATATTATCATAAATTTAAAAGTTACACTCATTTTCAAACTATCCAATTCTATATCGTCACCATGCTGATCCGGTACCGTATAAACGGGTTGTAGAACACAATATTATCGTGTCAAACATTTTCGTTGCTTAATTATGTTACCACGACGACATTAGTTTTCTGACCTTACTAGCGCGCAGAAAAAGTAATCATAGAGTATATAATTGTAGGTTTACAGAGTTTTAGTGTGTGTGCACGTGTAAACACAGTATGAGAGGGATCGAGAGCCATCTGGACGTGTGATTGTGGATTTAAAATACTTAGAAAAGAATGAATGTGAATAGTGTTGCGACTACACATAACATTTCCAACAATTGGAAATTTTTTATCACAGTTATATTATCAATAAATGACTCAATTTTGGGTTTTTTACCTGTTGCCGCAATAGATATTGCTGCACTTGCTGTTTGTGTTGTCTGTGGCGAAGTTGCTATAGGAAGATATTCTAAAAAATGGGTTGAAATTTCATACATGATCTCACGTACTAATTTTATCAGGCTATATGGTGCAGTTGAAAACTTCATAAAACGAAAGCAGTTGAAAAGATAAATATTGATAATTATAATAAAAACTATACATTTTATTTTTCTTTTTACCTGTTGGCCTAGTAGATATTGTTGCATTTACTGTTTGTCTTGACTGTGGCAATGTTTCTAAAAAAGATAAATGATCAGCTGGTTTTAAGTTTTTGCCCACACATGGTTTTCTGTACTGTACGTAATACAAGTGTAAAGCGTTGTATGTATGATAAAACGCCCATTCGAGTGTATTAATTCACTTCCAATATGCCGCATTGCAATGCTAATTAGGTTCCCGTTTACACAGTACAGGACCCAATTGGTCACGACTTCAAATTCGGTCAGGTTGCGGTAATAGAGAGGTTCAGATTTTACTTCCACTACCGCTACCACTACCGTAATCAATCTTTCGGCCAATCAGATGAGCTTAGTCTACCCAACTGACCAATCAGATTGCTTAAAAATCGGGATAAGGTAGCAGTAGTGGTAGTGGAAGTCAAATCTGAACCTCTCTAATATTCATGGACACCACTTTCTCTATGTTAGTTGCTTTTAGATTCTATAGACCTTATGCATTAGTCGTGATCCGGGCGGTGTGTCCTAGGAAAAGGGAATTTACGCATTGTTATTGGTCACTCGTCGCAAACAGTGACCAACAGCAATGCCTAAATTCCTCTTCCCTAGGATACATGACCCGGATCAAGACTTATGTATAAGGTCTATATTATCATAGTTTTCAAAGCTGCACTCATTTTCAAACTATCCAATTTCAGATGGTGACCATGCGAATCCTATACCGTGTAAACGGGGTGTAAAATACAGTGTTATTGTGTCCAAAAATTTCGTTTGTAGTTTGAAATATTACTTGTGTGCAGAAAAAAGTGATCATAATTTATATAATTGTAAGTTGACAGAGTTTTAGTGTGTGTTCACGTGTGAACACAGTGTGATAGAGAACCATGTGGGCGTGTTGTAATGACGTGTGATTGTGATTTAGGATTTAAAATACTTAGAAAAGAATTTATGATTTACGAATAGTGTTGCAACTACACATAACATTTTCAAGAATGGTACACTTTTTATCACAGTTTTATCATCAATTAAAGACTAGAATTTGTTTTTCTACCTGTTGGCGCAGTAGATATTGCTGCATTTGCCGTTCGTGTTGTCTTTGACGAAATTGCTATACCAGGATATAATTAATAAAATGCGTTGGAATTTCATACATAATTTTTGGTATTAATTTTGTTAACGGACGGACTTAAAAACTTCATCAAACAAAAGGAGCTGGAAAGATCATCACTGCACGATAGTCATGATAAAAACTATACATTTTTTTTTTTACTTGTTGGCCCAGTTGACATTGTTGCATTTAGTGTTTGTCTTGACTGTGACAATGTGAATAATTAATTTTGATTTAAATTTCTTGCCCACACAGGATTTTCTGTACTGTACGTATGATAAAAAGCGCATTCGAGTGTATTAAGTCACATCAAATACGCCGCATTGCAATGCTAATTGGGAACAACAGTTCACGACATCAAGTTCGGTCAGTTATAGCGGTAACATTTATTCGTACCACTTCCTCTATGATTAGTCGCTTTTAAATTCTGTAATATTATCATAAATTTAAAAGCTACACTGATTTTCAAACTATCCAACTGATCGTAACCATGCGGATCTGGTACCGTGTTAGCGGGTCGTAGAATACAATACTATTGTGTACAATTTTTTTCGTTGGTTAATTATGTTATCATGACAACATTAGTTTTCTGACCTTACTTGCGTGTAGCAAAAGTAATCCTAATGTGTGTAATTGTAAGTGCGAGAGGGATCGAGAACCATATGGGCGTGTGATTAAGATTTAGGATTTAAAATTACCTATAAAATTTATGATTTGTGAATAGTGTTGCGACTAGACATTACATTTCCAACAATTGGACACTTTTTATCACAATTGTATTATTAATAAAAGACTCGAATTTGTTTTTTTTACCTGTTGCCGCAATAGACATTGCTGCATTTGTTGTTTGTGTGGACTGTGGCGAAGTTGCTATGCGAAGATAATTGATAAAATGAGCTAAAATTAAATTTCAAACATGATTTTACGTACTAATTTTATTATATAGCGCAGTAAAACACTTCATAAATCAAAAGCAGCTGGAAAGACAAATACTGATAATTATGATAAAAAATTGATTTTATTCTCTTTACCTGTTGGCCCAGTAGACATTGTTGCCTTTGCTGTTTGTCTTGACTGCGGCAATGTTTCTGAAAAAATAAATGGTCCACTGGATTCAAATTTACTAAAAAAAGAGCACGGAATAAAAATTATATAAATTTTATTGGAATCCAGGATCTGCGGGCATTGACGCCTTCTATGAGGACTGGTCTCGTGAGAATTGTCTTGTAGTCTCGCCGGTACCAACTGTAGCTACAGTAGTTATATTTATAGTGCCTTTAATACTGCATAGATTTTCGCCTTACGTCAAAGATCAAGTTATTTTTCCCGGGAATGTTGCCCTGATACAGTGGACAAATGAAAAATCCTTGCTGTATCCCCTGCGTGGACAGACGAAGTTTTTGCGTGTCAATTTGATTTTTCAGAAACGGGAAAATGTGTATGATTGCTTAGTGGCCGGATGGCAAAATACATTTTGTTGGTATTAAAGCCGGGTGGTTTACAGTGATATAGTTGATGGTATGATCAGCATGTAACCGAGTTGCTCAAGAGGCCAAATTTTATAGTATTTGTATTAGCTGCACTCAGCTGGGTGGCTTCCCATGCTATAGTTCATTGTATGATCTGACTACAGCCGGGTGGCTCAAGAGGCTAATATAGTTTATTGCATTATTTGCATTCAGCCTGGTTGCTTTTTCAAAAAAAAACATTAAAAAACCAAACAAAAAAAACCCCAAAACAAAACAAAACTAGACTGCTGTTGATAATTCACGAAGTCAACCACACGGTCCAAAATATGGATGATTAAGCTATAATAAAGTGTTTTTCTACAATTATCTTACGTTTTATGATCTCTAAGGGTTCATGATTGAATCTATGCCTACCTAATAAACTATGTTATACATGTCTTATTCTTCAGGATCTCGTGCGCTCACAAAGTGGGGCAGGGTTGCCTGTATACAAGAGCGATTGAGCATTGTGCACAAATCACGTGCAAACAGCACAGTCAAAAAGTATTTGGCAGAGAACAGAAAATATCGTACGTACTTTCTTCGAGGCAAAAGAATATTCTATCGCGTTGCCCTCTATACCTTTACATGTGACAAGTTATCCGTCAACCCACCCTACAGCGTAATTTTCTCAACCAAAAAACCCATCTTACAGCGTAATTTTACATGCACATAGTGCTATTAAATATATACATAGTTTATTACCGATACATCTACATAATAATTTGCCAACACACTGCTTTCCACGAGCATTGTGGAAGTTAGCGAAAGGTCCTTCTCTAAGCCGCCGAACAAGAAAGAGCCACTAACTATTGGTAAAGTAGGACTCGTCTGTGAAAAGTTTGCCGGACCTTCTTGTACCTGCATGTATGACCTGCTGACGGCGCTCATCTTCTCAAGGTTTTTCTGGACTCTTTAGAGGCTGAGAAGTGTTACAGCTCACAGCGGTGAACGTAGATATCGCCAGTTCTAATACTGAGATCACAGTGAAGCGTTCACAATGGAACCATATGGAGTAGGTAACAGTCAAGGTATTTATTTAACGACGATTGGGCATGCTTACCCACGTGGTTTTCTTCTCGTTATTTTTTCTTTTCGTTGTTTGCTTCTCGCTTTTCTCGGTATTTTATTCAGACGAGTACATCTTCCAAGCAATCAATTTATTTAAAGGCAATCTCATAAAACCTGCGATCAACAAACCTGCATCTTACTCCGGATGTCAAGAGATAATATAAGAGACTTTGACAAAGGTCGGTGAAGATCCGAAAGTCTACAGTACCCACAGTATGAGATCAGAGGAAGCTACAGCTATGGCACATGCAAAAACAGACAATCCTGCAGAAAGTAGCTGACTTCTTAGACTACAAGGCAGATAGGGGAGTGACAATGCAAGAGAACTGTAGCTACATAAAGGACTCGATCGCGAATAGACTTTCGCTGACAAAATCATTAAATATAAGCATGGGCTTGTGTTTACACGCCAATTTCCAGTAGCTTATGTCTTATGAATTTCCAGTAGCGTAATGTAGAAGGTAAATGTTTTTCCTTCGTACGAACGAAGTGAAAAAGAAGGGAAACACTTTTGGTTAAACTTGCATGGCCTTGCATGTGATGTCAAAGCAAGTGATTTAAGGCTTGGGAAAAGTTGTTTCAAGGAGTTGAATAATCAAATGATGCGAGGTTTGGACAATTGAATGTAAAATACTAATAATATGCAATATATGAAAGGTATTCAACTGTGTTGGAAATTTTAACTTATAAGAAAATACTCCATTTTTCGCTTTACCTGTTGGCTTATTAGTTTGTGTTGCTGAAATAAAGAGAAATAATAAATTAGGTTGAAATTTTTATCGCACAAAGGATTTTATGTATTAATTAAGTTTAGTGTTTCTGTTTTCATCTAAGCTCATATTCAGTAGCGAACGTTGTAGAACGAAAGCGTTTTACATAGTAAAAGACTACGTTACATATTTCCCTTTACCTGTTCGTGCTGTAGACATTGTTGCAAATGTTGTTTGTGTTGACTGTGACGAATTTGCTAAAATAAAAGATACGTGATAAATATGTTTAACTTTTTAAAACACACATGTATTAATATTTAATCACATACAGTATTTTTTAAGCGCTATGAGCTGAAAATTGTTCATTCAATTGCTTTTTGATTATTTTGCTGAACACGCGTAGACAGCGTCTATCCTGTATGCAATGACAATGGTTTGATTTGTAAATGAAAAACCATCATAGTTTGCCCTTTATCTTCATGTAATGTATGATTTGTTAAAGGTGTAATATTCATTCGTCATGAATGCTACCTTCATCTGCAATTGAAGCTATTTAATATGTAATATTTGATAAGGTAGTAGTCAAGTTCTATCACCAAACTTACTTGTTCCTTGCGATGGAGCGTTTTTTGGATCTGAATATTGAGGAATCTATGAATAGGGGGATACGTTTTTCACTAGATTATATTTTTTAAATTTTCTTTAAGAAGCATATTTTTCGTTTTCAGTTGCAGATATTGTCCAGCTAACATGCATAACAAGCTTTGGAGCTTGAAGAACCAGCCACAGGTAAATGCAGAATATTTCTGCGGAAAGTAATATAAACTTTTTGTAAATTTATCATGGAAGTATATGCGTGCATGTGTAGATATAATTATGTCAATGATTTTTTTTTTACTAAACTATCCCTGAAATGCATTCTGCAAAAGCCTACATCAAAGTCAGCAATCGGAACAATAAATTGTATAAAGATTATATTGCATACTAACTCGTTCGATGACAGCAAGATGGTTAAATCCTGAACGATCTATTTTCTCATCAACATCATCTGTCTCATCAACTGTCTTATTGTTGAGCTCACATCTACCTTTATCGCTACCAGAGGTTTGGTAATTGATCGACGTACATGATTTATTTTTGGCGCAACGAAAGACGCATTTTTTCTCACTGTCCACCTGTGTTATTTCCATGACGTGATTTGCGAGATATTTGTGTTCACTTTTTTGAAATCTGACTTCTCCACATGCCAAGCTTTCTTCTGGTTGTGTTGTTGCGATCCAGACAAAAATTAGCGTACAAATACGCAAGTAGTTCATCATGAACTGAAAGTCACAAGAAATGCAATTAGGTACCTTGCAACGTTGTAGTTCAAACTGAAAATGATCGACATTCGACAATACGTGCTGCAGATACTCTAGTAGTAGCTTTTATAGAAACGTTTTTAGACAACATGGTTAGTTAACAGGTCAAATTTAAATAGCTCATGAATAGCTGGTATATCCAGTCAACGCGTTCCAAACTAAATCGGGATATTCCAAAGTATTTTTTTTCACGTTTTTTTCCTGTATTTTGCGGAATTTTCAATTTTTTTCAGAAAAATCCTGTTTTTTTACTGAAAAATGCAGAAAGAGCACGAAGTCAACAAATTTTTTAGTTTAAAATGATCAAATGTGCGGAAAATTTTTGAAAAAAAAATGCCAAAAATTTTGAAAAATTGCGGAATCACCAAATTTGGCATTTTTCGTGGAGCTATTTTGTAGGAAATTTACGATTTCTTAGGTCCTACTTTATTCTTCCGCAAAATACAGAGAAACGAGCCAAAAAGGCTGCTTATAGGGTGAAAAAACCGATTTTGCTGTTGCAATTTGCGGAATATTTAGGATGAGCTCAATATTCCGAAGAAACCCGGTTAAAAATAAAAAAATAAGAGGAATTTGTAACCCTATAACTGGAATGCATAAAAACAGGATAAATATTCCAAAATGATACATACTAGGTTCATAAATTGGGAACGCTTGCAAACTAGTTTATATTCTTAACACAATATAGAAGACTTACAAAAAAATCGTCATTGATTTACCCTGATAAAATAGACGTTTCTGAACCCTGGTTCGCTTGAACATTTACCATAATATCACAATGATTTCTAGGGCTAATATACTGACTCCTGTAAATCATAAAGGGCTCAGAAATTCTGACCCTTGGAAATCATAAAGGGTTCAGAAATTCTGAACCCTGCAAATCATAAAGGGTTCAGAAATTCTGAACCCTGGAAATCATAAAGGGATCAGAAATTCTGACCCCTGGAAATCATAAAGGGTTCAGAAATTCTGAACCCTGGAAATCATAAAGGGTTCAGAAATTCTGAACCCTGGAAATCATAAAGGGATCAGAAATTCTGACCCCTGGAAATCATAAAGGGTTCAGAAATTCTGAAGCCTGCAAATCATAAAGGGTTCAGAAATTCTGAAGCCTGCAAATCATAAAGGGTTCAGAAATTCTGAAGCCTGCAAATCATAAAGGGTTCAGAAATTCTGACCCCTGCAAATCATAAAGGGTTCAGAAATTCTGAACCTTGGAAATCATAAAGGGTTCAGAAATTCTGAACCCTGGAAATCATAAAGGGTTCAGAAATTCTGAAGCCTGCAAATCATAAAGGGTTCAGAAATTCTGAACCCTGGAAATCATAAAGGGTTCAGAAATTCTGAAGCCTGCAAATCATAAAGGGTTCAGAAATTCTGACCCCTGCAAATCATAAAGGGTTCAGAAATTCTGAACCCTTGGAAATCATAAAGGGTTCAGAAATTCTGACCCCTGGAAATCATAAAGGGTTCAGAAATTCTGAACCCTGCAAATCATAAAGGGTTCAGAAATTCTGACCCCTGGAAATCATAAAGGGGTCAGAAATTCTGAAGCCTGCAAATCATATAGGGTTCAGAAATTCTGAACCCACTATGATTTCCAGGGGTCAGAATTTCTGAACCTTCAATGATTTCCAAGGGTCAGAAAATCTGAAACTAATTGTTAAAATTGGGGTGGGGTGGGGGGCGGGAATTATGAATCCAGAAGCTCTAAAACATACAAAAAGTTTTAACAGAAAAAATCAGAGCAAGTCTTCAAACATCGTAAAACCAGAGCCCGGTTGCTCAAAGGGCCATGGATTGGCGTTTAATGTTTGGGTTCAAATGTTATCCGTTCTTTTAGTTTGTGAATTTGCTGTTTATTTCCAGAAGTCATAAAAGAAAACTCCTATTTATGATCAAGTTTAAAAACAGCTGATGGAGGATTTCACTTTGAATTTTGGATTAAGGTCAAGCTAATCTACTTTTGAATACTCTCTGGCATTACCAAATCATTTTTTATGTACACGCAAAAAAAAATTTGACAATCTTTAGAAATGTATATATTCGAACAATGTGTATAAACACAATTTTAAAACAGTAATGGGAACAGTTGAGGAACCTTGTTTGGTATTGGCGTTTTGGCAAGACAACAAATTTGGCTGCAATAACTGTGACTACAAGTGCCACATTGTGGAGTCCTACTGTGTTTTTCTATACTCTCGATGTGCTCATTACAAAACGAAACATTGATCTCTTTAAACAAATATACATGCAGAACACGTTCTAGAGCAAAGTGAAATATTCTATTTAGAATTATTCCAGCACAATTTTAGCATTTTCCCAAAAATTGGGAACACGGGTACAAAATATTTTTTTTCAATGCTAAAATGGATATTTTAACGGGTTATCGACCACAAAAAAATCGTTGTTGCTGTATAAGAGTTTTTTCTTCTTAAAACGCAGCGCCAATAGACATTACAAACAGCACATTCACATAACTACAATTGAAATTATTTAATTTGGCATTGCAAATGCAGCGCCATCGTTTTAAAAATGAATGACATGTATTTAGTGTCAAGAATGTTTTGCCACTGCAAATGCAGCGCCAACTTATGAAAATAATATACGTTCACTTATATCTAGAATATTTTGGCACTGCAAATGCAGCACCAACAACTCATAGCTATCTAGAATATTTTGGCACTGCAAACGCAGTGCTAACATGATGAAAATAAGATACTTGTACTTATATCTACAATATTTCGGCACTGTAAATACAGCTCCAATAAACATGCATTATGAAAAATGTCAGAATAATATACATGCATGGATAAACACTTGCCGTAAGAATCGGGGATTTTCTCCTCACGTATGTGAATGAATATGTGAACAAACTAAGCTCAGAACAAATAGTAGATTGCTTTTGGTATAGAATTCACTCGATCGCATCGGCCAAAAGAAGCTATCCCCGAATCTCACAAGTGTGAACCAGGCTTAATATCAATATGCAGCGCATACAAGCGCTGTTCATGTAAGTGAGATTAGTTCACAATATTCAGTTTCACATGGCAAACGCGTGGTGCCAGGATTATGAAAGCAATATACATGCACTAATAGAAAAAATATTTTCGCACAACAAATGTAGCATACAACCTGGAACAACTGTTCATGCACAAAATAAACTGTTGTGTTGCGGTATAATTTTCACAAATTTTGCGCTTGGTTTTAGTTTAAAATTAATTTGAGTCAAGCTCAAACAAAGCTTGATAAATATATTATATCATAATCTTAACTTGGTTTGTCGGTAGATCTGCTCGTGTAGATCCAAGGAATATCTTGTTTCAGGTACCCTTCCAATAGTCTATCGCCAATTTGTCTTTCATTTTCTCAACAGCTTTCCACTGGGCACTGGCTCGCTTTTTACTGTACCAGATTGACAGCCACACGGCCCGTCATAGGTTCCAACAACAACAACAAGATTCCATGTAGAAATCCTTGATTGAGCATTTTTTACCAGTTGATGAAACCATTTCTTTTTACTGCTATATATACGAAAACCTTAGAATAAATTGTCTTGAATAAACTCCTTTTTGATAAGTTGTTAACTGCAGTGAATTCTAATTACATATTGGCACAGGTGATGTCTGTCCATTACTATTTTTAGGAGTAAAAAATATTTTGAATAGAAAGTGATATAATAGTTAAACCCAAACGCTAGTTACTATAAAATATATGTATTGTGACGGCTTTATTAAGAATTTATTGCCTGCCGCACGCATAATTGCATAAACCAAAATTCAAATACATGTCAATATAATCTTTATTAATACACCTAATGCATAGTGATCTGTAAATACTACCATACAAAACAAATAGGCAAATGTCACTACAAATAGCTTCTTCACCTGAAAAGTAGCTAGCGTGCGTTCAGAATTCATACTGACGCTAGCTCTAGAATACTTATTGATTTAACAATACTGCATGACATGTTGGCACGATGAAATAAGCATATAAAGCGCAAGCACACACGTATTGGTAAGAACAAGATAAGCATAGAATAAGCATAAGTGTAACCTGTACAAAAGGAAAATTTCTTTTCTTAGTGCTTGTGTTTGCGCTTATGCTTGTTTCATCGTGTGAACCAGTCCTTGAAGAAACCATTATAAATCTACTGTATAGCCATACATAATATTAATATATCGCACAGTGTTTATCATTTGTAAACAAATTTCATACCAGAGCATTTATATTAGATACGAATATTAGATGCGAATGAAAGGCTAAAAGTCATACATACCATCTTCGTTTATCTTAAGATATTTACAATGTATTCACATAGCAACAAATTTTCACATAATCTTCTGAATTCTTTCATGCCTTTTACACTAAATCTTCCGTAGTCAAGTTACATATAAAAGTTCACAGTTCAAGTTCCAAAATTAACACGCATGGGACGCATGTTAACCGAGTATGCTTATAAATGGGCATGGTCGGAAAACTCGCGCATTAACGGCACAATAGCATTTCCGACAACTGCCTTAAATGACAAAGCTCGTCTAAACTTGTATCCGGCTGGTCGAACTTTGATCGCACAATATTCAAAATATTAAAGGCTTATCAGTTCTTGTCGAATTTGAATCCTATTATGTGCCGCTGTAACATATACTGGAAAGAATTTCTCTAAAGCACAAAAAACCGATAAGGTAGATGAAATGTTTTACGTATGCATACTGATTGCTAATCTGTGTACTGAGACTTGGATATAAAGTTCTAATGGCGAAACTAAGAACAATGTTTACCGATACTGTACCAATACAACAGCACAATGTGGACTAAACAATTGTTTCTTTGATAAATATAATGGACAACAGGGAGCACATGTGCAGCTATTTAAAGTACGAGGTTTGTAAATTTGTTTCACATGTATAATCATATTCTCCATGGATCGGTACCAACTAAATTTATAAAAGTACTTAGGCATAGCCGCTGCAGATTTATATTAGAGCCTTTGACAGCATCTGATGATAGGCGTTGAAACAATACCTGTGGCGGATCCAGACATGCGTCGCAATTTAAGATTTAAAACACTTTAATAGCAACGCTAAATGTTAGTCACCGCTTATTAATTTAGGAGTCAATAATATTGTTATTCGTTCTTTTGAATTTCAAACTGCGAGTTGCTATTAATTATTTGATTCGCCTCTGGATCTGCCACTGTATACCCAGGTCTGTAGTATGCCATGTTAAAATGGTTCCGGTCGTTTCGCCCCAAAGTTACACACGCTTGTATATTATATACTCAACATATTTGATGCTATAGGATTTGGTTTTCTCTTCGTAACATTCCCTCGATAACATCTGCTACACTTGAATTGTTTACAAACTTTAAGACCTAATAATAAATAATCTTATGAAAAAAACAAAAACCATTTAAATAAACAAATATAGATCATTCGTATTTTAACTGATTCATTCATAAACGCGTCCATTTTGATTGACAATAATGGGCCGTTTTGACTGGCGGAGACGGAGCCTTTTTGAGATGGAACCTTTCAAATTTAGCTATGAAACACGTAAAACCGTGAAACCTACTCTGGAGGAGAAACAGCTCTAATATCGAATGGCTGTCGAGGGCGTAAGGACTTAGGGCGAGTCAGTTTTGGGGCAAAACGACTTGGGGGCGAAACGATTTGCATTTGTTAAAATAAAAGGTAAAGGAATTGGATTTCATTTATTTGTATCAAAGCATTAAAGCTATGAACTCAGTGATCCTGTAAACTTTTCTCATTTCCCCATTTTTCTTTGCTTTTAGATAATACATGATACATTGTAATCTACCTGGCTTGAATGGATAGTATCAGTGGTTGTGAAAATAATATAATTTCCATTCATTACTTTGCTGCAGTCAGACACGTTAATCTGTATTGGTTTACATGCTGAAGAGACAAAACCAAAATGCACGCAGCACACTGGGTAACAGTCGTAGTGTTTTCAACACACTGGGTAACAGTCGTAGTCAATGGTATATCATAGTCAATACTAATTACACATAATTGATATAGTGCGTGAATATTGCGGAGTTAGCATTATAGAGGGCTCAGAAATTCTGACCCTTCTGTCTATTCGAAGATACATATACTAAATTTAATAATTTGGCCACACTGGTTTACAAAGAGTCAGCAATTCTGAACCCTTTAACTTTTAAAAAAACGTTTTACCTTTTTTAGCGAAATATTGCGGAATTAGCTTTATAGAAGGTTCAGAAATTATGAACCCAACTATCTACCCGAGAAAAATAATCGTAGACTCCATAATTTGGACCCACTGGGTTACAAAGGGTCAGAAATTCTGAACCCTCTATGATAAGCTTTTTACGTTTTTAGCAAAATATTGTGGAATGAGCTTTATAGAAGGTTCAGAAATTCTGACCCTTCTATCTTACCGAAGATACCAATTCTTAATTTAATAATTTGGACACACTGGGTTACAAAGGGTCAGAAATTATGAACCCTCTATGATATAGTTTTACGCTTTTAGCGATATATTGCGGAATTAGTATAATATAGGGTTTGGAAATTCTGACCCTTCTATCTACCCAAGAAAAACAATCGTAAATTTGATAATTTGGACACACTGGTTCAATTCTAAATTTAACAATTTTGACAAGCTGGTTTACAAAGAGTCCAAAATTCTGAACCCTCTATGATAAACTTTTTACATTTTTAGCGAAATATTGCGGAATGAGCTTTATAGAAGGTTCAGAAATTCTGACTCTTCTATCTTACCGAAGATACCAATTCTAAATTTAATAATTTTGACACACTGGTTTACAAAGGGTCAGAAATTCTGAACCTTCTATGATAACCTTTTTACGTTTTTAGCGAAATATTGCGGAATGAGCTTTATAGAAGGTTCAGAAATTCTGACCCTTCTATCTTACCGAAGATACCAATTCTAAATTTAATAATTTTGACACCTGGTTTACAAAGGGTCAGAAATTCTGAACCTTCTATGAAAACCTTTTTACGTTTTTAGCGAAATATTGCGGAATGAGCTTTATAGAAGGCTCAGAAATTCTGACCCTTCTATCTTACCGAAGATACCAATTCTAAATTTAATAATTTTGACACACTGGTTTACAAAGGGTCAGAAATTCTGAACCCTCTATGATTACCTTTTTACGTTTTTAGCGAAATATTGCGAAATGAGCTTTACAGAAGGTTCAGAAATTCTGACCCTTCTATCTTACGGAAGATACCAACTCTTAATTTAATAATTTGGACACACTGGTTTACAAAGAGTCAGAAATTCTGAACCCTCTATGATAACCTTTTTACGTTTTTAGCGAAATATTGCGGAATGAGCTTTATAGAAGGTTCAGAAATTCTGACCCTTCTATCTTACCGAAGATACCAATCCTAAATTTAATAATTTTGACACGCTGGTTTACAAAGGGTCAGAAATTCTGAACCCTTTATGATAACCTTTTTACGTTTTTAGCAAAATATTGCGGACTGAGCTTTATAGAAGGTTCAGAAATTCTGACCCTTCTATCTGACCGAAGATACCAATTCTAAATTTGATAATGTGGACACACTGGTTTACAAAGGGTCAGAAATTCTGAACCCTCTATGATTACCTTTTTACGTTTTTAGCGAAATATTGCGGAATGAGCTTTATGGAAGGTTCAGAAATTCTGACCCTTCTATCTCACCGAAGATACCAATTCTAAATTTAATAATTTTGACACGCTGGTTTACAAAGGGTCAGAAATTCTGAACCTTCTATGATAATCTTTTCACGTTTTTAGCGAAATATTGCGGAATGAGCTTTATAGAAGGTTCAGAAATTCTGACCCTTCTATCTTACCGAAGATACCAGTTCTTAATTTAATAATTTGGACACACTGGTTTACAAAGTCAGAAATTCTGAACCCTCTATGGTAACCTTTTACGTTTTTAGCGAAATATTGCGGAATGAGCTTTATAGAATTCAGAAATTCTGACCCTTCTATCTTACCGAAGATACCAATTCTAAATTTGATAATGTGGACACACTGGTTTACAAAGGGTCAGAAATTCTGAACCCTCTATGATTACCTTTTTACGTTTTTAGCGAAATATTGCGAAATGAGCTTTATAGAAGGTTCAGAAATTCTGACCCTTCTATCTCACCGAAGATACCAATTCTAAATTTAATAATTTTGACACACTGGTTTACAAAGGGTCAGAAATTCTGAACCTTCTATGATAACCTTTTTACGTTTTTAGCGAAATATTGCGGAATGAGCTTTAAAGAAGGTTCAGAAATTCTGACCCTTCTATCTCACCGAAGATACCAATCCTAAATTTAATAATTTTGACACGCTGGTTTATAAAGGGTCAGAAATTCTGAACCCTCTATGATAACCTTTTTACGTTTTTAGCGAAATATTGCGGAATGAGCTTTATAGAAGGTTCAGAAATTCTGACCCTTCTATCATACCGAAGATACCAATTCTAAATTTAATAGTTTGGACACGCTGGTTTACAAAGGGTCAGAAATTCTGAACCCTCTATGATAACTTTTTTACGTTTTTAGCAAAATATTGCGGAATGAGCTTTATAGAAGGTTCAGAAATTCTGACCCTTCTATCTCACCGAAGATACCAATTCTAAATTTAATAATTTTGACACACTGGTTTACAAAGGGTCAAAAATTCTGAACCTTCTAAGATAACCTTTTTACGTTTTTAGTGAAATATTGCGGAATGAGCTTTATAGAAGTTTCAGAAATTCTGACCCTTCTATCTTACCGAAGATACCAATCCTAAATTTAATAATTTTGACACGCTGGTTTACAAAGGTTCAGAAATTCTTAACCCTCTATGATTACCTTTTTACGTTTTTAGCGAAATATTGCGGAATGAGCTTTATGGAAGGTTCAGAAATTCTGACCCTTCTATCTCACCGAAGATACCAATTCTAAATTTAATAATTTGGACACGCTGGTTTACAAAGGGTCAGAAATTCTGAACCCTCTATGATTTCTTTTTTATGTTTTTAGCGAAATATTGCGGACTTAGCTTTATAGAAGGTTCAGAAATTCTGACCCTTCTATCTTACCGAAGATACCAATTCTAAATTTAATAATTTTGACACACTGGGTTATAAAGGGTCAAAATTTCTGAACCCTCTATGATAACTTTTTTACGTTTTTAGCAAAATATTGCGGAATGAGCTTTATAGAAGGTTCAGAAATTCTGACCCTTCTATCTTACGGAAGATACCAATTCTAAATTTAATAATTGGGACACGCTGGTTTCCAAAGGGTCAGAAATTCTGAACCCTTTGTGATAACCTTTTTACGTTTTTAGCAAAATATTGCGGACTGAGCTTTATAGAAGGTTCAGAAATTCTGACCCTTCCATCTTACCGAAGATACCAATTCTAAATTTAATAATTTTGACACGCTGGTTTACAAAGGGTCAGAAATTCTGAACCCTCTATGATTACCTTTTTACGTTTTTAGCGAAATATTGCGGAATGAGCTTTATGGAAGATTCAGAAATTCTGACCCATCTATCTCACCGAAGATACAAATTCTAAATTTAATAATTTGGACACACTGGTTTACAAAGGGTCAGAAATTCTGAACCCTCTATGATAACCTCTTTACGTTTTTAGCGAAATATTGTGGACTGAGCTTTATAGAAGGTTCAGAAATTCTGACCCTTCTATATAGCCAAGAAAAGCAATCGTAAATTTGATAATTTGGACACACTGGTTTACAAAAGGTCTGAAATTCTGAGTGAACCCTCTATGATAACGATTTGCGTTTTTAGCGAAATATTGCGGAATTCGTATTATAGACAGTTCGAAGTTCTGACTCTTTTATCTACCCGAGAAAAACAATCGTAAATTCGATAATTTAGCAGTTGGTGTTTTTAAATAGTCAGATATTGTTGAATATTTTAAAATTATAGAAGACTCTTTCTTAATTTGACTTTTCTCTTTACGAAGGTTTTAATATTTTATTATATTGTATATAGTTTACTGGCGTAGTATTTTAATGGTACAATATTTTAAATGTATATGACAACCAAGCATGTGTAATTTATGTAATAATGAATCATTTAATGTGCAATTTTTCAATAAAATTTCATGTTTTTTTGGAAAATGGTATTTTTGTCTGATATCTCTGCACATATAGCCTTTTTTAGCGAAATTTGCGGACCCTCCGCAATTTCACGTTTTTTTCCCAAATTTTGCTGAAAAAAAAATAGTTTGGAATATCCCGATTTAGTTTGGAACGCGTTCCACTCAATTCAATAGTGAGTAAGTCTATTTAAAATTGCGGATTTTTTGGGCAATTTTTTTTATTTTTAAGCATATATCTCAAATTTGTTTTAAATATATTCAAGGGGTATATTTGAACGTTGAAAGTGTGTTTTTAATCATCATTTAATCAAAGGAAGTATTCCATGATTTTAGCGGTAAAATGTGCTTGCATGAGCTATTAGCACCTTTTTGCCATCAAACATTAACCATTAGCCATTCCCCGCATGGCTACTTAATGCATATACACACAATCTGGCAGAAAAATGTTAACACCACCTAAAATCATGATTATAGCGCAAAAGACTAAAACATCCGTCAGCCTAAAGTTTTATATAGGTTTATATGAGGATTTTAGCTATCAAAATTGTACGATGGAAATTGAAATTTCTGTGGTAACCTGCTTAATATGAAGGGTAGTGAATAAACGCGTACTATATTGTACGTCACCTGAGTGAGTGCAGGTAGTGCTATCAAAAGTGCACGAAAGGTTTAGCTCTATTGCTGTTTCAGAAAATTGGCTTAAACCTAATCCATTCCAAACGTTGCGCAAACATTCAAATTTAACTTTGTGCATGCATAATTTATATCCGTCTATCTAATATAATTGACAACTCCCCAGAGACAAACTCTTACCCAGTAGGCTTTAAGAAAATCGTTTTCTTAAAGTAGCATTAAACTTTCAAGTCACATTTACCTATTTTATCCAACACTGAGCAATGTATCGTTCAATCGCGACAAAAAATTAACTGACAGTGTGTATAATTGCGAAGCAAACATCTTCTAAACTTTTTAGGCTTTGGTTTTACATATTGAAGTTAGAATGACATCAATTCCTAACACCTTCGCTTGTTTCACTCTAACCTGGTTATAGTTTAAAATTTGTATTTAGCTTAACATCCCAAACTTTTGCTGAAGTTTAATTTGCCAAGTTTCTCTTTCAAAGGTGTTTGCATCAGTTGGCCCACAATTGTCGAGTTAAACGCAGAATGGTCGCGTAATTGCTGTGCGTGAGAAGCAAAACGTTAAAATTTGAATCGAACTTGCCCCAGAATCTTTTATTAATGTAAAGACATTCTTCAAATGAAGATGGTGTGTAACGACTGTATATATAGACATCAAGAGCTAAGCTGCTGCAACTGAATAACAATTTTATTTAATCCTCGTCTAAGATCTTAAGGAAGGTCTGACCAATCTTAGTAGCGACATTTTTGCTAATTGGTGGACTCTACCAGGTTATTATTCGTTTTCGTCCCCTCGTGTTATTGGTTTTTTGGGATGTTGGAATCTGCTGGATTTTAATTGTGTTGTTAAACACTCTTAGCTAAGGCTTCTTGATATAAAGTCACTGCGCATTGAAACGAGTCCTCATGAGATGAAATTTAAGAGAGGCATTTGTTGATCGCGGCTGGAATTTACATAACAGGTATATTTACATAATTATGTACGCGCTGTGCTGGGATTGGATTAGAGAGTGGTCATTTTAACTTACTTTCTTAGCACGTCATGGTTACATGTCAACACGAATGCGTCACAAAACGTCAATTATCGACGCTAATTACACCTGACTGCGTAAACATTATTATTATTATTATTCATGTTTAAAACATCATGAGTTAATTGCTGCGGAGCGAGCGAGCCTTAAGCGGCATACTGCATAACCCGGACTCGGACTCGGTCCCGGACTCGGACTCGGGCTCGAACCCGGACTCGGACCCCGACTCGGACCCGGACTCGGACTCGGACCCGAACTCATGAAAAAATTCGTTACAAAAAGAATTTGTAGTTGCAGGGAAATATTTTTTAAGAATTACTATGGTGTTACAAACACAGTTTTCCAGCCAATTTGCAAACAATTTGTAAAAGTCTATAAGGCTTATATGTTCCTGATTGTTTTAGGCTCAACATTAAGCTTGGATCTGGCTATATAGCATGTAAATATTAAAGCCTTTCATACAAGATCTTCCATTAAAAATTAACAAAATGTTTATCAGGATAAACGAACGTGCCAGTGCAAAGAACTTTGGAGCCTTGCAATACATAAAAGCGCCGCCCAAAGCTTGTCAAGGTGTTGTGTTTCAACATATGGACGGTTAAAGTTTTTGTATCGCTAAACAGGCACTACGTTAGGTCTTTTTTCTGACACACGCATGCTGTAGATTTAATTTTTGCTGCATTAGGAATTTGTAAAACTTTGAAGTTGTCTTTCGCATTCTAACATGGTTCACTAATCTAAGATGCTGGGCATGGTAGACAACCTAAGTGGACTTATATAATTTGTATACACAATTTTAGATCTGACCAGAGAAATGCGACACTAGATTCCTAGCAGGAATCAATTCATTCCTAGCTGGTCTCTTCTGTTTTGTTGTAACCCCCCTAAGTATTTCCAGCTAACCATTATTAGGGATGCAGCGGAACTGATATTGTAAGTTCCGGCAGGAACCAGAACTGGCCGGAACTGAAGAAAATTTTCGGCCAGAACCGGAACTGAGTCTAGAAACCGTAAACTTACTTTTATGTCGTAAGTTCTCTCTGGGGTTAACATAGACTTTACTCACTTGTTTATACTCCTCATTATATACTTATTTATCCCACAACTAATTAAAATATTTGCAATGCATGCTACCTAGACAGAAAAGTTTTATTTTGCGCATAAAAGATCTTTTTCACCAGAGAATTTTGCACAGAAATGCAAAAAAACTTTTGCACATAATTACGAATCTAATCAGGTGGTCTGGGCTCAATTCAGTTGGTTACAGAGACTTAAAGTAGACTTAAAGTGGCTTGATAATATTGAATTCGGAAAACTCTGCGCAGATTTACATTTTTCTACTAATTTGTGCGGACTTTGCACAATATCTCCGACGTTTTTGTACTCCTAGGAATTTTGCGCTGATTTTCGGAATTACAAATTTTTTTGCGCAGGAAATTAATTTCCGCAAAAGGGAAACCTTTTCAGTCTGGCATGGTACTTACTTTTCTTTGAAGTCCCATTCTTTTATTTCTGTATCCTCCTCCTCTTTTTGCTGTAGAATGTGTGTGTATGCTTCTCGAACTGCTTGCTATAAAAGAAATATGTAGATATTGTGAACAATTCTTATGCACAACTACATTGATACAGCTTATTTCTATAAATTTTTCCCAGTTTATAATTGATATAATACATATACACAAAAAAATATTGAATATGATTTTTTTATAAAAGTGTCAAAAAATTTAGAATAAGAGTCGTATAGTTATTAACCACATCAATACCACTTTTTATATATAAAATAGCTTACTTAACTAATTGTTGTTCTCCTCAGCCATTTTCTTGCTTTGCTCTAAAATTTTTTCCTGGTTTTCCAGTATTTTTGTCAACAACTCTCTATTGGCTTTTAACTCTGTCAAGTTACAGGGATTTTTTCAGATAATATTTAAAGCTATTGTAAAAATTGGTACGCTAAACCGTACATGTGTCTACTGTGATTACTAAACTATATAAAATGAAAGGCAACTAAAAATGGCAACTTATTAACCTTAATTTTTGGGCATCTGAAAAGTAAACAGATTAAATTGAGCAATGTAACCAAAACTACCACTGTAAATTAGTATACAAAAAATTGAAATATATTTCTAATACTAAGGTCATATTTCTTAATAAAACTGCCACTAGACTGATTATTAATAATTAGAATAAACAAATCATAGTCATGTACTTCATGATTCTGTCAATCGTAAATATCTTGGGTGTTTACTTAATTTGGCAGATCTTCAAAACTTGTCTTGATCTATTTCTCTTTAAATACTTATTATTGAGTAGTGATGCCTCAAATATTGGCAAATAGTCACTACAGAAGCAAGTCAGCAAGTTATGCGAATAGTACATTCACTGACAACGCAGTATGATTAAGAATAAATATTGTTTGATATATATACCAAACAATGATACTTACTGTGACTTTCAATGTGCAAACTTTCATGTGTCCAGGGAACAGGTAACCATAAATGTATCGAGGTCCATAATAGTTAAATAGTATCTTGTTAAAAACATTCATGATACCACACATTACAGATTCTGTTATTTTATTTGTCATAGGATAATTGTCTGGTGGTAGTTAACTGATTTTTATACTCATTTGGAGTATTAGTGACTAAGGGGGCAGTGTATGGGCTTACATGCTCTAAAATATTAGGGCAAGTTTAATAGGCAAAAGAGATAAAACCCATGGATCTGACGTGCTAACATTTGAACTTGCAATTGCATCATATTCACTAATTCTTTTACAATTGAAAAGTGAGTCAGAGGCATGCATGCTAAACTTGCCATAAAAATGTCAGCACACACAACCAGCCACAATCCCACCCACATACCCACCCACATACAAAACATCAAATTGTGGTGAAAAAATCAATGACTTTCCATCCTTCTGTGCTTGAATAAATATAAATATGTAAACACCAGTAACACTTTCCTTTGAATCTAATTACAAATGAAACAAACTCAAATATTTTGCCAAGTTTTAGCAAAATGAAACAATTTTGTACGGGTCAATTACAGCTGTGCTTATCTCCTCGGGCCATCCTGCCATGGTGCATTCCATGCACAAAAGTTCGGATATCTCCGGCGTGGAGTTTCAAAAATCATAATATAATTTATAATAAAAGTCGGCGTACAATCACGAATCTTCGGCGTGAACTTTACACAGAATGCACCCTGGCCATCCTGGGGCTTTTGAGTCATAGGTATGTAATTAAATACTGGTGCCCTGCCAAGGGATGGGCACATAATTGACGTCAAATTGAAGTTTCTTGTGGTAAGTTAAGTATGGATACCTCCCCTGAATGAAACATGAAAACTAATGATAACATTTTTCATCATCCTCTTTTGGCATGCTGTGTCCATTGGTTTTATGTAAATGTAAACATTATATAGCATAAAAAAAACTGCATGAAAACTTTAACTAGGTTACCTGTAGTAGACACATTCGCAACATTTGAAGGAGAACGGACAGCAGTGAAACTTAATCTTCGACTTGAATTTGTGGCTACAATATCCTCATGAACAGTGTCTCCACTACCAACAGAATATCGATGTTTTTGAACCCCAGATACTGATGACTGCATTAACGTAGGCACCTGCTCCGAGCTCAGTGGAGTTCTTTTGCTTCTAAAAGCACTTTTTTTCAGCGTTACTCTTAAGAGGACATGGTGTAACCACGTCAACCGTTTCGTCTTCCACAAGGCTGGAATCATCACTTGAATTATCGTCATTTTCTTTATCACTACGGCTCATATCGATAGCGATTAGTAACCACGATCAATATACGGTTCGGTTTATCAACAAGATATGTTTCGAGAGCAAACAAAAGGATATTTCATATAAAATTATTAATATTTATGAACAACGCTTTTCTCGCTCCTACCAACTTGCAAAATGGCGACAAAATTAAAAACATAGAGGGGATATATGGGGACGTTTAGGAAAATAGACCGTAATATAAGTACATAAATTGTTACCTGAGCCAAAGAGTAGAGACTACAAAGAGGGACCACTTCATTAAAAAATAGGTACGCACAATGCGTACATGCGTCTACGTTACGTTATGGTGTGCTGGCAAGAAGGCGCAGAATCAGTGACAATGACAAAAAACAATATTCAAACAAAATATATATAATTTAAACAAAACAATAAAAAATACAGTTATTCAAAAACAGTGAATGGCCACGATACTACGACAGTACTTGTCAATTTTAAAAAGAAAAAGTTCAAAAATACAAATAAAGATAACATTTATATATACAGTATTGAAGATGAGTAAAATAATAAGTGACTGTTCTTTATGACTATATTTTGAGATGTGCTATGTATCTGTGTTGGTATATTTAATATATGATTTTTCACTTTCTAGTCAGCAGGCTCATTTATAATTTTTTCAAAGAGTGTTATCTATTTTGAATTAAGGATCCCACATCATCAAAATCCTTTCTTGATTTATCAGTGGGATCAACAATTGTTGATTATATTTACTCCATATACCACCATTAATATCCGTTATGGTACATTATGTGTTGCATGCTATATATGTCCTAGCTTTCTGTTATACTTTAACAATCAGTACCAAGACCAAGGTGTTTGTTTGACTGTCATTTTGTGTTGATTATCAAATGCCACTTGTCAAATTATTCCATAACATATACTGTAAATATCTCAAATGGAATATGTCCATCCATGTATATGTTAATGTTTGATTGTTTGTTTTCACATTATATGGCAAACGTCTGTGCTGTATTATTCAAGATATAGCAGCTAGTGCATTGTTTATTCTGCTGCATGGTCTTTCATTTATAATGCCTCACTAAGTTCCACACATGTGCCATTGAGTATTCCATATGACACAGCAACATAACTGTGAACATCATACTTAGTGTATTTCCATAACTGTAACATTAGGTGTAACCATACATGTGTGTTGAACGTTAGTTCACAAATCTAGATCGACAATGTCCCAAATAACTTTTAACGATATTGGTGCATCTGTTTTTTTTGTTTCACTGTTTTTTGTTTTCAAAGTCCCACCATGTTTCAGACATATGTAACTGAGTATTCAACATCACAGATAGCAACATAACTGTAACACCGTATCATTGGTTCTGTCCATACATGTTCATTGAATTTTAGTATTTTACATTGCTCCTTCTTTTTCTGGCTATCAACTAAAATAAAAAAGCAAGAAAACAATTGAAAGAAGCTCTGCTAAAAATTAAAGTGGTCAGGAACAAAATTTGAAACTAAAATAAACATGAAAATACATATATACCTGTTAATATAGTGAGTACCGGTATTCAATCTTTTGCATATATGGTTGGAATGTCCAATAATATGGACCAACCATACACTAAAGATATCACAACAATTACTATCAACACAGGTGGTTTACCGTACTGCAGGATCTAAAATATAGCAGTTAGATGATTAGTTTAAATTGCTTGGATTGTAACATTTTATATTTACATTGCCTTGTTATAATTGGGGGCACTACAGCTGAACTATCATTGCTGTTTCATTCTGTAGAAACGCAACAATTGTTTTTCAACTGTGAGCTGTACCTAGCTCATTAGCTGTAGGTCTATCTTTCTTGGCATGACATCCACATGGCTTTATGATCACTGCAGATCACATATGATGATCACTAAAGTATGTCTCTAACTTACCTGGGACAATTTCCACATTTTATACAATGCTGGTATATATATATATATATATAGGCAATTAGTGTTTGTTATCAGTTGTAGAATTGTCAACTAATTTTCTATAGCCATTGTCTCTGACCATGACATTATAAAGTGATTCCCTTTCCGCTTCAACCAACCAATTTACATTAAAATCTCCATTAAATACGCTATGACTGCTGTGATCGACAATGTGCTGCAATGCTGAAATTAATTTATATTTTTACCCTTGTTTGTAATTTGTATAGAATGCTCTGTAAGAATTGCGATTTTAAAGCAAATATCTAAATTTTATTATCCAAAACAAAACAAGTAAGAACTTATGAGAGCATACCTTTGTAAAATCCCAAAAAGAAAGCAAAGAAACACTTTACAAACCGCCAAATATTATTCAGCACTTTAAACGAACCGCCTTCCAACGAACAAAGCTCACTGCATTGAATTTGCAGCGCTACCATAAACTCCATACGTCATGAAATATATTGTCACAACTTCGGGGCATTGTCGGTAAAATTAAAATACTTTTAAGTGTTAGCGTTTATTTTGTAAGCTCGTGACGTCAAAAAACGTCATATTGGTTGACCAAACACAGCCAGTCACCCAGTCACCCAGTCACCCAGAATTTTCGCCTACATAGCTCTACGTTGCTATGCAACGTAGACGCAAAAAGCGTAAGGCGCTGTCGTGATAATTCATCATGGGCGCCATGTTCCTATCCAGTGCCCTAAACAGAAGCATTTCCCCCGGTATTAGTAGCCATTTTCAATATTTCCGGGGGAAACGAGCATGCAATATTCGTCATGGGCGCCATGTTCCTAGCCAGTGCCCTAAACAGAAGCATTTCCCCCCTGAAATATTAAAAATGGCTAGTAATACCGGGGGGAAATGCTTCTGTTTAGGGCACTGGCTAGGAACATGGCGCCCATGACGAATCATCACGACAGCACCTTACGCTTTTTTGACTGAAGTGGTCCCTCTTTGTAGTCTCTACTCTTTGCCTGAGCTTTGCGATGTAAGCATATGTCCATGTATGTCCCATAAGTTCCCACGAAATTGATTACATCATATTTACTATGATGATAGATGTCAACCTCGGTCCAAGGGTCTTCTCGGGTAACGGCCGATGGCAGCTGACGAAGACCCTGGTAAAATTCATTTCATCGCCAGTGAACTTTATATATATGGAAGGCTAACTTCAGTCAATTACGTAATCAAAAAGTGTAACACAAAATGGCGGAAATTGAAAGCATTTTTGGGCGTCATTTTCAGTCCCCTTACGTGCGCGGTCAAATATTTTTGCAAATTTTTGTTTGGTTTTCTGTGGCCGGAAAGTTTTTCGGAATGGGTTTTTTCCATTTTAAAACAGCAAGACAGGAATGAAATTGCATTCAATTCGCAATAACCTGATTTTTCTGCACATAGTCGATCTGCCTGCTGATTTTTTTCACTGTGTGTGAGTAAATCTGTATTTTTCATTGTGATTTAAACAAATACATTTCAAACTTTGTTTTGGTTTACGAGTACAAAATGTACTTATGAGTTTGGTTTACGAGTATAAATATTTTTGCATTGGATGTCTGTTATCCTTGTTTTTACGTTAATTGTGCATTCACGGCCAATTTTGCTGAAATAAGACTACCATTCAACGAAGTTGAAGGATTTGGAGATTTTTTCCGGGCGTCAAATGACAGTGAGTTTCGCATATTTCTTTGCATTTTTGTGAACTGATCACTTTAATTTAAGATGATCACTTTATAATAAGCTGTTACATAAGTTTTAAAAGCAGAATGAGTTGTTCTTTATTTAATAGCGGGTCGACTGTATGTTTTGTATTTTAGTCATCTCTGAAAACTACAACAGCCCAGGGCTATTTTGCACTCTTCCCGCTTTAATATCCCTTTTTTAAGTGAACCGAAATAAAATTTATACTCTCCCGCGACACACAAAAGCATTTAACTTTTTATTCAAAATTTACAGCAGTTTTGCTTCAAAATACTGTAAAAAAGTGAGAAAAATATAGATATTATTGTTGACCGCGCATGTTAGGGGTGCGCCGTTTTGATTCCGCCATTTTGTGTTACACTTTTTAAGCTGGAGTTAGCCTTCCATGTATAGAGTTCACTGTTCGTCGCCCCCAGATTTTGGGGGAAAAATCGCATGCGCAGTAAGGCTCAACGTATGCTGCTGATTAAAACAATGCTGGCGCTTACGATTTCTCAAACAAATTACAGATTGCTTGTTTATGATGTTAGAATACGCTCGATTTTCAAAATTTATCTATTAATTTCGTGAGATATGGCAAAATATGAATGTTCGTTTCTTTATTCACATCTAACCGCAACGATTATACGCTACGTGAAGACATATTCTCTTCGACAGTCGTCAAAGATGATGCAGCAGTATCCCGCTTTTAATACGATGAGTGAAGCAAAATGTTTTTAGTGAAAAACTTTACCATAACCTCAACTTAATGTCGATTTTCTAACGCAACGATTGCAACTCAAACAATAGTTTATGAGGAATAAACGGGTAAACTTTGTTTATGTTTTAAGATCAATGTTAATAGATAATAGAATGACTCATGACTGAACCTTTACCGGTCAGTGGCAAATGTTTAATACACCCATTGTTCGTTTTGTACCTATTTTGTTCAACTCCAGCAACTGTAGTCCATATAGTTAACAGTCAACAGTGTTCAAAAAGGTATCCACCGGATAGGATAGAAATTCAGACATAAAAACGACGTCTAAGATGAAAAAAGTAGTGTAATACACAACTTCATGTTGCCAACTGATGTCAGTGTCGCCACGAAGAATTACAAATTGCTGCTTCAATATCTACATTTTATGCATTAAATAACGTACGTATTTCGCTTAAATCGGTATGGGTGTAACTTTGAAGATCTTTTCCTCCGATAAGCCTAATAAACCATGTATTAATTGCGGTAGAGTCGAAAAATATTGTTATAAATAGACACAAGTGTTACACGTTCACTTTGTCGTTCATGTTTCTTTGTCGATTTCAGAATTCGTAAAATTGACCAATCACAGTGAAGCACAAAAGTTCTAAACATTTGCCACAGACCAGCCTTTATATATGTAAGTTTTTTTTATCATCGATTGTGTAACTTGTGTATGTTCATGATCAAACTAAATTCTACTTTACAATGTCCTATTTGTCAGCATTCTCTCCCCTGGCAGGTGGGTGTGATTGTGCATGCCAGCAAGTGGCTATCAAATTATCCAAAGAGTGTATTCCATAAGTGATTTTCTATAATTATAATTGTGTTGCAAATTCACTTGATCACATCCAAGAAGAGAAACCAAGTGTGAACTAAAATACAAAATAATCCTTTTGCATTTTACTTTAGTAGTGTATCAATATGTTTCACATTTTAATTGTATGGTTATGTTGATACAAAACATTTTTACTATGATGCTGTCCTTATTTTTTGTATAGGCTTTTTCCATGGTTATTTGAATCATTTGTTACAATGCAGTGAAAGTGGTCAATGCAAGTCATAAAGCTTTCAATTCAATAGGTCCACTGTAATCGATCAAGAATAGATGCCTATAAAATAACCATGTTGTCTATGCCAACATTTTTCAAAATTCATTAGCAAATTGTTTTTTGAAATTAAAATTATTTGAACAAAATGATTGTTGCTTTTGAACTAACTTTTTATGTTATATATGGTTTAATTTAATTGATTCAAATTCTTTTTAGCCAGGAAATGTCTGATCACATTCCTGGAATGATGCACACCTCAGCCCCAGCAAGTGTGGCAAGATAACAAAAATTCTGTCGGTTGATTGGGTATAAATTGTGTTCAATTTGAAATTTTTGCATATTGCAAACTTGTTCTGAACTTTAAATTCAATTTAATTTAAAATTAAGTAATCAATAGTAATAAGTTCTAAAGTAGTGCTGTTCAACAACATTCCCTTTGACTCCGATATTAGACCGACCTTGTTCCAAAGGTCATCTCGGTTAGTCTCTAGAATTGGTCCCAAAAATTGACTAGAAGGTTTACACCACATGAATATTAACTAAAATGAGACATTATATAATGATGCATGTACCATTATATAATGCCAGTAAAAATTTATTAGTTATAAAACTACTGATAATAAAACCAAGTGACAGTCAACATGTTGGACCACTGATACTGTTTTGTATTTTCCTTAATAATTATTAATGAGTCTTTTAAATACATTTGACTGATGTTAGTAATGGTTCAAACTTTGGACAAACTGAAATTAACTTTCAAATTAATGGAAAGGAGCTATATATCCTATATATTGTTAAACCTGCAATAATCGTGGAAAATTGTGGAAAAACTGAACTTGTAACATCAACTGTAAAACATGCTATTGATGTGAGCCATGTGACCATTTTTTACCAAGGTCTTCAAATATTGAATCTTCAATCAACATGATTGAAGACGAGTAAATGCAAGGCAATACAAAGCAATACAAAGCAATGTTTTTCATGGGTGGGTTTTCTGGGAGGGGGGTTAGCCCCCCAGCCCCTATTTTTCTTGCCCCCCTTTCAGAAAGTATTTAAAACTACTAGAATGTCATTTCACCCCCTGGTGCACTTTGGTTTGACATTTCAAAAATGTATCAAAAATGGCATATTGCATGCCTTGCAATATGGATTGCATGGCTTCCAAACCTGGAATTTTACTGTCAAGCTTAAGCCAATACTTTTTTGGTAATCTCAACATAATTTTATGTTGCTCTTCCGATACCTTCCTTACAAGATTCAGTTTTGGATCACTAGGGTTGGGTGTCAATTTCTTATGTGGATCTGATTGCATGCTGTGTCACAATTACTGGCACCATGAATCTAAGGTGTGCAAAATTCAGGCATTACCATACCATATCATGGACAGATTGTTAAATTAACTGAATTAATCCTTGTGCAGCACACAGAAAACTGTAAAATACACATATTTACATTTGGTTGTTGAGAAAGTTTTAAGTTTGAAGCTGATTTTCCAACTTACTGCCTACTTTTTTATATACTCCATCTAAAATGTGCACAATGTGTCAGCTAGAATTCTGATGGGTTGTGGTATCTTCACTTTAAAGTGGAGACTATATTTACAAATTCCAAAATTCTACCGGGAACGGTTGCAATTGAGAGGAATTTATCAACTTTACAGGTCTTCCAGCCGGAATCAAAGTATCATACCAGTGGTTGTGGGATGCTAGGGAACTGCTCTGTCCACCAAGCTATGGGCTAATGAGATATGGTGGTGCAGTGTGCATTAGGGTTGTAAGATTGTAATGCCTGTGAAATTGTGAATAGATATAGGTTGGTGTTTCTCTTGAGATTATGTTTATATAATATATATATATATATATATATATATATATATATATATATATATATATATATATATATATATATATATATATATATATATATATATATATATATATATATATATGTATATATATATATATATATATATATATATATATATATATATATATATATATATATATATATATATATATATATATATATATATATATATATATATATATATATATATATATATATATATATATATATATATATATATATATATATTTATATATATATATATATATATATATATATATATATATATATGTCGTATTGTGTTTTGCATTGATTTTTAATATTGTCATCACTCATTCTTCTTCGCCTCAATTGCCTGCCAAAAATGACGTAAAATACAAACAAAGTTTACCCATTTATTTCTCATAAAAAAAGAGTTGCAATCGTTACGTTAGAAAATCGACATTAAGTTGAGGTTATGATAAAGTTTTTCACTACAAACATTTTGCTTCACTCATCGTATTAAAAGCGGGATACTGCTGCATCATCGTTGACGACTGTCAAAAAGAATATGTCTTCACGTAGCGTATAATCGCTGCGGTTAGATGTGAATAAAGAAACGAAAATTCATATTTTGCCATATCTCACGAAATTAATAGATAAATTTTGAAAATCGAGCGTATTTTAACATCATAAACAAGCAATCTGTAATTTGTTTGAGAAATCGTAAGCGCCAGCATTGTTTTAATCAGCAGCATACGTTGAGCCTTACTGCGCATGCGATTTTTCCCCCAAAATCTGGGGGCGATGAAATGAATTTTACCAGGGTCTTCGTCAGCTGCCATCGGCCGTTACCCGAGAAGACCCTGGGACCGATGTTGGATAGATGTTATACTTAACAAATAGATTTCATTTTTGCGTGCGTCTGTACTGTAATAGATCACAGATGACGTCATAGCGTGTGAAGAACAAAAAAGCACGCACGAGACGCAGTCGAGTGCGTGACTTTTTGTTCTTCACACGCTATGGCGTCATCTGTGATCTATTACAGTACAGAAGCACAAAAAAATGAAATCTATTTCTTTTATATTATAATAAAGTTGGCAACAATATTGCGAAGACCCGCGAAATAAATTAGGTAAATTAGATCACGCCATCAGTTGACGTCATCCGTGCGTGTGTACCTTAATAACACACAGCTCGCGACCAAGGAAAATGCAAAATGAACACGTATTATTATATAAATGATATTTACTACAATAATTTAAAAAAAATAAATCTTTGAAGATTTATTTAAAAATAGAAAATAGCGAAGTGTAAAATAGTACATGGATAAGAAAAGAGCCAGAAAAATATGTCGAGGATGTAAGTTATCGTTTTCGTCGAGACACTTTTAGTCACAAAAAAGATAACTTCACCGGTAGTTCATGGTATTGTGAGAAACATAAAAAAACAGGGAAAGCATGTGTTTGATGACAAACATTTGCACGTGAGCAGCAGTGACGAAGAGCCTAATTTCGATGCAGAGTCTTTGAAAGCCACAATAGAGGAAAAACACGGAGGCTATGGAGAAGACGTCTATGACCATGATGAATTCGAAGTCAACGATTTTGGCACTAATTCAGTGCCTGATTGTTTGCTGGAATTTCAAGATTCACCACAAGCTTCACAAGATGAAGAGGATCAACTAGGAATGAAGATTATGATGAACAGTGGGAAGAAATAACAAGAGAGGAAGTTGAGAGAGATGTGAGTTTTTTACTGTTGAGTCCCCACACTGTTGTTAATAAAATGGATCTGTACCTTCATTTGCTTCTGGCAAGCCATGTGATGCCTGCCTGACTCAGCTGTGGAATGACTGCTAAAATTTTTAAAGGCAGTCTTTGAACTGATTGGCGAACAGTCTACGTTTATGAGTGCTTTAGCTGCAGCTTTGCCATCATCATTGTACTTACTATGGAGGTTTTTGAAAATTGATCGAGATAATTTTGTAAAATATGCTGTTTGTCCATCCTGCAATTCGCTATATGACATCAAGGATTGTATAGTATCTGAGAGAGGAGAACTGAAATCCAAAAAGTGTAAATTCGTTCGTTTCCCAAATCACCCTCAAAGATGGAGAAGAAAGCAGTGTGATGAGATTCGTATGAAGAGGGTGACTCTACAGAGTGGAAAGGTGGTTTTCTATCGAAGAAAAATATTTTCCTACAAGAGTGTCATACAATCCTTAAAAGGTCTTTTGCACCAAACTGGCTTTCAGGAACTATGTGAAGAATGGAGAAAACGATCCATACCTGAAGGTGTACTAACAGATGTGACTGATGGTCACATATGGAAAGAGTTCAAAGATTTCCTCAAAGATGCTGGACGTTATGGTTTGATGCTTAACTTTGACTTAAACATGGCAAATACTCAGTTGGTGTTTTTTATATAACTTTAATGAACCTGCCAAGGTCCATTCGTTTTAAACCTGAAAACGTTATATTAGTTGGTGTTGTTTCTCCTTCCTGGCTCATCATTAAACCCATTCCTCAAGCCACTTGTCAAAGACCTTCAAACTTTACGGAATGTAGGTGTCACGATACTACAACCATCTAGTCATAAAGATAATTCAAGGCTGCCTTACTTTGTGCTGCCTGTGATATCCCAGTGGCTAGAAAAGTTGTAGGATTTTTGAGTCACAGTGCCAATCGTGGATGCTCAAAATGTTTGAAAATATTTCCTGGTGGATTTGAAAAAAAAGCTATGGTGGCTTTGATAGGAGTCAGTGGGTTGACAGAACAGATGAAGATCACAAGCATAAATGTGAAGCACTTAAAACTTGCACTAACACTCAAGAAGAGCTGAATGCATTACAAACGGAATATGGCATTCTGCTTTCTGTGAACTTAGTTACTTCTCAGCCATTTGATTCACAATTATTGATCCCATGCATAACTTATATTTAGGTACTGCGAAACGCATGATTGAACTGTGGCTAGAGTTAAATATAATTTCAGAAAAGCGGCTAAAGGATATTCAGGCATGGGTCGATAGTGTACAAACAGCAAGCGATGTTGGTAGACTACCACATAAAATTGCCTCTTGTTTTGGTGGCTTTACAGCAGATCAATGGAAGAACTGGACGAACTTATTTTTCTATATTTGCTCTCCATGGCATTCTTCCAAAGGAGCATCTCGAATGTTGGAGATATTTTGTGCTGTCTTCGCGTTTATTGACATCTTGGATTTTGTATGTAGAGCAAATCAAACAAGCTGACCAACTACTCCATGCGTTTTGTACAACATTCGAAACACTTTATGGTGAGCAATATGTGACATCAAATATGCATATGCATGGTCACCTGAGAAGTACTCTACTTGACTATAGGCCAGTGTACAGTTTTTGTATCTGCGCAGCAGATACATTGCTATCGTCCTGTTAACTTAACTGTAACTCCTAGCCAATCAGCGATCTCGTAACTTTGTGCAACGAAAGTTTAGCCAATGGGTAATCATGTTTAAATAGCATTTTTGACCACTGAGCTTACAGGTTGCAAAATCGTTCGAGGGAACTCAACTGGAGTGAGATTCCCAATTTCCAACATGGCGATTTTTAATTTCAAGAAAGATTCAACGCCGATTGAAGTAAACAAGGACTGAAAGGGTAATTTATCAACATGTTTTCGTGACCAATTTATATTTCATTGACTACATAACCCATTACTATTTTATGACTGCATGATAAGGCAGAAATACGATGTGTAGGGTAATACGGGGCAATGAATATTTACGATTATTTGACGTTTGATTGCAATTTCTTAACCAAACACAGTGCGGGCTCAAAAACAATCATATGCAACATTTAGCAACGTGGTTTTGGGAAAGCGAACTCTTTATTTGGCGAAAATATTTTGAATTTTGTGGATTGTGGTGAAATCGGGCTAGCGAAATTAAGGTACGTTATTATGCGACTCTTTTACTGATTCTTTTCTTCTGTTAACTACATCGCAGTAACAAGTAAAACGTCGTTTGTTTACTATGTATTAATCAAATGCTCTTTCATGTCACATGTGTATTTTCAACATTCTATCGCTGATTTTAGTCATTCGGGCCCACAAATTCACCAAAGTGCTTTGGGGCTAAATCAGACAGCAGAACTCTCTGACAGAAATATGTATTTCCATGAGCTTCTGTGCATTATTGTTGTTGATTTAGTTGTGTTGAACACTTGAATATCTTACATTTTAACATTTAAGTGTGGTGGCCACAATTTTGTTGAGCTATTTTTATTGTAGGATGCATATTTGGGTCAAAAATATGTTTTTCATGACAACAAACCCCATGAAACCATCCCAATCCTAGTTGTGTGCCTGATTTCCTCACAATTAAACAGTCCATCTCCATGTTTTTATGCAACTTATAAGTAGGTCTAAATGTATAAAGACATTTGCAGGGTGTTAGCTAGCCCATATAGTGTACGTTTGACGGACTCTTCCCAATTGAGATAACTAAGGAACTTTCCCAATCAGAAGTGGGAAGTTTCTATTTTATAAGATTAATGTGACTGTGTATATTTTTGTTTACTTTTATCATTATCTATATTATAAAGAAAACACTGTAAATAAGAACAACATTTTCCCAATTTACCAAAAGCGGACTTAACTTTGGTTTTCCAGCTAACACCCTGATTTGTGTAATTGGTTTACCTAAATTGGCCTTTCCCAGCCTGAAACAAGTATTTAATTCTTAATTATAGAATGGTCTGAAACTACAAGAGAAAGACTGAGCGGGCTAATTGGTCTGAAGACCAAATGAAGCTTGCAATTTCTGCAGTTCAGAAAAAAGAAATGTCCTTACGCCAAGCTGCTGCTGCCTACAGTGTGCCCAAAGATTCTTTAAACCGCAGAGTAAAGGGTAAGCTCAAGAGTTTGTCAGAGGAAGAGATACACAAAAATGTGTTGGGACGGTATCGTGCCATTCTGTCGCATGAACAAGAGAAAGAACTTGAGGACTATATAATTAAGATGGATGCAGCATTCTATGGTCTGTCAATTAATGACATAAGGACTGTAGTGTTTGAATATTGCCAGAAAAATAACATTAAAAACAATTTCAATTCAGACAATAAAATGGATGGACGTGACTTTGTGGCAGGGTTTCTTAAGCGCCATCCCAGATTATCTCTTCGGAAGCCGGAGGCTGTATCAATCAATCGTGTGTTTGGCCTGAACAGAACATCCATAAATATTTACTTTGACAATTTGAAAACTGTGTTGGACCAATACCAGTTTCAACCACATGAAATATTCAATTGCGATGAAAGTGGTTTGACATGTGTCCACAAGCCTGTAAAAGTCATAGCTCCGAAAGGAAAGCGGTGTGTCTCGTCTGCAACCAGTGCCGAGTGTGGTCAAACAACAACAATTCTGATTGGATGCAGTGCTTCTGGTGTGTATGTTCCGCCAATGATGATTTTCAAGAGAAAGCGAAACAAGCCAGAACTGGTTGATCATGCTCCAGTTGGGACCATTGGTCGGTGTTCTCCCAATGGCTGGATTGATACTGATCTATTTCTGGAGTACCTGAAGCACTTTGTAGCTCATACCAAATGTTCCAAAGGTTCACCAGTCCTGTTGATCCTGGATGGCCATAAAACCCACACAAAGAGTGTCGCCAGCATCGATTATGCTCATGACAATGGTGTTGTCCTTCTTTCCCTGCCACCACATACATCCCACAAGCTTCAGCCACTGGACAGAAGCTTTTTTAAGCCACTAAAGGCTGCTTTCAATGCCACCTGTTCAACCTGGTTGACACAGCATCCTGGCCGCAGAATAACCGTTGACCAACTTGGAGAGTTGTTCAATGCTGCCTACCTTAAAGCTGCCACCGTTGAAAATGCAGTTTCCGGCTTCAAGTGTACTGGGATTGTTCCAGTTAACCCAGATATTTTGCCTGCATCCAATTTTTTGGATGACCCACGAGGAGATGTGCAACCATCCTCAGATGAGCAGTCCCCAATCAATGTTGCTTCACCAAATGCCAGCCAAAGTAACAATGTCGCACGGATATCAACAATGCCCACAACACCAGAATCCCACCATGTGCCTGACGAAACAGAACCACAGTCAGCCGATGTCAGCTTCTGTGGTATACAGAATGTCCCCAGCATCCCAGAGAAGCGAAAATCGAAGCGGTCTGAAGAGTCTCAAATTGTGACCAGCTCTCCATACAAACAGTCTCTTTTGGACCACATTGCAGAACAAAACACCAAGCCAAAGAAAAAATGTTCTGCCAATCCCAAAAGGGCCAAGAAAGCTAAGGTTGCTCCAAAGAGTAAGACAACTGTTCCAGCAGGTACAGGGAGTGAGGACAATGCCCAATGTCCGATGTGTGACGGATTTTGGAGTGAATCCTTGCCAGGAGAGGAGTGGGTTCAGTGCTCGATGTGTGAAAACTGGTTGCATGAAGAGTGCTGCACAAATGTAACACCATCGAGTGCAACTTGTGACATATGCATGTAAGGGAATAAACATTTTCTGATAATTTGTAGTTAGAATTAGTTTTTAATATAAATTTACAATGTATTTTTCTGACAGTTGTCAATATAACATAGCTGTCTCATTTTGCCCCAATGTCATGGGGCAAAATGAGACAAAGACCACTTTTTGTTTTCGTCGCATGGCAGCAAGAATATTTAATGTAACTGTTACATTTTTTGCCATATATCTGCCTTGACCTCAAGTAATGCATTAAGGTTAAAAAGAGCATTTGAATATGTTACACGGCTTTTTTATTACACTTAGAATCCTTAAGCGTCTCGTTTTGCCCCGCATTACGCCGAAGTTGCGCCAAAGCAGAAGTTGTCCACGCCGCACTTCATTAATCAAGCAAATAAACTGTCAAATATGTCGCCAGTGACTGAGTCACCAAGTGTTAGCAAAAGGATCTAATGTAAAATGCTAACCAATTAAACTTAGATTTAAACTACAAGTTTCCCAAATTTATTATAATATAATAGCTACACAAGCGATTAAGTGTAAAGCTTTGTATTCTTAATGTGGCTTTGACAATAATTTCCATTGGCAATAAATGTCAAATTGACATCAGTAAACGAGTATAAAATCATTTGTAATAATTGTAAATAACGCCGTCACGCCAACATTTACGCCATGTAAAGCAAAATAAAGTTGTGCCACCACGCCAAGGAAGCAAACTGTACGCCGCTACGCCAAGAAGTAACTCAATCTCACGCGGAAGATCTTCGCGATTTACAACATGGAATGCACCCTGGCTGTGTGCCACACTCGCTGTGTGTTCAATTATAAATGATTTATAACCAAGTGTTCAAATTTGAGCATGTCTTTTATTGGTAATATGATTCATGGATTTTCATATAAATAAGTTGTCAAATTTGATGATTACCTAGTTCATTTTGCAAACTTTTTAACGCGTTTGTTTACGTTTATAACTGCACGTTTTCTATGTGTAACTTTTAGTTATCGCGAATCGAAATTTATTTTTCTAAATAAAGAACTTGCAATACTTTACAAAACGACTCATTTATGCGCGTGCCGGTTTTAATTTTTTTTTTGACTTCTTTGAGTTTTATAGTTTTTTTATGATTTTTTTCCGTTTTGTAACGTATTCGTCGTTCTCTATTTGCGAAAAATTCGATTCGCGATAAATGACGTGTATTATCTCCACCTGTGGTAACGAATTTTTATGCCGTTACGCCGTTTTCTCGTTACGCATTACGCTGTTACGCTGTTTACTAATACACCTGCTATTATTAGAAGTGCGCATGATGTTTCATGAAACTGACATCGGTAATTACTAGTGTATTTTTGGCTTTTCCGTCACGACGAAAAACATGCTGTCGAGCATGCAGCAAATTTTGAACGACATGCTCTGGACCAACCAAATATCTCTCCTCAGCATCTTGTTTCCGGTAAAACGCCCCAGACATTTATAATGCACCCAGGTTGGTCGATTACATAAATACTGAAACAGATTCAATGAGCAAGGCGAGGTTTTACTTTAAATGTTTGTTAATATGAGTTCACCGAAAAAGGTTGCAAGTCCCATAATTGGGTATGTTCATAACTTGTCAAATTTAAAACAGGGCAAAAAGACCCGTTGGTGCGACATGCAGCTTCAACTAAAGGGAGATGTGAGAAAGAGAGTCGTTTGCTTCTCGAAAGCCAAGCGCGATATCTTCGAGGCGAAGCAACAGACACTTTCCGCTGTAAAAATAAGTAATTATGTCGTAAGCAAAGGCCTGACGGGCGACAGCGAAGAGATTCTAGTTAACGATATGACCAATGTGGTTGCAGCAGGCCCTTCAGAATACAGTTTCCAGTACATCCCTGACCAGCAACCAGAGATCGTTTCTTTAAATGAGGTTCGACGCAGCATCGAGATCGGCGAGAAAGTAACTATAAAAGGAAGAATAAAGAAAGGCGAAAACCCCGAATGTGTTGGCGCCAGAAATCTTCAAATGCTCAGAAGTGTAATATTTGATGGAACAGACAATTTGTATATAACGCTTTGGGAGAGCGAAATCGAAAGTGTTTCCGAGGGAACAGTCTACGTCGTGAGTAACGTGAATGTGAAGATGAACGACCTTGTTAAAATACTGTCAACCACTCCGCAGACAATTTTCACAGAGGTTGGTGGTGATGAGCTGGAGGACCTCGATGATTCTGTCGCTATTCAGATGCTAGAAGAATCCGGTGAAACCACTGTACTTGCACAAGCCTTCAGATCAGTCGATGCGGATAAGTATCGTTGTTGTGTCCACTGTTCAAAAAAGCTCACCCCTGGTCTTGAAACAAAAGTTGTTAAATGCACCAGGTGCTATCGTAGAATGCGTCTTCAGGACTGCGAACTGAACGTTTCTTGTCGAGTTACCATCGTGGTCGGTGACGACCAATTACAACTATCCATGTTTGCAAATGTTCTGTCAACATTGCTAGATGCAGAGAATGTCGGTGAACTGTCCGAAGATGTCATAGCCGAGAAACTATTAGATTTAGAAGACATCCACATCAAATATAAGGACGACATTATATTATCCGCCTCTAAAGTGTAAGCATTGTAATTGAACACATTATTTGAACATATTGTTTTTTCTTTAAATGTCACTTCACATGAAGTACAGAACTTAATATTTTGTTGCGTTGACATTTGTTGTAAGGGTTGATCTATTTATGGAACATTGACCGCTTTTAAATAACACAGGCTTAAGTAAGAGATTACAGTAATTTTGTGGCTACATTGTGTTATTCATATTGTTTTGGGATATTTGTATTAGATATAAAAGGGTAGATACGAAATTATTGCTCTCGTGCTGTATTGATCATGGAATGCAACTCTCTTCACAAGCTGCATTTTTTTACCTAGATGAACTAAAATATAGATTAGAAGGTAGTATTAGTGATAAACAACATTACATATCCCAGAGAAAACTATTGTTGTCAGGAGATATTGAATTAAATCCTGGTCCAGTTCAAAACAGCATTCTTACTAGTCGGTCGTCAAATGTTCTGTTAGAACAAAGGTTGGGATGCTTTCAGTTAAGACCATTTGATGTTGGTGTTGATGGCGACTGTTTCTTTCGAGCAGTGTCTCATCAGTTATATGGTAACCCTGAGCGCCACTTAGAAGTTAGAGCAGCCGGTATCGCATATATGCGAGATAATCCCGAGAGATTCATTGAATGTAATGCCGGAAACTCTTGGTTAGAATATCTTAATACTATGTCCATGCAAGGAACGTGGACTGATGCTATCATTATACAAGCAGTGGCTGACAAGCTGAAATTAAAACTCATTATTGCAGAAACAGATGAACGGTTTAGTGAGTACAGTATAGTGCAAGCGGTATCGTCAACACAGCAACTAACTGATATTTATTTGGGTCATATAGATGAGTATCATTATGTATCAACATTACCATACTCTTCTATGCTAGTTTTCTGTCGTAACGAGGTAAATATTCAACAAATATTAGATACTAGTAAAAGTGTGAAGATAAATGAAACTGTCAGCAAGAGAAACAATGTCAATGATGAGAATGTGTGTGCCAATCAGCGAACGCAGATCAGAAATTCTAAGCAAACGAAAAACCAATTCATGAAACAATACAGAAAAGAGCCAAGTAGTAAGAGTTTGCAGCCCTCAAAACAGAATCCTGAGTTTAAGGAAAGACGAAAACAGTACATAAAACAATACAGGAAACGAAAACAAGCTAGTGAGGATTTCCAATCCTCAACGATGAGCTCCAAATCTAAGGAAAAACGAACACAGTACATGAAAGAATACATGAAAAGAAAACCAGCTAGTCAGAGTCTAGAATCTAAGAATAAGAGAAAACAGTACATGAAAGAATATATGAAAGAAAAACGTACTAAACGTGAATCAACACAAACTTTAATATCTAAATTTCACGAAACTGTCTCACAAGGTCCTCTATATATTTGCACTTGTTGTGACCAATTATGGTATAAACATAGCGTTATGCCAGCCACAACACTTAAAAAAAATAACCCCGATGTCCACAAGAGACTTTTAAATAAAGTAAGTGTTAACAATGTTGAGTGGTTGTGTCAAACATGTAATAAACACTTAAAAAAGAATAAGGTGCCTCCTTGTGCTATCATAAATGGGATGCAGTTTCCAAAAAAGCCTTCATTTTATGATTTAAATGAATTAGAATCTAGATTGCTAGCTCCAAGACTTGCCTTTCAAAAACTGATGCAGGCTCCTAGAGGTAAACAATTAAAAATCAACGGAAACATTGTTAATGTTCCTGCAGATATTGCTAATACAGTCAGCATGTTACCAAGGTTGCCAAATGAAACTGGTACTATTAAAGTGAACCTTAAGAGAAGATTACAATACAAAAGTTTAGCTTTGTCACTTAATGTAAGACCACAAAAAGTTGCAGAAGCTGCCAAATGGCTTGTGAATAATGGTAACCTTTATAAAGAGGAAGGTATAAGTTTCAATGACACTTGCACAGGATGAAAAATCGGATTTGCACTCACATTGGCACCCGGTGCCAAAATGCGAATGCCGCGAATGCAACACATTTGCTATAGTGCGAATTTATGTGCAAATGTGATCAACCACTTAAAATGCATTAAATGCTCTGTTTAAAAATCATTTTTGTGAGACCATGATTGAAAGACAAAATCATATGAAGTGTAGTGAAATATCGACACATTAGTCATCCGATATCTTTTAACTGACATCGCTTGAAACATTTGCACATGAATTTGCACCATAGCAAATGTGTTGCATTCGCGGCATTTGCATTTTGGCACCGGGTGCCAATGCGAGGGAAATATGATTTTTCATCCTGTGTTGGCTTGAAGGTAATTCAGTTGTTTTGAGTGACGGTGGTCATGATAATGATGAACTTACAGAGGATTCACCAGATACAATTGACTGTAATACAGACAATGTGAGTTGTGACACACACTTTAATAAGACTCAGCAAACACATGATGATGACGAGGATCAATGGAGTGAAGATGAGGTAGAAATACCTGCTGGAGTTACTGACACTATGTTGACAGCTCCAGACTTTGTCACTGATAATGAACGTCAGTGCATTTTAAATATTGCACCTGGGGAAGGCAATAGACCTATAAGTATATTTAGAGACAAATACTCTGAAGAATTAGCATATCCCGGTATATTTCTAGGACAGAAGCGTCCTGACAATACAAGTAGACTAACTGATGTCCATTATAGCGAGATTTGCAAGTCAGAATTAAGAAGGTCAGACCGAAGGGCAGCAATGTGTGTTGAAAATATCTTTTTCAAAACAAAGAAACTGCAAATGAAAATTTTACTGGGGCAATCACGGATTGCTTTAAGAAAATGTCAACGAAGTAATCGCACAATAACTGCAGGTCAACTAAAACAACCTGGCGCGATAGATATCATGATTCAACATGATGAAGGATTTAAATTTCTGAGAGCCTTGAGAGGTTCACCTCCATATTTTGAAAAAGCAAAAAAGGACATAATTGCAATGATCAGGCAGTTAGGACCTGCTTCATTATTCTGCAGTTTTTCTTCTGCAGAAACACAATGGATTCATTTACTAAGAATCCTTGGTAAACTTGTTGATAGCAAAGAATATACTGATACCGAACTTGAAAACCTCAATTGGGAAGAAAAAAGCAGATTAATTCAAAGTGACCCAGTAACATGTGCCAGACACTTTGACTATCAAATAAATCAGTTTATACAAAACTTTCTTTTAAGTACAGCAGCACCTCTCGGAAAAATTGCAGACTGGTTTTACAGGGTTGAATATCAGCAGAGAGGATCACCTCATATTCATATGCTGATATGGCTGGAAAGAGCTCCTACATTTGGTGAAGATTTTGATGGCGATGTTGTTTCATTTATCGACAAAATAATCACATGCGAAAAACCAAATGATAATCCAGAGCTACTTGCCCTCGTAAATAGACAAGTTCATCGTCATTCTCACACTTGTCGGAAGAAATCAAAAACTGTTTGTCGATTCAATTACCCACAACCACCTATGAGGTCAACTAAAATCCTTTATCCATTTGATGAAGATCATAACGAACTTGAGCGTCATAAAGAAACTTGGAACTTTGTAAAGAAATATCTGAATGATATGAAAGAGGGTGAGAACATTACATTTGACCAATTGTTGGTAAATCTTAGACTCACTGAACAAAACTATTTACTGGCCCTTCGATCTAGCCTTAGGGCACCAACCATATTCCTAAAACGAAAACCTAATGAACTGAGGATCAATAATTATAACTCGGCATGTCTCAGTGCAAGGCGTGCAAATATGGACATTCAATTTGTTCTTGATGTATATGCATGTGCAATATACATTGTATCGTATATATCAAAAGCTCAAAAAGGTATGAGTGAGCTGTTGAGAACCGCTTGTGAAGAAGCAAGGAGAGGTAATTCCAGTATCAAACAGCAAGTCAGAGATATTGGAAATAAGTTTTTAAATAATGTTGAAATAAGTGCACAAGAGGCAGTCTACATAGCACTGCAACTTCCAATGAGAAAATCATCTCGTCAAGTGGTGTTTATAAATACTTCACCCCCAGAGGATAGAGTACAACTACTCAAACCTTTGCAAGAAATTCGGGATTTGGAAGATGAATCTGACGAAATTTATGCATCTGGTTTAATAAAGCGTTACATAAAACGACCAGCAAATTTAGAAAGTCTGTCCCTTGCTGATTGGGCTGCATGGTACGACTCACATGGTACGTCTTATATCAAGCCATGTAATGAGCTGGACATTGACAATTATCCACTTGAGACCAATACTGATGATAATGGTGATGATAATGTAGACAAAGAAATTGAACAAAAAAATAAGAAAAGGTCTAAAGCCAGAATAATTCGAAGTGTCTGTTTCAACAAGGATGTCGACTCTGAAAAGCATTATCGCGAGCTAATCATGTTGTTCACATCATGGAGAAATGAGACGACAGATTTGTTGAGAAATTATTATTCATATCAAGAACACTATTTACAAGTAAAAAATGTAATAGATGAGCAAATGAAGCTGTATGCTATGTGTAGTGATGACCTGAATGAAATACAAGATCAGCTCAACAATATGGCCGAAGATGATGATAATTATGACCTAGTTGCCCCGGGAACACAAAATATTGAACTTCAAGATGAATTAGAAGGTACACAAGACCTTCATCCAGACTTTAATGAAAACTATGACCTGTCTGGTGATCTTGGAATACCTTCAACTGCATCAACTACTGAGCAGCTAATATTACATGAAGAACAAGATAATGTTTATAGAGGAATGGTACAGAAACTAAATAAAGAACAGAAAGAATTTTTCTACCATGTTTTACATCTTATTAAAACCTCTGCCAACCCATTCTACTGCTTTCTTAGTGGAGGAGCAGGAGTGGGAAAGTCGCATCTAACTAAGTTTCTTTACCAAGCAGCACTTAAGTATTACAATACAAGAGCTGGTGACAATTTTCATCTGGTTAAAATATTAATGCTTGCGCCAACTGGCAAAGCAGCTTACAACATTAAAGGTAACACAGTACATAGTGCACTTGCAATACCTGCATGTCAGTCATTAAAAAATTACAAACATCTTGACTCAAGCAGGCTGAACACCTTAAGATGTGAACTAGAAGGTTTAAAACTAATATTTTTGGACGAGATCTCTATGGTTGGTAGTGCAATGTTTAATGTTCAAATAAATAACAGATTAAAAGATATCAAAGGAAGCAAACAAGACTTTGGTGGTGTTAGCATAGTTGCCATTGGTGATCTTTTACAGCTAGAACCAGTAATGGATAAGTATATTTTCAAGAACCCAGAAAATTCAGAATATGCTGTTCTTGCTCCAAATAAATGGCAAGATAACTTCAATATGTTTGAATTGAAAGAAATAATGAGACAAAAGGAAAGCAAAATATTTGCTGAAATATTGAATAGACTTAGAGAAGGGAAGCATACCAATGAGGACATTATGAAGCTCAAAGAACGATTGATAGTAGAAAATAGCATTGACGATCCTATGGATGTGCCTCATTTGTTCATACAAAATCAAAAAGTAAATGAATTCAATAAAAGAGTGCACAATGCAGCAACTGGTGAAAAGTTCTCCATTAAAGCAGTGGACAGCGTTATTGGAGCTAACTCTGCTCAACTTCGTGATAGAATTTTGAGTCAAATACCAGATGATCCACGGAAAACAAAACAAATCGCTGGAAATCTTCATTTGTCTGTTGGGGAAAGAACAGAGATAGCTTGTAATGTACGAACTGATGATGGAATGACTAATGGTGCTGGTAATATCATTAAAAAGATACAATTAAATCATAAAGATAAACCATCAGGTATAATATGGGTACAGTTTGACCATCCGGATGTTGGAGAAAAAATCAGACATGAAAATAGAAATCTTTATGTACAAGGTATTGAGTCAACATGGACTCCAATAAAACCAATCACTACTCAATTTGGTGTTGGTAGAAACCAAACTGCACAAGTTGTTAGAAAACAGTTTCCTCTTAGACCTGCTGCAGCTAAGACAATACATCGATCACAAGGTGACACTGAGCAAAAAATTGTTGTAAATTTCAGCACTAGAAGAGCAGTCCCCCACATACATTATGTTGGTTTAAGCAGAGTAACGACCATAGAAGGTTTATACATCACTGATCTTTGTGAAGAAAAAATAGCTGTTAATCCTCATGTGATAGCAGAAATGGAATTGTTGAGGAATAAGCGTAAACTGAAACTTAGTGTTACTCCTATTTATAAGACAAATCAAGTGACCTTTAAAATATGCTATCTAAATGCACGGTCATTACACAAACACATTGACGATGTTCGACATGGTTTAAATTTTACAAACACTGACATCAATATTTTTTCAGAAACTCGATGTCTTACGTCAGATAATGATATTACGTATGACATAGATGGTTACAGTTTGTTTAGAAATGACAGTCAATCTTTGACTTCCAGACCTTTTGGCGGAATGGCAGTATTTAGCCGAGTTGAATTCTTGCCTGGATATCCATGTTGTCGTAATGTGAATGGTATTGAGATAACTATTATGAAAGTAATGATTTTGCCACACGTTACCATTGTTGGAATATATAGATCACCCAAGATTCCACTGCAACACTTGTTAGAAGCTTTATCTCAGCTTCTGATCTCATTAAATTCTCATTTTAACATTTTCATGGGTGATTTTAATATAAATTGGTTCGATGAAATCATTAGAAGGCCTTTATATAACTTTTTTATTAACGACAATAACTATAGACAGCTAGTTTCTAGTTTCACTACAGATAACCAGACATTAATAGATCACATTTATACAAATTTACCAGAGTCACAAGCTAGTTCACACATTTTGGAAACTTATTTCTCAGACCATAAAGCAGTATGTGCGTTAATCAATTGTTTTCAATAGAACAAATATCTTAATCCTAACCCTAGGTTATCTTCCAATAAGTAAGGTTACATTTCGACATAATAAGCATACACTTTGTGCATACACTTACTGTCAGGCATCAAATTTAATCTTGATATACTACAATATAGGGACGTATTTCATGACAGCATGTACTCAGTATATACTGACTTGCACTTCAGTTTTATGAATGTTACGACAATATAATGTTGATCCCTTCTATGTTCTTATTGGATTTCATGGATGCTTTGAAAATTAGATAAAGCGAGCGCATAGGCATAAAATAATTTTCTATCAATGATCATTTATTACACCTATACAGTTATTTCTACTGTATTAACGATTTTCAAAAATTTTTCCTCTTGTTATCACGATAATGCGCTACACATACAGCAAAATATTGCGACGAACGTTTTCTTTGTTACAATGGAGATATGTCAATCAATTTTCTAAGCATTTTTTCCGAACTCAATTGTTTTGCGTACGCGCAGATACATGTACGCGTCGCGTACCTATTTTTATCTTTTTAGTAATGAACGACATAATGGAATTCTAGGGAACTTTCCGACAAATCAAAAGTCCAATGAAGTCCAACTTATGCGAAGATTTTTGCGGGACAATATAATCACTAGTATGGAACTACCTGATGAATATGGTGAAAAATTAGGACCATTTCTTAGCCGTACGAGGAATACAAGTGGCTGTTTAAATGTGACAATGTCAGATGCTCCTGCTATTCTACATGTACTCGATTATGCTACATTGCCGATAAATGAAGCTCTTGATTGGGAATGTGACTTAAAAATCTTTAAACTGCTACTTCCAAAGCAAAAATGCATGTTTACTGAAGATGAATATCATGAACTACTAAACGTTTACAAGGTTTTATATCCAAATATCACTACAGAATTGGAAGAAAAACAGCTGGCAAGATCATTTTGGAAGTACAAAAGTTGCGAATTTGGTGGAGAATATCTTGGTTCAACTACAGCGTCTACAACAGAGCTTTAGCATCGTGGGTTGGTCGCGGAGGTGAAATTGATATCAATGCCTGCAAACGTCCTTGTCAAGAAAAGTTCTATATTCTGCATTATCTTGTTCTAAACAAAGTCCCCAAACCACACATGTTTGTCGAGGTAAAATAGTTTCAGTGTTTACCCGATGACTTCCGTTGCTCGTATGGAAAACCAGTGGAACTATGGAGTGCGTCATCATTTGATATGGGAGGTCCTTCATCGTATATGCCAGTTCAACGAATTTCTTGCAAATTTGTTGCTGGTCATGCACAACATAAACGTCTTGGCAAAATTATGTATGTTATCCCAAGGAATGGAATGGTTGCGTGTGACTCACAATCTTAATTAGAATGGTCGTTTATAAAAAAGTAACGAGATACACGCATTTCAAATAACTTGCACTTTGTTGTAGAAATTCTTAATTACATATCTAAATTTGGAATAATGGCCGTGACAGTGATGAAATTAATACTAAGCAAGGAAATTTATACTGGCGCGCTGACTTTAAGGAGGTGTTACACTTTGCAACTTGTCTCGCAACGAGAATGTAGTTTAAAAATGGGAGTTTCATGATCAAGGGATGTTACACTGTGCAACGTTTCTTGCAACGCAATCTCAGCAGACTGGGATCTATTTTTAAACAGCGAGTTTTTATTGGCTGCTCAACAGAAATATATATTGCGAGACAAGTTGCAAGAGGGATGTTACACTGTTCTATGGCTAGAAAATGCGTTGCAGCGTTGCTACAGTCGTTGCGAAAATAGAACTTGATTCTATTTCATGCAATGTTTCTTGCAACAAAAATGTTACGTGACTTTATGATTGCGAGGCATATTACACCTCGCAATTTCGCTTGCAACATGTGTCTCAAGAACATTGCGAAACAAGAAACTGTAAAACACTAATTAAATATTGATTTCTGTTGTTTTCTTCTTCATGAATTATGTTGCAAGTATAAGTTTGAAAATACGCTAATTTAAATGTCGAATTTTATTACATTTACTACAACTTTATGGAATTTTGATTCGACAATTTGTTAAAAATTTACTCCGAAAGGAAATCTTCTCAAATCTCAAATTTTTGAAAATTTAGGGTCATGCACGTAAATGACAAATCTCGTATTTAATTGCATAAAATTTTAGTAAATTTCGAAACCTGGCGTTTACTTATCAATTTATGGTTTACCATAAAGTACACTAAATTCGTTTTTTCACGCCGTTGTAGATAATTTTAATTTACACTTTTGCACAACTTCATTTGCTTCAGCTAAATAGCCTGGGATATCTTGACATGGTGGTACAGCATATTCTATCACTGGTCGAATTGCGGTTAAATAAACGTTTAAGATGTTATCATTTTCGATTCCAGCTCTACGAAATACCCTCAAGGAGTACAATTTCTTACGGGCTTTGTTAAAAAGATATTCAACATGACAGTTCCGTTTTGAGTTATCACTTTTAATGACACCACCAAAAATCTTTTAAGTCCTGACTTGTTCTAAATCATGGCCACCTAATTGTAAAGGTCTAGTAAGTAGTATATAGCAACTTGCTCCGCCCATGACGTCATCATTTCTTAATTAATTCAGCCTGACGTTAATTTATTCGCCATTCCGGCTCGAACGCTGATGTTTGTTTATCTACAATTTGTACATTATTTCTCATTATTTCGCTTATAACAACTTCAGTTTTTCTCACTACTTCGCCGGATACCGTTTATCTACAGTTTGTGTTTACAGTTTTCTTTATATTTCTCACTCATCGCTGTTATAAACGTTTGTTTTATATCTATAGTTTTCGTGTCTGTCTACTATAAATATACTGTTTGTTTTATATCTATAGTTTTCGTGTCTGTCTACTATAAATATACTGTTTGTTTATCCACAGTTTTCGTTTATTTCTGAGCTGCAGTTTTCATTTCTACGAGTTCGCTTGTACCGTTTATCGAGTGGTTTGTAGTATGGCTTTTAGTCTCTTTTCGGCTAATTCACAGAGCCGTTTTACAGCTTTGCTTGTCACTTCATTGCCGGTTGTTCGGTTGTGTATTAACAACAGCAGATTAATTAGTTTATTTTTGATCGACCAACTCACAGTTGTTTGTTGTCTAGCATTTTTGGTTAGCATTTTAGTCCACGCACTTTCATATTACATTACGAGATCTACCGTAACAATTAGCACTTCAATATGTGTATATATCGCGCGGTTTGAGTGCAAGTTGGTAAAGAAAACAAGTGAGTGCGCTCGGCAAGCTTGTTATTGTCAAGTGCGTGTGGAAGTACCCGAGAGCTAAGGTATGTTTGATCTTTGCATTACGTGTATTGCAAGTGAGTTTGCAGTGCCCTTGTGGCTGCACCTGCGAAGGAAGAACTGAGGTGCCCCTTGGGAAAGTCTAGCAATGAACTTTGTGTAGTGGTTGTACAAACTTTATACCTATAGCACAGAATAGAAATAAACAGAAAGGCCACTCGAGTCGGAACCTTTGAAGTTTGTGTCTCCACGCATGTCTCATTACGCATGTTCATTATGCAGGTTCTGGCCAGTCAATTGCCTTTTCTGGCCAATAGGAACGCTGAACTGGCCGTTCCGCCATTATTCTGGCCAGATAACTGCATAAAAATAGGGGGACATGTTGCACTGCTGAGTGGCCCTACTGTTTATACTGTGCCTATAGCATGGGAGTATATTCCATCGCGATATAAGTACTAAAATCTTTTTTTGTGTTTAGTATTTTGATTGAAAGTCGTCGAATGGCAACATCGTGAAGTCAAGATCCAAGGAGTTGAGGTAAGACACTTATTAAGTCCCATATATTAGCATATATAGAAGAAATCGCTTGTTGCTGTGCCCTTGCTGGCTGCACCAGTGAAGAAAGATCTGCACGAGGTGCCTCTTGGGAAAGTCTAGCAACGACGAGGTCCATTCAAGGCTTTCAGACGACAAGGAATTATGCGTGTTACATATTGCAAGCGTCCCACAACAATCAGCAGCACGTTCTCTGTGTATATTCACCGGTTAGGTTAAGATTTAAGAAACGTCATTTGGTCTTGCAACCTTGTAAAGTGTATTTTAAATCTTTATTTACAGAATGGATTACTCTTGCAAGACCTGTTCGAAGACGTTCACGCAGAAAAGAAATTTAACTCGTCACGAAAAGATTATCCATGGAGAGAAGAAGGTGCTTGTTTGTGATCAGTGCGGCAAGTCTTTTACGCGGAGGGATGATTTGAAGCGACAACGGCGTTCGAAGATTCCTTGAAGAAAATCGAGTTGAAACCTCGCAATGATCAGAAACAAGACATGTCTCACTTCTTACGTGGCAAGACAAAACCAATTTTGAATCACCTGTCGAATGATTTGATAGAGAAAAGAGGCATTAAATGGTTCATCAGCGTCAAAGTGCGATTTGTCAAACCTAGGCCGGATGGCGAAGATCTGATCACCGAACCCCACTTTCGCAGTCTCTGTATGAAGACGGTAAATCAACACGAACTGCAAAATCAACTAGAAGAAGCCAAGCAGAAAATTACCCAGTCGCTGGTCTTATTTCAAAAAGAAGGAAGCGGTTGGGTCTTAGATGAAATCCTCCATCTTGATCTGAGTATAGCTCAGTATACTCCAGTTAAAGGATCCAGTTATATCCCTCTTCTCAACAAACTGAAGACCAAGAAAGCTATCATCAACATCAAGAATAAAGACAACAAGTGTTTCATGTGGTCAGTTCTCGCCAGTATCCATCCTGTCTCACGTGATGCAGAAAGACTATGCCACTATCAACAGTTTCAAGATGAACTTGACTTTACCGGTATTGAGTTTCCTGTCACTATTGACAAGATTGGGAAATTCGAACGTCAGAATAATATTTCTATGAACGTGTTTGGTTTTGAAGATGTCCTCTTTCCCATATACATCACAAAGGAACACATTGATACCCACGTGAATCTATTGCTATTTTCCAATGGAACAACCAGACATTACTGTCTCATCAAAGATCTAAATAAATTACTCTACGATCAGAATGGTCGTAAATGTCTTATCTATTACTGCCGTTACTGTCTGCATGGATTTATCCGAGAGGACCTGCTTCAAGAGCATGAACCTCACTGCTCACAACACGGTCCTCAACGCATCGAGCTTCCTGACGAAGAAAATGCTTCCCTCTATTTTAAAGATTACCACAAACAGCTGAAAGTCCCATTTACAATCTACGCCGACTTCGAAAGTCAAACCGCAAAGATTGATTCAACCCAATTTAAACCTGAAAAATCGTCTTCTGAGAAGTACCAACACCATCAACCGTGTGGATTTTCATACATTGTAGTGTCTGACTGTGAGAAGTATTCCAAACGACCTGTTGTCTATCGTGGGGAAGATGCAGTCGATAAGTTCCTAGAGTGTTTACAAAAAGAGCAAAAATATATTGAAGAAAAGCTCGATTTCATCGAGCCCATGCGAATTTAGAGGGAAGAAGAACAGGCGTTTCAAGACGCGATCCATTGTCATATTTGTGGATATAAGTTGGGAGCTGATCGTGTCCGTGACCATTGTCATCTCACCGGAAAGTACCGCCGCACACAACGACTGTAATCTGAACTATAGTTTTACAGGGCGAATTCCGGTCATTCTACACAATTTACGCGTTTATGGTTCTCACCTCATCATGCAAGGCCTTGGTAAACTCAAAGACAAGAAAATCAACTGTATTCCCAATAACACTGAGAAGTACATTATCCTTCTCCTTTGATAATTTAGATTTCATCGATTCGCTGCAGTTTATGAATGCGTCACTGGAGAAGTTAGTATCCAATCTTGCTAAGAACGGTGTTGACAAGTTTCCAATTTTACAGAAATATATTGACAGCGACAAGGTACCCTTTCTACTAAGAAAAGGTGTCTACCCCTACGGCCATATGGATTGCATGGGGAGATTTGAGGAGCCGACCTTACCACCGAAGGAGCTATTTTACAACGTACTGAATGACGAGCATATTTCTGATGAGGATTACACCCACGCAACCAGTGTTTTCAATAGCTTCACGTGTCGGAACATGGGTGACTACCATGATTTATACTTGATGTCTGACGTCCTGCTTCTTGCGGATGTGCTCGAGAATTTCCGAAGCGTCTGCTTGAAAGCCTACAACTTGGATCCTTGTCACTTCTATACAAGTCCTGGTTTGGTTTGGCAAGCTTGTTTGAAAATGACAGATGTGGAACTTGAGCTTCTGACTGATCCAGACATGTACTTATTCATTGAAGAAGGCCTTCGCGGTGGAATTTCGATGATCAGTAATCGATATAGCATGGCAAACAACCCGTATGTCCCTGACTACGACCCCACACAGGAGAATTCCTACGTGATGTATTTCGACGCTAGTAACCTATATGGCTGGGCCATGTCGCAACCATTATCCAATGGTGAATTCGACTGGTTAACCGAGCAAGAGATTGCAGCCCTTGACATTACAAATGTTGCAGATGATAACGAAGAAGGTTACATATTAGAAGTGGACCTTCACTATCCCACCGAATTGCATGATCTTTACAATGATTACCCTTTAGCACCTGAAAGGATGAAGATTTCCCCAGAGATGTTGTCACCATACTGCCAAGACCTGTCGGAGTGTTTTAATCTCCGTGGTGGCGCCGTGCCCAAATTGGTTCCAAATCTTCGAGACAAGACCAACTACGTCGTCCATTATCGTAACTTGAAGCAGTACCTGGCATTGGGTATGAAGTTGACAAAGATTCATCGTGTTCTAGTCTTCCAGCAAAGTCCATGGCTAAAGACCTATATTAATTTTAATACCGAGAAACGAAAGCACGCAGCAAACGACTTCGAAAAAGACTTCTATAAGCTGATGAACAACTCTGTATTTGGTAAAACGATGGAGAATTTGAGGAAACGCGTCAACGTCAAGCTCGTCAACAACAAGACTAAGCTATCCAAATTAATTGCATCACCTTCCCTTGACTACGTCCGCATATTATCCGAAGATCTGGCAGCTGTGAATTTGAAGAAGACCAAGCTCTACTTAAACCGTCCAATCTATGTGGGGTTCAGCATTCTGGATCTCTCCAAAGTACTCATGTACCAGTTATATTACGAGCACATGACAGCAAAGTATGGCTGCAACGCGAAGTTGTTGTTTACAGACACTGACAGTCTCTGCTATGAGATTAAAACTGATGATATCTATCAAGACATGCTGCAAGACATCAACCTTTTTGACACTTCGGAACATGGACAGAGCCATTCGTTGTACAGCTTGGCGAACAAGAAAGTCCTTGGCAAAATGAAGGATGGAACACACGGTATCCCCATCCAAGAGTTCGTTGGTTTGAGACCTAAAATGTATTCCATTCTTTACGCTGAAAGCGACAAGTTGGTGGAAAAGAAAACAGCCAAAGGGATAAAGAAGTCCGTCACGAAACGAAAGATTCGACATGCAAGTTACAAGGAATGTTTGTTTGAAAAGAGACAGACAATGGCTAGTATGAATCAAATTCGAAGTGAAAATCATGAAATCTACTCGGTCAAGCTGAAAAAAATTGGACTTAGTCCCTACGACGACAAGCGTTATATCTTAAACGATGGAATGAGCACACTCGCTTACGGACATTATAAAACCATAACAGCATGAACCAAGCGAACTGAAACTAACGAGATGTTTATTATTCTTATTGATAGTTACGAAAGGCTCCATTATTTAACCACCTATGTTTGTTAATACATAGAGAAAAAATAGCAGAATAGCTGTGTTTGTTAATACATAGGGAAAAATCTGTTCAGTACTTACAATCATTGAATAACTTGTCTGAGAAAAATTCTAGAATAGCTGTTTCATAATAATAAAATCAATATTTTCGCGAAATTCACCAACCTTATCCTGTCCCCTCCCTTCTTTAACCTTTTAATACCGTCTACGTAATAAACATCGCAATCACAAATGTATCGAAATGTTTTTGAGACAAGAAAAGGGGAAGAGGAAATTTTAGTGCGTGCAAGAGCAATGGGCGAAAGCAATCCACAGGCGATTTCACATTGTTTCGATCAAACACTGTCAGGAATATCCCGATGAATTTCCCATGATTGTATGTTTGTTAATAGATTAAAAAATAACATTTAAATGACACCTATGTTTGTTGATACACAGAGAAATAACAACTGAATCTATATTTGCTAATACATGGAGAAATAACAGTTGAATACTAATTATACGTGCGTTATTACATGGAAAAAAATTACAGTTGAATACCTATATGTTTGTCAATACGTAGGATATTAAGCTATGTTTGTTAATACATGTGGAGAAAAAAACAGTTGAAATAAAGTTTAAAAATTTTACATTGTTCATATGATCTAAATAAGGTTTGGTATTTGCAATCTTTAGTTCGTGAATGGTGATGATCCAGATTATCCCCTGTCTCTATTTCCAAAAGCTTGGTGTTATCAGCTTTAACTCATTTTATTCACAAATTGATACAGATTGTTAACAAAACCTTTTTCAGTCTTTCCCAGACTGCCTTATAATTATTGAGATATTCGAAGCCAAAAGTATCCTACTATTCGCCATCTTGTTTTAGAATTAGATCACATTAAATGACGTCACAACCTAGGTAGGCGTTCTGAAACAACAAATTTAATATCGAAATAGAAAGTACGCAGCAAACTTTCCCTTTAATTTAGAGCGAAAAAGAGTGAAACCAAATGAATTATTATAAAAATGACTGAAAGCTCTTCAAAACATAAAATATTAACTTTTACCAGTTTGTGACGTCACGGATATCTAGCGATAGACATGAATATCCAAGATGGTGGAATGCATGATGATTTTCCTTGGAATAAAGCGCGATATCTTGTATATAAAGAATGATATTAAAAATCTGGAGAGGGTTTTGAACATATTGAATCACCACTTTGAAGCAGAACAAGTATTGTTTTTATTGCTATTTCCTTTAATAGACGTTTATATAATGACGTCATATGTGTCAAAATAATGCTAAACGACAAAAAAGTAGGTATGATAAATTCATGTATTTTCCAGTTAGAATAAAAAAGACGCGGATTATAATGCATTTTCACTTTTATTTAGTTACATTAAATAATTTACACATGTTTAATTACATACAGTCACAATAGTAGCGCAGCAATCTTACAGCGCAATGCAGCAACCTCTTGGCTCTGCCAAGGGGTGCTGTAAGGGACATTCGGGACTCAGCGACTCTTTTTGAGGGACAAATTTTAAAGTGATGTTTTAAAAGACTTTAATCAGTTTGTAGTATGCCACGAACGGGAAAGGATTGTCCAATATGTGGAAAAAAGAATTTACTAAAATTATCCAACCATTTGGCCGACTTTCATCAACTTTCCTGTGAAGCAAGGGAGCAATATCTCATTCAAGCGAGATTAGATTTATCGGCAAACGATAAAGAAATGATCGTTCCTGGAGAAGAGCTCAATATTAAGAAAACTTTAGAAAGTATTTTAAAACGACAAGAGAACATGGAAGAGAACTTTAAAGAATATCTTATAGTCGAAAGAGAACGATCTGAACAGTGTGACAATATAAAGCCACAAAGGCCACCAAAGAGCTTCATTATGAAGAAGAAGCGTTCTTGTGTGGTTAAAGCAGATAATGGTTCTATCCCGTGGTTGACTTTCCAATTACTTTCTCGTAATTCAAATACACGTACCTCTAGTGTTGTGTGCGGCATAAAACTTTTATAGTCTTATTCTATTGTGACTGTATGTAATTAAACATGTGTATATTATTTAATGTAACTAAATAAAAGTGAAAATGCATTATAATCCGCGTCTTTTTTATTCTAACTGGAAAATACATGAATTTATCATACCTACTTTTTTGTCGTTTAGCATTATTTTGACACATATGACATCATTATATAAACGTCTATTAAAGGAAATAGCAATAAAAACAATACTTGTTCTGCTTCGAAGTGGTGATTCAATATGTTCAAAACCCTCTCCAGATTTTTAATATCATTCTTTATATACAAGATATCGCGCTTTGTTCCAAGGAAAATCATCATGCATTCCACCATCTTGGATATTCATGTCTATCGCTAGATATCCGTGACGTCACAAACTGGTAAAAGTTAATATTTTATGTCTTGAAGAGCTTTCAGTCATTTTTATAATAATTCATTTGGTTTCACTCTTTTTCGCTCTAAATTAAAGGGAAAGTTTGCTGCGTACTTTCTATTTCGATATTAAATTTGTTGTTTCAGAACGCCTACCTAGGTTGTGACGTCATTTAATGTGATCTAATTCTAAAACAAGATGGCGAATAGTAGGATACTTTTGGCTTCGAATATCTCAATAATTATAAGGCAGTCTAGGAAAGACTGAAAAAGGTTTTGTTAACAATCTGTATCAATTTGTGAATAAAATGAGTTAAAGCTGATAACACCAAGCTTTTGGAAATAGAGACAGGGGATAATCTGGATCATCACCATTCACGAACTAAAGATTGCAAATACCAAACCTTATTAAGATCATATGAACAATGTAAGATTTTTAAACTTTATTTCAACTGTTTTTTCTCCACATGTATTAACAAACATAGCTTAATATCCTACGTATTGACAAACATATAGGTATTCAACTGTAATTTTTTTCCATGTAATAACGCACGTATAATTAGTATTCAACTGTTATTTCTCCATGTATTAGCAAATATAGATTCAGTTGTTATTTCTCTGTGTATCAACAAACATAGGTGTCATTTAAATGTTATTTTTTAATCTATTAACAAACATACAATCATGGAAAATTCATCGGGACATCCCTGACAGTGTTTGATCGAAACAATATGAAATCGCCTGTGGATTGCTTTCGCCCATTGCTCTTGCACGCACTAAAATTTCCTCTTCCCCTTTTCTTGTCTCAAAAACATTTCGATACATTTGCGATTGCGATGTTTATTACGTAGACGGTATTAAAAGGTTAAAGAAGGGAGGGGACAGGATAAGGTTGGTGAATTTCGCGAAAATATTGATTTTATTATTATGAAACAGCTATTCTAGAATTTTTCTCAGACAAGTTATTCAATGATTGTAAGTACTGAACAGATTTTTCCCTATGTATTAACAAACACAGCTATTCTGCTATTTTTTCTCTATGTATTAACAAACATAGGTGGTTAAATAATGGAGCCTTTCGTAGCTATCAATAAGCATAATAAACATCTCGTTAGTTTCAGTTCGCTTGGTTCATGCTGTTATGGTTTTATAATGTCCGTAAGCGAGTGTGCTCATTCCATCGTTTAAGATATAACGCTTGTCGTCGTAGGGACTAAGTCCAATTTTTTTCAGCTTGGTCGAGTAGATTTCAAGCCTTTCACTTCGAATTTGATTCATACTAGCCATTGTCTGTCTCTTTTCAAACAAACATTCCTTGTAACTTGCATGTCGAATCTTTCGTTTCGTGACGGACTTCTTTATCCCTTTGGCTGTTTTCTTTTCCACCAACTTGTCGCTTTCAGTGTAAAGAATGGAATACATTTTAGGTCTCAAACCAACGAACTCTTGGATGGGGATACCGTGTGTTCCATCCTTCATTTTGCCAAGGACTTTCTTGTTCGCCAAGCTGTACAACGAATGGCTCTGTCCATATTCCGAAGTGTCAAAAAGGTTGATGTCTTGCAGCATGTCTTGATAGATATCATCAGTTTTAATCTCATAGCAGAGACTGTCAGTGTCTGTAAACAACAACTTCGCGTTGCAGCCATACTTTGCTTTCATGTGCTCGTAATATAACTGGTACATGAGTACTTTGGAGAGATCCAGAATGCTGAACCCCACATAGATTGGACGGTTTAAGTAGAGCTTGGTCTTCTTCAAATTCACAGCTGCCAGATCTTCGGATAATATGCGGACGTAGTCAAGGGATGGTGATGCAATTAATTTGGATAGCTTAGTCTTGTCGTTGACGAGCTTGACGTTGACGCGTTTCCTCAAATTCTCCATCGTTTTACCAAATACAGAGTTGTTCATCAGCTTATAGAAGTCTTTCTCGAAGTCGTTTGCTGCGTGCTTTCGTTTCTCTGTATTAAAATTAATATAGGTCTTTAGCCATGGACTTTGCTGGAAGACTAGAACACGATGAATCATTGTCAACTTCATACCCAATGCCAGGTACTGCTTCAAGTTACGATAATGGACGACGTAGTTGGTCTTGTCTCGAAGATTTGGAACCAATTTGGGCACGGCGCCACCACGGAGATTAAAACACTCCGACAGGTCTTGGCAGTATGGTGACAACATCTCTGGGGAAATCTTCATCCTCTCAGGTGCTAAAGGGTAATCATTGTAAAGATCATGCAATTCGGTGGGATAGTGAAGGTCCACTTTTAATATGTAACCTTCTTCGTTATCATCTGCAACATTTGTAATGTCAAGGGCTGCAATCTCTTGCTCAGTTAACCAGTCGAATTCACCATTGGGTAGTGGTTGCGACATGGCCCAGCCATATAGGTTACTGGCGTCGAAATACATCACGTAGGAATTCTCCTGTGTGGGGTCGTAGTCAGGGACATACGGGTTGTTTGCCATGCTATATCGATTACTGATCATCGAAATTCCACCGCGAAGGCCTTCTTCAATGAATAAGTACATGTCTGGATCAGTCAGAAGCTCAAGTTCCACATCTGTCATTTTCAAACAAGCTTGCCAAGCCAAACCAGGACTTGTATAGAAGTGACAAGGATCCAAGTTGTAGGCTTTCAAGCAGACGCTTCGGAAATTCTCGAGCACATCCGCAAGAAGCAGGACGTCAGACATCAAGTATAAATCATGGTAGTCACCCATGTTCCGACACGTGAAGCTATTGAAAACACTGGTTGCGTGGGTGTAATCCTCATCAGAAATATGCTCGTCATTCAGTACGTTGTAAAATAGCTCCTTCGGTGGTAAGGTCGGCTCCTCAAATCTCCCCATGCAATCTATATGGCCGTAGGGGTAGACACCGTTTCTTAGTAGAAAGGGTACCTTGTCGCTGTCAATATATTTCTGTAAAATTGGAAACTTGTCAACACCGTTCTTAGCAAGATTGGATACTAACTTCTCCAGTGACGCATTCATAAACTGCAGCGAATCGATGAAATCTAATCTATCTAAGGAGAAGGATATGTACTTCTCAGTGTTATTGGGAATACAGTTGATTTTCTTGTCTTTGAGTTTACCAAGGCCTTGCATGATGAGGTGAGAACCATAACCGCGTAAATTGTGTAGAATGACCGGATTCGTCCTGTAAAACTACAGTTCAGATTACAGTCGTTGTGTGCGGCGCCACTTACCGGCGGTACTTTCCGGTGAGATGGCAATAATCACGGACACGATCAGCTCCCAACTCATATCCAAAAAATATGACAATGGATCGCGTCTTGAAACGCCTGTTCTTCTTCCCTCTCAATTCGCATGGGCTCGATGAAATCGAGCTTTTCTTCAATATATTTTTGCTCTTTTTGTAAACACTCTAGGATCTTATCGACTGCATCTTCCCCACGATAAACAACATGTCGTTTGGAATACTTCTCACAGTCAGACACTACAATGTATGAAAATCTACACGGTTGATGGTGTTGGTACTTCTCAGAAGACGATTTTTCAGGATTAAATTGGGCTGAATCAATCTTTGCGGTTAGACTTTCGAAGTCGGCGTAGATTGTAAATGGGACTTTCAGCTGTTTGTGGTAATCTTTAAAATAGAGGGAAGCATTTTCTTCGTCAGGAAGCTCGATGCGTTGAGGACCGTGTTGTGAGCAGTGAGGTTCATGCTCTTGAAGCAGGTCCTCTCGGATAAATCCATGCAGACAGTAACGGCAGTAATAGATTCGACATTTACGACCATTCTGATCGTAGAGTAATTTATTTAGATCTTTGATGAGACAGTAATGTCTGGTTGTTCCATTGGAAAATAGCAATAGATTCACGTGGGTATCAATGTGTTCCTTTGTGATGTATATGGGAAAGAGGACATCTTCAAAACCAAACACGTTCATAGAAATATTATTCTGACGTTCGAATTTCCCAATCTTGTCAATAGTGACAGGAAACTCAATACCGGTAAAGTCAAGTTCATCTTGAAACTGTTGATAGTGGCATAGTCTTTCGGCATCACCTGAGACAGGAGGGATACTGGCGAGAACTGACCACATGAAACACTTGTGTCTTTATTCTTGATGTTGATGATAGCTTTCTTGGTCTTCAGTTTGTTGGGAGAGGGATATAACTGGATCCTTTAAGTGGAGTATACTGAGCTATACTCAGATCAAGATGGAGGATTTCATCTAAGACCCAACCGCTTCCTTCTTTTTGAAATAAGACCAGCGACTGGGTAATTTTCTGCTTGGCTTCTTCTAGTTGATTTTGCAGTTCGTGTTGATTTACTGTCTTCATACAGAGACTGCGAAAGTGGGATTCGGTGATCAGAACTTCGCCATCCGGCTTAGGTTTGACAAATCGCACTTTGACGCTGATGAACCATTTAATGCCTCTTTTCTCTATCAAATCATTCGACAGGTGATTCAAAATTGGTTTTGTCTTGCCACGTAAGAAGTGAGACATGTCTTGCTTCTGATCATTGCGAGGTTTCAACTCGATTTTCTTCAAGGAATCTTCGAACGCCGTTGTCGAGCTGCAAGGGATGTCGTTTTCTTCAACTTGGCGGCTTGGTTTGCCTTCTCCAGTTTGAACACTAACTCTTACTTTCTTTGGAGTTGGACTGGTATCGTCCTCGCCACGCTTCCTTTTCAAAGAGTTCCCTAGGCAATGCATTAGATGTTCCATCAATTTATCACGAGGGTAAAACTCCTTCTTGCAGTTGTTACAAGTATGCGTAATTATTCCTTGTTGCCGCTTCTGATGTCGCTTCAAATCATCCCTTCGCGTAAAAGACTTGCCGCACTGATCACAAACAAGCACCTTCTTCTCTCCATGGATAATCTTTTCGTGACGAGTTAAATTTCTTTTCTGCGTGAACGTCTTCGAACAGGTCTTGCAAGAGTAATCCATTCTGTAAATAAAGATTTAAAATACACTTTACAAGGTTGCAAGACCAAATGACGTTTCTTAAATCTTAACCCAACCGCTGAATATACACAGAGATTCAGAGAACGTGCTGCTGATTGTTGTGGGACGCTTGCAATATGTAACACGCATAAGTCCTTGTCGTCTGAAAGCCTTGAATGGACCTCGTCGTTGCTAGACTTTCCCAGGAGGCACCTCATGCAGATCTTTCTTCACTGGTGCAGCCAGCTAGGGCACAGCAACAAGCGATTTCTTCTATATATGCTAATATATGGGACTTAATAAGTGTGTCTTACCTCAACTCCTTGGATCTTGACTTCACGACGTTGCCATTCGACGACTTTCAATCAAAATACTAAACACAAAAAAAGATTTTAGTACTTATATCGCGATGGAATATACTCCCATGCTATAGGTATAAAGTTTGTACAACCACTATACAAAGTTCATTGCTAGACTTTCCCAAGGGGCACCTCAGTTCTTCCTTCACAGGTGCAGCCACAAGGGCACAGCAAACTCACTTGCAATACCATAGGCAGCCCAGGAACGCGGTGTTTTGTTTGTTTATCGATGTGACGTATACATAATTATAATTACCCTAAGGTAGGCAACTTCACACAAACTAACGATACATAGACCCGTAAATAATCCGAAAATACTTCGCATATCTTTACAACTACGCTAAAATAATAACAAACATAAAATCTACGATATTTTTTGTATATACTACATGTATTTTAACTTGTGAAACAAGTTTGTAAAACGAGCAAAAACAGGAAAAACTTCTGTATATTTGTTAAATTTTTGCATGGGACGATGCGGGATACGCTCTTGCCACGTTTAACAACCTTTCAAACAGATTTCAGATTACGAATTTGCAATCTCATTGGCTGTACAAGTTTGCCTTCTTCCTGACAGCCAATGAGATTGCAAATTCGTATTCTGAAATCTGTTTGAAAGGTCGTTAAAAGCGGCAAGAGCGTATCCCGCATCGTCCCATGCAAAAATTTAACAAATATACAGACGTTTTTCGCGTTTTTGCTCGTTTTACAAACTTGTTTCACAAGTTAAAATACATGTAGTATATACAAAAAACACCGTAGATTTTATTTCTGTTATTATTTTAGCGTAGTTGTAAAGATATGCGAAGTATTTTCGGATTATTTACGGGTCTATGTATCGTTAGTTTGTGTGAAGTTGCCTACCTTAGGGTAATTATAATTATGCATACGTCACATCAATAAAAACAAAACGTACAAAATACGGCGTTCCTGGGCTGCTATGGCAATACACGTAATGCAAAGATCAAACATACCTTAGCTCTCGGGTACTTTCACACGCACTTGACAATAACAAGTTTGCCGAGCGTATTCACTTGTTTTCTTTACCAACTTGCAATCAAACCGCGCAATATAACCACATAACGAAGTGCTAATTGTTAGCAGGCAGAATATTAGAGTAAGCTGTTTCTCCAGTGGTTTGCTCATCCAGACCACTATTAGTCAAATTCATCTTCATTTCCTGAAAAGCCGCCCGATGCTTTTGCATCGCTTCTTCTACCATAGGCATCCAAGGATCCGCTTCTTCCTCCTCAGTTTCCGTCTCACTGTCTGTTGTCATCGGACTTTTAGACCCATGAGTTGCAACGCTGAAGCATCATCCTCTGAGTCCACTGTCTGACTTTCCGTTTCTGACATTTCTCTCTGTTCGCTTTTCGGCGGACAATACTCTTTTTCGTGTCGACGTAGATTGAAACCATGCAAAGAAGTTTCCCCATGCAAAGATTGCTGTATCCGGCATAATCGAAAGGCAAGTCGTTCAAGTAGCAGGTAAAATCGAAGAAGTCAATAAAATATTGAAGCAAAATTGCTTAAGTAACAGTATGTCATTCATAGATAATCTTAGTATTGATAACTCTTGCCTAAATGGCAGTGGTATTCACTTAAGTGCGAAGGGAACAGCCATTCTAGCAACAAAGTTTATTAAATTTTTAAGAGGTGATGAGCACTCCATGTCTAGATCTCGAAATGAGAATTTTCACATATCAGCATTACAACAGCTACTAGGGAACTTTCTAAGAAGCATGACTACCTCCGCAGTGCCCAGGCACAGGAGAGAAAAACGTTGAATAATTCTAATTGTAGCTATTTACCAAATCCAGGGACTGAAAATGATGACCATTCATTGCATGCCATTGCAAAATCTCATTGGCTGTACAAGTTTGCCTTCTTCCTGACAGCCAATGAGATTGCAAATTCGTATTCTGAAATCTGTTTGAAAGGTCGTTAAAAGCGGCAAGAGCGTATCCCGCATCGTCCCATGCAAAAATTTAACAAATATACAGACGTTTTTCGTGTTTTTGCTCGTTTTACAAACTTGTTTCACAAGTTAAAATACATGTAGTATATACAAAAAACACCGTTGATTTTATTTCTGTTATTATTTTAGCGTAGTTGTAAAGATATGCGAAGTATTTTCGCATTATTTACGGGTCTATGTATCGTTAGTTCGTGTGAAGTTGCCTACCTTAGGGTAATTATAATTATGCATACGTCACATCAATAAAAACAAAACGTACAAAACACGGCGTTCCTGGGCTGCTATGGCAATACACGTAATGCAAAGATCAAACACACCTTAGCTCTCGGGTACTTCCACACGCACTTGACAATAACAAGTTTGCCGAGCGTGTTCACTTGTTTTCTTTACCAACTTGCAATCAAACCAAAGAGTAGAGACTACAAAGAGGGGCCACTTCATTCAAAAAAGCTTAAGGTCCTGTCGTCATGATACGTCATGGGCACCATGTTCCTAGCCAGTGCCCTAAACAGAGGCATTTTCCCCCGGTATTAGTAGCCATTTTTAATATTTCCGGGGGGGTGACTTCCTCTGTTAAGGGCACTGGCTAGGAACACGGCGCCCATGACAAATATTGCATGCCCGTTCCCATATGGCGCCCATGACGTGTCATGACGAAAGCACCTTACGCTTTTTTGAATAAAGTGGCCCCTCTTTGTAGTCTCTACTCGTTGGTCAAACCGCGCAATATATGCACATAACGATGTGCTAATTGTTACGGTGCAGGAAAAATGTACAGCGCGCATGGGCAGTAACAACTGTTGTGAAAATCAGATCACTAGTAGATCTCGTAATGTAATATGAAAGTGCGAGGACTAAAATGCTAACCAAAAACGCTAGATCAACAAACAACTGTGAGTTGGTCAGAAATAAACTAATTAATCTGCTGTTGTTAATACACAACCGAACAACCGGCAATGAAGTGACAAGCTAAGCTGTAAAACGGCTCTGTGAATTAGCCGAAAATAGACTAAAAGCCATACTACAAACCACTCGATAAACGGTACAAACGAACTGGTAGAAATGAAAACTGCAGCTCAGAAATAAACGAAAACTGTAGATAAACAAACAGTATATTTATAGTAGACAGAAACGAAAACTATAGATATAAAACAAACGTTTATAACAGCGATGAGTGAGAAATATAAAGAAAACTGTAAACACAAACTGTAGATAAACGGTAGCCAAGGAAGTAGTGAGAACTAAAAACTGTAGTTGTTAGAAGCGAAGTAAGCAGAAATAATGTACAAATTGTAGATAAACAAACATCAGCGTTCGAGCCGGAATGGCGAAAAAATTAACGTCAGCCTGAAGTAATTAAGAAATGATGACGTCATGGGCGGAGCAAGGCGCTCCGCCTGCTCCGCCCGCGCCAGAACTCCTCTTCTATATACTACTCTAGTAAGAAAGTTTGGGGTCCGTAAGAGGTTAATGAGCATCTCTTTGCCTTTGTTGAAACTTATTATATAATAATACGTGTTCATTCTGCATTTTCATTGGTCGCTAGCTGTGTGTTATTAAAGTACACACGCACGGATGACGTCAACTGATGGCGTGATCTAATTTAGCTAATTTATTTCGCGGGTCTTTGCATGATTTTTGTCAACTTTATTATAATATAAAACAAATAGATTTCATTTTTTTGTGCTTCTGTACTGTAATAGATCACAGATGACGTCATAGCGTGTGAAGAACAAAAAGTCACGCACTCGACTGCGACTGGTGCGTACTTTTTTGTTCTTCACACGCTATGACATCATCTTTGATCTATTACAGTACAGACGCACGCAAAAATGAAATCTATTTGTTAAATATAATGCAGGATGACAAAACTAGGTATGTCCGCTACAGCATTGTTGACAGATCTGTAATGGAATAATCTTCAATGCGGATGTGTTGTCAACAAATTTAGTTCGAAAATTCCAGTCATTCAAATTGTTTTGTCCTAACAATAAAGAGAGTCATCTTACTCCATTCTTTGAAAGAGACATGCATAACGGGCAAAGTAGGTATTCCCGTGATTATTACTGATTAACTTTAAAATGTTTGTCCTTAAGCGGATCGAACTCACTTAAAACTCACATCATTTTCTCAATTGCATTACAGTAGTAAGTAAGTCATGCGGGGCGAATTTTAATTGATTTTTTTGTTGAATTGAATATTTTGAAAGTCGATAAACTGCGAAATACTTGCATAGCATAAGACCGCGACGATGGGACGGTGGGGATTGCGCAACACAAAAATTTGCTGTAAAGGAACAAACAATTTCGTTAGTATACGTATGCATCGCTCCAGTGATTCAGTAATGTAAAAAAGCTCATTAGCTCAAAACCAGCTCTTTATTAATTAATGAGCAAAACATAAAGAAAATCATATCCCTGAACGAGTCTTTAATTAAGGGTGAAAATCACACGTGGATTTTTACAAAACTTTTGCCTCAAATTATTCTGCTCATACAGCAACTATATTGAAAATTCTTTCGCAAACAAACTAGCAAGATAAGTATAAAATAGATCGTTCCTGAAGCCATTTATATACTCGCAATTCGTGTTTTTTAGATATAAATATCTGATAAACACTCCAGCTCGTATATTAAATAGTTCATTAAGTATTTTCGTGGGTGTTACATGTACTATTTACAACATGAGCGGCCATTGTATCAGCATATAAAAACTCGAGCTGAAGACGACAGTTGTATATCTAATACAATACGGACGCGAATGTGGTAAATAGCTTATAGATCAGTTTGCGAAGTAATTTTGAAAACACATCTTATATAAGACGAGAAAATCAAAGCTAAAAGTTATGAAAATCAACAGAATTCTGTGCCAGAGTATACAGACTCTTTAATCACGATCATGATTTCTTTCGTCTTTTCTTTATGAATTATTAATGACTTTCACAATAAGTATTAAATAGTTCACTAATTATTTTCGTTGAAGACCAGTGGGACCACAATGCGAATTTTTTCACGCACCCCAAAATTGTCTGGGCACACTGAAGACAAGACAAACTTGTCGAGTTGATTTCGCCACTACATGTTTCATGTTCGTCTATATAATACTGGTATAAAGAAATGTGCAATATAATTAACAATTAGATTACGAGCTTGAGATTTCTATGCGGTGATAGTTGATGAGGGCGAAGCCCGAATCAACTATCACCGCATAGAAATCGAGAGCGAGTCGACCAATCACAATACAGGAATCTTTAAAGCCACATAATAATATATACTACATACTATTATACAGTGTATAATTATAAGTAAGTAAGCAAGTATAAATTCATAAATTAACAGTATGTTCAGATAATATATCAGCCGTGCGATAGCAACAGTAGCAGTTCTAGATAAGGTAGAGAACTTCAACTTCTGATGGAGAGAATGTGATATACCCGGCAAGAAGAGAATGTGCAGCACTGCTTGGGTAGGTGTAACCTGGTGGTAATTGGTAGGTTCTACCAAAATTTGCGTAGGATTTACTGGGATTAGCCTCATGGGGAACGCGCATGTCATTTCCTTCGCCAAATGTCGGACTCCAATCATTGCGACGGTAAATTGCTTTCCCAACCATACCATATTTTAGCGTTGATTTGAAAGGTGGCAGATTGTCGTTATTGAGAAATGAGAACAGAAACGAATCTGGAGCAGGAGCATACCCCTCGTCTGAAAAAAATGTTAGACAGCTGCAAAAATAGCGTGCAAAAAATGGGCTTAGTTTTATCATTTACCACATTAATGTCACAATATGTAATTACTGAAAGCCAATGAAATATTGCCTGTGATCAACGTCATGCACCCCTAGTGTTCAGAGAACACCTAATAGTTGTAAATCTACACAAATTGGCTATTAGGTGTGAAACTAAATTTTCAGGTGCATTATTACACTTCTATTGTGTTATTCTAACACTTGTTCGTTGTCAAGCTGTGTTAACACTAAATTAGTGTAAACTCACACTGGAATTAAAGTGGTGATTTAACGCTATGTAAGTGCATTAAAACACTTCTTTAGGGTAAAGATCATTATGACGTTAGTTTTGCGTTCCACAATAACACACCTTATTTTCAATGACACATGTTAAAATAACACATCTTTGACATTGTGCCTACGAAACAGGAATTTGCGTAGTATTTTCTTGATTGCATTGCAAATATCACTTAAAAACACAATATACAGTAACTTCCTTCGTAGATTTTTTGTCACTCCATTTCCTGTCGAGATATTTAGCTTTATTATATGGACAAGGGGGTATTTTATAGAGATCTAAAACACTCGTAGAATCCATATGTCACTACATTTGGGACCCGAGTGGCGAATAACGGATATTAATGGTGGTATATGGAGTAAATATAATCAACAATTGTTGATCCCATATTCATATATTAAATATACCAACACAGATACATATAGCACCTCTCAAAATACAGTCGTAAAGAACAGTCACTTATTATTTATTCATCTTCAATATATACAAATGTTATCTTTATTTGTAATTGTTGAACTTTTTCTTTTTATAATTGACAAGTACTTTCGTAGTATCGTGGCCATTCACTGTTTTTGAATAATTGTTTTGTTTAAATTATATATATATTTTGTTTGAATATTGTTTTTTGTCATTGTCATTGATTCTGTGCCTCCTAGCCAGTACACCATAACGTAACGTAGACGCATGTACGCATTGTGCGTACCTATTTTTTATTGTTGTTGTTTCGAAAATGGCCACCAATGCAAGGTTTGTAGAGTTGAGCAAAAAGACAAAACAAGCCGATGCCAGTAAACATTTTAAACTTTTAATATATTTTTTAGCCTTTCTCACGTGTTGTGAGGTATAATTATTGTGTTTTGTACCTGGTTTTAGCGTCTGCCGTTTTGGTCAGAAAACTGTTTTTCGCTATTAAAACGTTAATTTTTATCGTCATTGTGTATTATTGTGTCCCTGTAAAGGTCCATATAATAAATAGAACATTACACGGTAGCTCAAAGATATGGATTTTATGTTATCGTGTCAAGATATTGAACGATATTGTTCTTGCCACTGGAACATAAAATCCATATCCTCTCGCAACCGTGTAACATCCTATATTAGTAGTGTTAAGTAGAAACATAATATGACGTATTTGTCTCGACGTCCAGTAATATAGTATAGCTCAGTAGTAGAGTCACATGTTGTGTTGTGCTCGGCGTGTTTGCCGTCATGTTGTAAAGAAAAGATGTTTTAATAAAAGTTTACAATCCTCATTAGTTTGTTGTCCATCGTCATGACAAATAACATAACAAGTAGGTATGGTGCAGGTATAGAACACTTACGTCAGCATTTTTTCAGGAGCTCCTACCCGTGTCAGTTAGTTACCAGGCTATGATGTGTATACTGTGGCGCGCGCATGTTGACCGGAAATACCTGCTCTATGCGTCAGGTTTTAATGTTTTTTCTTCCAAAATGGCTTTTCAAGGTGATCTGTTATTCGTTTACTCTTTAGTCTAATTTAACAATTGCTACCGTGTAGACGTGTTTTTTGCTTGCAAAATGGCTTTTCAAAGTGATAACCTTAAGAAGATAGTACCAATGGACATAAGTCACTTAGAAAATTTTTTAAGTAATCGTCAAATAATGATTGAAGAAAAATTGTTGAAGTGTTACGCAGAGGAAACTGCATCCCGTGTCATGGTCTTAGTAACGGAATATAGCTCTAAAACGAAAACAATGAACTGCCAGACTTCACGTTACAAAATAATTATTATTATTCTTAATTATTCTTATGAATAAAACAATATACGTATATGCTAAGACTTGCCTGCATGTGGGGCAGGAAAATGTTTCGTTAAAATTAAGAATGAACTCTTGTAGTTCGTTAGCATGCAGCACATGTCCGCATGCTGGTATTATTATAAATTCATTACACAGGGAACATGTATCTAAAATATGAGAAAAAACAATGAGATTTTGCTTTATGGTTAAAAAATATTTTCCGTTTTTCCATATTTATGTTAATAATTTGTTCACGTATGTAGTTAGTTATATACACAGTTTATTACAAATGATTGCATTTGCATGAAGTGTCTAAAACATAAAAAATGAAAGTGAACTTATACAGGGTGTATCAAAAAAAACGGAGTCCATGTTTTGTATCTAATTATTTCTAAATTACTGAAGCTTATAGAACAATTTTGGACTTGTTTTAAACCACGTTCTTTTCTCTTTCGAACAAGCCGTAATTCGTATTTTTACTTCGCGTAACGTACGTGCTATGGCAAATTTAGTAAAAGCTATCGATTTGAGATGTTCTCTAATTATGCAAATTCACTATGTCTTTCATGGTCGCCAGTTAAATTTTTAATTTTTTCGCTTATTACATAAATGGTATTTCTGTTAAACTTAAAAAAACTTGTTATAAAGCTTTACAGAAGATAACGGACCGTTTACATCAACAAAAACCTTAGATTTATGCCAAAATAATGATCGAAATTAGCGTTTTGTTTATCCGCGCGTGCACAATGTTGTCGAAATAATTGCATAATGTTAATATTCATGAAGTCGATACAAGCTTGAACTATCCTTTCGTAGTGCACGTTAACGGTCCGTTATCTTCTGTAAAGCTTTATAACAAGTTTTATTAAGTTTAATAGAAATACCATTTATGTAATAAGCAAAAAAATTAAAAATTTAACAGGCGACCATGAAAGACATAGTGAATTTGCATAATTGGAGGGCATCTCAAATCGATAGCTTTTACTAAATTTGTCATAGCACGTACATTACGCGGAGTAAAAATACGAATTACGGCTTGTTCGAAAGAGAAAAGAACGTGGTTTAAAACAAGTCCAAAATTGTTCTATAAGCTTCAGTAATTTAGAAATAATTAGACACAAAACATGGACTCCGTTTTTTTTGATACACCCTGTAGAACTACTAATACAAGAAATAAGATAATTGATATTAAATGCTTACCAGTTCGGCTTTCCATGTTGATCACTGTATGTTGTTGATTACTATTTAGTCTTTGGGAGCCTTAGGTTATTTGATTGTGTTTGTACAGCGGTCATGAATATATTAACCGTGTTGTCTCTAGACTAGGTAAACTTCATTGTTGCTCAGTAGGTCCTACGGTTATGCTTGCTGTGATTATTGTGTTTATATTTCTGGTTATAGGTAGATTCCTTTCTTGCCGTAGGTTATGCGTTATTCAGCTATTGTTGTGATTGTTGAGTTTATTTCAACTCCTATAGAGTAAATAGATTCATTTTCAAGGTCAGGAAGATTCTTTTCTTTCTGTAGGTCATGCATTATGTTGTTTTTGCTGTGACTGCTGAGTTCATTTCAACTCCTATAGAGTAGATAGATTCCTTTCTTGCTGTAGGTCATGCGTTGTTCGGTTCTTACTGTGATGATCGTCTTGTTTCAAGGTCAGGAAGATTCTTTTCTTTCTGTAGGTTATGCGTTATTTTGTTCTTGCTGTGGTTGTGCTATTTACAAAAATACAGCAGTCAGGAGTCATTCTGCTTTCACGCAGTGGATCATGGTTAGGTGTCGTTCTATTTTTCATTGTAGACCAGGTGTTAATGCTAATTAAATTTATCCAGGTTAGTTTGCGTTATGATTATTAGTGTACCCTGAAAATTTTGCGGGAAAACCGTGCATATAAAAATAGGGGGTGTTTCATTGCGTCCGCAGACAAGGAGGTTTTCGACCCTTTTTTTGTGGCGGATCGTGGCGTATTTGTGGCGGATCAATTATTATTCATGTAATCAAGTAATAATTATTCATGCAATATGAATATTTAAAACGAGGATCATTTATAGAGTATTTTTTTGTTATGCAAATTTTGTTCTAGAAGGTTCTAAAAGGTTTCGATCGCGTGCAACGGAATTTCCCCACGATTGCACCATCATGCCGAAATACTATTTGTTGCACTGACGTTCGGTCTAACGAGAAGGAATAAGTTTTATTGAAAATTGGACTATACTCATCTCATCTGATCGAAGTCTATACAAATTATCATAGTTTTCTGAGGCAATTTAATTGGGATTATTAAGAGAGGGTATAATCTCCATCCCACGCAGTGTTGTGTATTTTGTAACTGAGTTTGACACATTGAATTCTTAATAACACCGCAGGGGGAATTAATAATTGTTGATGAAATGAGAAAAAAATATGTGACATGAGAAAACAATATGTGGTGTAAGATGGTACTTAATTTGAACTGTGTGAAACTAATACATCGGACAACATGAGACGTAATGCGATAAATTTCCCCATTTGAAATGAACTTTTAGACAACAGCGACTTTTTTAATTTTTTTTGAACTGTTGAGCTACGGAAAAATAGTTTATGAGATGAGCGGATGAGCACCTGCTCATAACTGCTCATGAGCACATGCTCATACGCTCATATGGTCCGATGTGACTCACCAGGTTAGTATGGCTATATTTTGTTAGTCTTGTACAAGTTTATGCGATGAGCAGATGAGCGCATTTGCTCATAACTGCTCATGAGCACATGCTCAACCACTCATAAGGCCTGATGGCCCGACAGTTTTAACCCTCCCATGTATTAAAATAATACCAAACTCGGATATGTATGTATAATTTTATTGAGAACAATATGACAAATATTAATGTAGTTAATAATCTTCTTCATCATCACTGTCCCCAGTGAAATTGTAGTCTTTTAAATGTCTGTTAATAAGAAATTTTCTCTTATTGACAGCTCCTTCCATAGCCTCTTCTGGCTCAAAATCCTCATCATTCACGAACGCATCCTTTGTTTGCATTATTTTCTTATGCACTGGATCTTTCTTTACTTGTTGTATCCATTGGAGACGCTGCAAATAGATACTTCTCAATTCCTTTTGGAGCTCAGGCAGAATATTAGAGTAAGCTGTTTCTCGAGCGGTTTGCTAATCCAGACCACTATTAGTCAAATTCATCTTCATTTCCTGAAAAGTCGCCTGATGCTTTTGCATCGCTTCTTCTACCATAGGCATCCAAGGATCCGCTTCTTCCTCCTCAGTTTCCGTCTCACTGTCTGTTGTCATCGGACTTTCAGACCCGTGAGTTACAACGCTCGAAGCATCATCCTCTGAGTCCATCGTCTGACTTTCCGTTTCTGACATTTCTCTCTCTTCGCTTTTCAGCGGACAATACTCTTTTTCGTGTCGACGTAGATTGAAACCATGCAAAGAAGTTTCCCCATGCAAAGATTGCTGTATCCGGCATAATCGAAAGGATTGCTGTATCCGGCATAATCGAAAGGCAAGTCATTCAAGTAGCAGGTAAAATCGAAGAAGTCAATAAAATATTGAAGCAAAATTGCTTACGTAACAGTATGTCATTCGTAGATAATCTTAGTATTGATAACTCTTGCCTAAATGGCAGTGGTATTCACTTAAGTGCGAAGGGATCAGCCATTCTAGCAACAAAGTTTATTAAATTTTTAAGAGGTGATGAGCACTCCATGTCTAGTTCTCGAAATGAGGATTTTCACATATCAGCATTACAACAGCTACTAGGGAACTTTCTAAGAAGCATGACTACCTCCGCAGTGCCGAGGCACAGGAGAGAAAAACGTTGAATAATTCTAATTGTAGCTATTTACTAAATCCAGGGACTGAAAATGATGACCATTCATTGCATGCCATTGCAAAACCTAAAGAGTTAAAAATAGCTAGTTCAAACGTTAATAGCTTGCTCAAACACATAGATTAAATCCGGGTACTTCTTGAGAAGTATACCTTTGATATTCTGGCAATCAATGAATCAAAAATAGATAATAGTATACCCAATAACGAAATTCATGTAATAGGTTATGATTTAATTGGGAATGATCGTAACAGATATGGGAGCAGTGTGGTTCTATACATTCGAGATAACATACCATTCTCGGTAAGAAATGATTTAATCCCTAATCACCTTGAAATGGTATGTATTGAAGTAAGTAGACCATATAACAAATCTTTTCTAATCAGTACATGGTACAGACCTCCAAATTCAAACCTAGACATATTTGACGAGTGGGCCCTATTCTTAAGTAAATGTGACAAGGAAAATTGTGAGTGATTATCATAGGAGATTTTAATTGTGACGTTGGGAAAAACCCACCTGATCACCAAACACAGAAGTTACAGTTTATATGTAGCCTTTATCAAATTGATCAATTAATTACTGAGCCAACGAGAGTAACACCGACTTCAGCAACTGTAATTGATTTAATTTTAACAAATAGATCCGAAAACATTTCAGAATCCGGTGTTATTCACCTTGGTATATCTGACCATAGCCTGGTCTAAACACAATTCTAAACTCCAATGGGAATCATACAAAGCTGAACGTAATAAAGTGAATATACAGATGCGCCAGGCAAAGTCAAAATATTTTTGTGACAAAATGCAAAATTGTTCATACTCTAAAGATGTTAAAAAAAGTTGGTCTCTAATAAATACTTTATTAGGCCGAAAACAAAAATTGAGCAACGTTAAACAACTTATTATCGATGATACTATTATTTCAGATGATAAACTTATCGCCGAATCATTTAATGAGTATTTTATCAATGTTGGAATAAACATTGGAACTGAATCGGAACAATTTTATGAAATCCCTAGTGACGAACAAATACCTGAATCAGGGCTAGACCATTCCTCTAATATACGATTTAAATTTGCTAATATTAATGTAAGCAATGTTGCAATGAATTTGAGTAATTTAAAAGTTTCAAAGGCAACGGGAATGGATAATTTACCTGCTAAAATTCTCAAAATTTCATCGTACTTAATTGCGCCATCACTTACTGCCATTTTTAATATGTCTCTTAAATCTGGTATATATATAGATGAATGGAAAATGGCTAGGGTAATCCCAATTTATAAATCCGAAAATGGGATTAAATGGGAAAATTATTGACCAATATCTATCTTACCGATAATAAGTGAGGTATTCGAGAGAGAGGTCTTCAATCAAATATACAGATACCTTAATGAAAACTCCCTAATATCAAAATTCCAATCGGGATTTCGACCAAAATATGGGACGGTAGCGCACTTATTCAAATGTGCGATCAATGGTTGACTGATATGGATAACGGCAAAGTAAATGGAGTTGTTTTTCTCGATATATGTAAAGCTTTTGATTCGATTAATCACGAAATTCTATTGAGGAAGCTCAAAGACCAATTTGGGATCCATAGTACTGAACTAAAATGGTTCGAGTCATATTTAACAAATAGGAAACAAGTGTGCTCTGTTAATGGTCAAACATCATCTTCCAAAGAAATAGTGTGTGGAATTCCACAAGGCTCTATACTTGGCCCATTATTGTTTTTATTATACATAAATGATATGACCGATTGCCTAGAAAAAACAACTCCATATCTTTATGCAGATGATACAGAAATCTCGTCTTCTTCGGACAATTTTGATACTTTGATTGAAAATTTAAATTATGATTTAAACAACATCCGGAAGTGGCTTTCTAAAAATAAGCTTAAACATCATCCGACAAAATCAAAGGTTATGTTCGTTGGGTCATCACGTAACTTAAATAAGAAAGTTAAAAACAACTGTGTTCTATTAAATAATGCTCCAATTCCTCGAGCTGATACTTTTACATGTTTAGGGGTAGATTTTGACGAAAAATTGAGTTAGGAGAAACACGTTGAAAAAATATGCGGCAAGGTCAGTGCAGGAATTGGGGCGATGAGGCGTATAAAGCCCTTTGTCCCACCTATCACCCTACAAACTATTTACAAAACATTGGTACTGCCGTATTTTGATTATTGTTCGCCTTTGTGGGATAATTGCGGCAAAGTACTCCAAGATAAATTACAAAAATTTCAAAATCGTGCTGCTAGGATTATCACTGGAGCCAGCTACGATGTTAGATCTGCTGATGTGCTCGACACCCTTGGGTGGGAGACACTTGATGCAAGACGATCGCGAAATAAATTGATACTAATGTACAAAATACTCAATGACCACACTGGCCCAAATCTAAAAGATCTATTCCGAAAAAAATATGAAACCCATCGGAATACACTTAATCTTCGAAATAGCGAAACAGATTTAATGCTAGCAAAACCTAAAACTGAATTTCTAAAGAGAACTTTCGCGTACAGTGGTGCTACTTTGTGGAATAATCTTCCACAAGAGCTTAAACTAACTGAATCCGTTAGTTCATTTAAGGCAAATACAGCAAATATGATTCATGTTTTGTCGCTAGATTTAGGTCTCAGTTTTTAATGCTTTCCTTTCTCTTGTGTCTTTTTGCATATTATTCATTCTCTGAATATATCTTGGTTTATTTTCTGTAAAAATAGTATCATCATTTGTAAATAGTATTAGGCTTATTTTATACAACATTTTGTATTAGTGTGACGCCCCTCGTGGAAACCAGCTATATAGTTGACCGAGGCTAGCGTGGTTAAATAAAGTTTTACACTACATTACATACATATACAAACCACGATTAAATGTTTTCCCGCAAAATTTGAAGCTCATTCCGCTAGAACTGATTGTGTAGAAATGCCTTGTCGTTGCGCAGCACTGTATTTTTGTGAGCATGTGAGCAAGTGCTCATAAAAAGTTATAAGCAGGTACTCAAATTTTAATAAGGCCCTACCTGTTAGGTATTGACAGTTATGGCCTACGTATGTAGGTCCCAACTATTGGTATGAGCACTTGCTTATATGAGGTTGACCAGAGGTCGATGTGGGTCTATTTGGAGTCGATGTGACATCAATGTAGGCTGGATTTAGTGAGGACATGCAAATAAAACGACGACAACAGGTGTATAATTATAGCCTTTATATACTACAGCTATTTTTTAAAAGTTTCACAATGTTTGTTCTATTAATTCCTTCTCACAATGTCATGTGCGACAGACAAGGCCAACTTCCTTCATAAAAAACTCTGGCACAGCGTTCCCCAGTTGTTTCTAAGTCTTCTAATTTCTTTAAGGTTACGGCATGCCATACTGTTTAACATCCAGGTTTGTACGTCAACCCTCCGTTTGCGAAGGTATAAAGCAGTCCTCTTTTTCTTCAAATATGCAACTCTTTTTCTAGCCTCTGCCACACACTTGCTTAAGTCATGTAACCGCAAAAAGTTCTCCATTAAACTGGCCATCTAAAAGTCTTATCTCTGTGAAAGTTGCAAGCAGTATGCTCTTATCGACTCAAATTTAACATTTTTTACTGTTGGTTGGATAACTGAAAACCAAAAATGGTATGTTTCATATGTGACCGGGCCATCGGGCAACATCGGGCCTTATGAGCGTATGAGCATGTGTTCATGAGCAGTTATGAACTCATCTGCTAAAATAAATTATAGCAGCTCAATTTTAAATTAAAAATAACTTTATAACAATGTCATAGGTTATGAACTTCAAAAAAATAAAATCTAACCAATGAAGTTGCTTTGAAGGTATTTTATTTAAAATGTAAATATATCCTAGAATGAGCTGTGGTAATTTATTTTGACTTAGATCCACCACTGGTTGCCTTGACAGGAACGTACGAATATGTGTCCTTTTCTTAGACGAATCCCCTCCGCTGATAGCTCCAACACACATCCAGCCCAAAGGTCTCCGTCTAGCTACCGGACCCCCGTGTTCCACGGGAAGATCAACCATTGATAGATGTAAATCAGCGTTGTCAACTCCTATCAGCATATCGACAGTTCCATCTCTCGCCGGCTTGGGAAAACAGCAAGGACTAAGATGTGGCCATCGACTTTGGTACGCCGACCAATCTTTTACTTGGTAGTTTCCAGTGACGTTTCATGGACAAGTTCTCACTCGAATTTCTTTGCGAAACTGGCCCTCCACGCTTTCGATCTGTACAGCAACTGGCATCAATTCAAAGGTTCTAACGGAGTCATTTAGAACGTGAACTTTGACATTTTCATACGGCTCTTGTATTACTAACGCTCCCGCGACATCTTCATTGAGAAACGTTTCGTTTGAGGCGTCATTAAGAATCGCGTTGATTTTACCTATAATTTTCGTTGGCCTTTACCCATACTGGGACAGTTCGTAATGAATGGTCCTCGGATAGTTCATCACTACAAGTTGTCATGGTAACGTTCGGGTCGCCATCTGCTGCTCCCTCCCGTGGCGTTTCAGGGCGCGGGGGTTTTGTCGTTCTTTTGTTGCCCATACTTCGACATGTCTTCCGTTCGTTTAGGGTTGTGCAGCAAGATATGATGATCTGATTAAATGAGCATTGTTACTGTATTATATATATATATATATATATATATATATATATATATATATATATATATATATATATATATATATATATATATATATATATATATATATATATGTATATATGTATATATGTATATATATATATATATATATATATATATATATATATATATATATATATATATATATATATATATATATATATATATATATATATATATATATATATATATATATATATATTTTAACTAATTTTATATTCTATGTAACTAATTTATAATCTAATGTAACATATAATTTGTAATTTCATATCATAACTTATTGATTTTAGTATGTAGGGCACCTATTGTAACAGTATTACTGTAATGCTGAAAGGTTTTACCCTACTGAAATAAAGTTTTCAATTCAATTCAATTCAATCAATCCCACATTTCTGCGACCTTTTGCAATCTTTGCCTTGATGATCGTTACCAAGGCAACGAAAGCACAATCATTTTTCTTTTGCAGTTCGCCAACGCTTATCAACATCTGCACGACGATATACTTTACATCTCCAAACTTTATGGTCGCTTGCACCACAACACGAACACAGCCTAAATTTTTGGAGCCATGGCGGATTATTTCCATGTTCTGATTGCACCATGTAGTTCTTCTTATATCTATATCGTTCCTGGTTCTGCCTACTATCAATTACGTCATTTCGGATCCATGACCCATCTCCATAGCTTCAACACGGATCTTTGCTTCCTCTTTCAACCAATCACTAAGGCTGATCACTGACTGCTCTCGACTATTCTCACCAAGCCACCTGCTTTATATACATTTCAAGGTGTCGATCTGATAATTTTTTCACGAGCAAGCTATGTAGAGAACCATTTCCTAATTCTCCCTCACGATTTTCGGCTTTCAATTTAACAACTGTTACACGAACTAGGTCAGCAAAGCGTTCAAACTCATTAATGTCGCGAGGTTTAATTTTGGGGCATGCTCTCTATTTGATCCATATATGCGCGTAGCTGCCGCCTCTCTCACCATTTTTCGCTTTTTCGTATTCGAGACTAGACACGCCCAGGCCCCTAACGGCTGTTAACGCTTCGCCGCTCCAGCTTTGACGTAGACGAGCCATTTTAATATTAACCGGTTCATCAGAACAATCAACTGGGCTCTCAAATAATAACCAAAAATCCTCAAACTTTGTTTTGTCCCCATCAAAGCTAGGTACTTTCAATGGCTTTAAGCGCAAATTGATTTTCACGGGTGACGGCTGCGGGATTTCGGTAATACTGCTATTTACGGGGTTATTTTCATCGTCTTTGTTTGAGGAAGTGTTAACTTCTGACGAACTGCTCGCATGCGATAAAATTTCGTTGTCAGATGAGCTGTTAATTGCTGCCGAGCATCAGCGAGGCAGCACACTATTCTTGACACGTTTTGGTTCCTCCAGAGTCCACTTGACCGAGTCTTTCGCGCGATCTATGTATTGTCGAGATCTCGATCTTGTGTCTGTCTTTGCAATTCTGACACATGATTGATTATTGAGTGGTGCCATATGAACTGCAGTATCGAACTACAGAAATATTCTCCTACTTTTAACCGACGACGGTTGTTAATATACTTCAACAGATTGTTGTTACCGAATAATATGGTTATAATTTCTTTTTGTATGGAATGGAATGTCCTTGTGTTAAGCATACCTACTTCAACCAAATGGTTCTTACGAAATGATATGGATACATCACATCATATGTATTGTAATCGGATGGAATATGCAATGTATCAAATTCAACAGTATGCCTTCCCAGTATACTCTATGGATGTCAACAACAGTTCACGTGCTTCGCAGTTGTTTTCAAGAAAAATGTTATCAGTTGGTCCATTTTATACCATGTACGGCAAACATTCATTGGACAATATGTTAATGGTCGACAATGAAGATTAAATGCCACACGAATATGGTGGATGAAACAGTGGTGGCACACACTGTTTACCAAGTGGTTTTGAAAACAGTGTGACAAAAGACATATCTATTGACATTTATTATTATCGAATAATATATTGGCACCACGTGTATAATAATCCAAAGTACCCTTTAGTAATTATGTCTTACTTTCAATATCTTCGAAACAAAATAAATTCGTGCATACAGTGAGTGTGTCTTTTTAAGTTCTAAATACTTGCGGTTTGTGACCCCATGGCAGCACTTCTTTGCGATAGTAACTACTAGAGTATATAAATGAGGAGGCCTGGTGATTAGCTATAGCTTACGCACATATAAGTGCAGCTCCAGTTATTTTCCGTTATTATGTGTTACAAATTAAGCAATCTCATAGACATTCATTATGCAGTCATACGTTGTATTATTTGCATATCAAATAACGTTGAAACCTTGGCCGACTGATAGTTTCAGCAGATATAAGACAAGAGTTATCCCGAATAATGTGTGCATAATAATACTGGTCAATATACACACTTTACTGGTCAATATACACACTTTGACAGTTTCGTACCATGGAAACACCGCATAGCTTGGCTTCGCTCTCTTCTTTCCAGAGCCTATAAGATCTGTTCACCATCTAATCTCAAGCGAGAGTTAAACTTCATTAGAAGAATTGCTTCATGGAACGATTTTCCCAAACAGGTTGTGTCTTCGTTGATCAAACGTTTTAGACAACATCACGATACTAACAATGATACTAACGAAACGAATGACAACAATCCAACTACACCAACACTTTGGTTCAAGATGCCTTACATTGCCCATAAAGGGGAACAACTCTTACGTGGTCTAAAAAAGAAACTGAAACATTGTCTTAACATTTCTGACGTACGAATTGTAACAAGAACTACAACCACCAAACTCAACATGTTCACCAACATGAAAGACAAAACTCCTAAAGAAAACAAGTCTAATGTTGTGTATGAGTTCACGTGCCAAAAATGTAGCAATAGCTACATAGGCAAAACTGAACGAACATTACTAGAACGCGCTAAAGAACATGCATACAAAGACATTGGCAGTGCTATAAACAAGCATTTGCAATCCTGCTACGAACCAGATGACTTGACCAACAAAACTAACAAAGAACTAGTTGATCTTGCTGTAAATAATACTAAAGTAATTGATTCAGCTAGAAATTGGAACTTGTTACTTTATAAAGAAGCACTTCACATAAAACGACGTAAATGTGTCCTAAATAATGGCCTCACGGCAAGCAAAGAATTGCAATTATATAATTGATTAGTTAGAATGAACAAAAGAACGCTTTAGAAATGACGGCTTTGATTCTTAGTAGTTTATTGCTTACGCGTAACTGGCGCACGCTATTTAAATTTAAAATTCTTGTACACGTAATTGTTTTAACGTATTCTTGTAAGCTTTTCTGCTGAAGATGAATCAAATCGATTCGAAATATACAGTTTAAATTAAATTGTGTACTTATTACTATGCACACGTTATTCGGGATAACTCTTGCCAGATAACGTTGAATACCTTGACAAAGAACACAGTTACAAAAATTCTGCAAAACAACTTAGATTGTGAATTTAAGTTATCTTTCCAATGCAATCATGGAAATACTTGACAAAATTTTGTTTCTTAGGCACTTTAAATTAAAGGAAGGTTACAGTCGCTTCTGCGCATGTGCGATAGGTTTGTTATGAGGAGCCTCCTCATAACAAGTTTCCAGTCCCATGGCGTAAATGAAAACACGCGCGGCCGTCTGAATCGTTCCTTGTTGTATTGCAAGGAGCGATGGCGCATCAAGTCCTGGCATAAAAATTGTTGCTTTGAGAGTTTCAAGATCAAACAATTAATATTGGATTCTGGAAACGCGGAAAATCGCGTCGCCTAAAGATTTAATTATCCGCGTTCGGTAGCTTTTGCTTCAGATGCTGGTTTCGTTCGAGACTTCAAGTCGCACTACAGAATATTCACTGGCAAGTCACGACATGCTCACAGGCTCTGTCATGCAATGTGGTAAGAAATATATTGTATTACTTTTACATAATAAGGAAATGTTAAGCTAGTTACGCTAGCTGAGTTCTACTAATAATATTCAGGATGTATTTAGAAGTTCACAAGTATGTTTAACACATGAAACAGTGTAGAGAGGAACCTTACATTGAATCACAATTTTGGCAGAGAACCAATTTTATCAAAACAAAATCACGATACTGTATATCACTAAATATATTGTGGATATGATCTATAACATAGCTAGCAATACATAGAGGATATTACACGGCGCATGGCGCGAAGATGTTATTTAAGAGTGCACTAGGTGTGAAATAAATTACCGGTATACATTTTATAGAATACGCCCTGTAGAATGTGCAATTAAATTGTTGAATTCTCGATTCCAGACTTATATATCATAATGAGGATACATTAACTGGCAGCGAATGTGTTGTTGGCGAAGACACAGTCACAGTAATGAAATTGAAAGCACAGTGATGAAAGCAAAAACTCATATGAAAAATTCATAAATAACATTTATTTGATTTTTACTATATTAGAACTGTAGCCTGTGCATGTGTATGTATATAAATGTTCATAGCATGTATAGAAGGTCTACGATTAGTACGATGATATTAGATAACACTTGTGTTATATTTCAATGTATATATGAAACTATACTACATGTAAGTTTCAGAATAAGTAAAATAATAAAATTATCCAGGTGCAAATACATGAAAATCATGTGGATGCAATTACCGCCAAAGGGAACAAGATGCTTGGAATGCTCAAACGAACGTGTCCACTACTGACAGATACCACTGTGCGGCGCACACTGTACTTAACGCTTGTAAAGTCGCTAAGTTATGACTCCGAAGTATGGTCTCCACCTACAATCAAAATGAGATCCAAAGTGGAATCTGTACAAAGGAGAGCGACATCTTGGATTATGCAAGCTAAGCGCGGTGAAGTATCATACAAACAACGACTGATAACCCTTAGCTTGCTACCTCTTTGCTACGACAGAGAAATAAAAGACCCGGTGTTCTTTTTTAAGGCGCTGTATGGTCGTATCGAACTCGACGTGCATAGTTTCGTCTCATTCAACAACAATGGTCGAACACGACTCTGTACAAATCCTTCCCTTACCCTTAAAGTTCCACTGTGTAAATCTAAAAAATTTCAATCCTCATACTCCAATCGGCTTGTGAAGTTATGGAACCACGTCTGCAAAATTGCCCCCTCTACCACATTCGCCAGCCTCTCATCCTTCAAAAGATCACTTAAGGCTGCATATGGGAACTTAGTCATGACAACATTTGATGTAGACCTGCCATGCACGTGGACACTGGTACGGGACTGCCCGTGCCATAGATCTTAAATAGTCCTATTTATTCTGTGTAGTGTGTTACATGTGTAATAATGTCCTATGTGTGTGATATTGTCTTATGTATGTGATATATGTCTTATATGCGTGATATATGTCTTATGTGTGTGTTATATTACCTGTTTACGTATTTTGCTGGGATTGCGCCTTTCATGGGACTTCGCGTCTCGTTTGCACAGCAAAAAATAATTTCCTTATTTCAAGAAAAAAAAAGCTTATTTTAAGAAAAAATTCTTGAAGTAAGTTCAAATTTTCTTGGGAGAATAATAAGAAAGTTTTCTTGTAAGTTTTCTTAAGAAATGTTTTTTCTTAAGAAAAATGTCTTAAAATGAGAAAGCAAAAGATGAAAATATAACTTAATTTAAGAATTTTTTCTTAAAACCAGCGAATATACTTTTCTTATTTCAAGAAAAAAAGTCATTATTCATAAAAATGTTCTCAAAATAAGTCGAATTATATTTATTAAACAAAATTGCATGGACTTATTTTAAGAAATTTTTCTTGAATCAAGACTAATGCCCTGATATAAGAAAATTGTCTTGACTCATTTTAAGAAAATTTTCTTGAATTAAAAACTATTTTCTTAGAATGAGAATATTTAATAAACTTACTTTAAGACATTTTTCTTGAATCAGGACTAATGTCTTGACATAAAGAAAATTGTCTTGACTCATTTTAAGAAAATTTTCTTGAATTAACAACTATTTTCTTAAAATGAGAATATCTAATAAACTTACTTTAAGAAATTTTTCTTGAATCAGGACTAATGTCTTGACATAAGAAAATTTTCTTGACTCATTTTAAGAAGATTTTCTTGAATTAACAACTAATTTCTTGAAATGAGGAAATCTAATGGACTTATTTTAAGAAAATTCTCTTGAAACACGAATTGTTGTCTTGAAATAATAAAATGTAATAAACTAACTTTAAGAAATCTACATCTTGAAACAAGAATAACTAACGATTATTTTACGAAAATTGTCTTAATTCAAGAATTCTTAAGGCCCAGTCAAACGAGGATGAGAGTTGAGAAGCGAGAGTTCGCACGAGAGTTTCGTCAGCTCTCAGATGCTTCGTTCAAACGAGGATGACAGTTGATGAGAGTTGATGAGAGTTAGCCGGTGGACTCGGCCAGCAAACAAATATTATTGATGAACTGAGGATTAAAGACACCCAAAGCTGCAAAGAATGGACTACGAGCAATTTAAAGAGATTCTTGCAGCAAACCACTAGCACTTTTTGAACTCTCATGAGCGGTCAAACGCGCACAAACTCTTATCAACTCTCATCAAAATTTGAACTAGTTCAAAGTTAATGAGAGTGGATGAGAGTTGGCAGTCAAACGCTAGCGAGAGTTGCAACTCTCATTGACTCTCATCCACTCTCATCCTCGTTTGACCGGGCCTTTGGCGTTTATAACAGAGTGTAATACAATAACAGCATAATCAAAGAAGGGACACTCTCCCCTGGTACTGTATATGCTCCACAACAAAATAATCATCAATGCTGATGATGGAAGCCTACTGTATTCATGCAGACAAATGAATTTTAAAACGCAACTTATCAAAATAATTAAAAATAAATACTGAGTCCGATATCTTTTTGGAACAGCATGTTTTTGCTAAAGCAGTGACCATAAAAGGTACCCTCAGAATAGGAATTTATAGTTTACAGCTGCAGTACTTTGTGGAGTATGTCCAAAAGCCTTCTGGTCACAAGCCAACATGCACGACAACAACATACAAAAATATGAATTGACTATAGTAAAAGTTCCGTGTAGTAAACTGAATAATCATTCAATAAATTGGTACCCGTTTATTCACCATCATTTTTGAACTCCTGGTAAGACGACAGGGCTGACTGAAATGATTGGGAAATATCCTCCGGAACATTTTGGTCACCAAAGATAAAATATTGCAGAATGCTTAATCCTATCTCCAGGTTGCGGGGGTAATCCAAGTCGAGCAAATAGAAGGTTGCCAAAAGTGCTAGGAGAGCTTCATCCATCTTTGATCCATCTATTTTGGACACTATAACTTTTCCAGTTATTAGATAGCATGTATCTGTATACAAAACCAGGGCAGGAACATTACCAACGCGCTTGGCACACAAGTTCTCAGGGTCTTCATGAGCCTTTAAAGAAAAACATTTATTTTCAAATTTCAGGGAAAAGTTGGTTCAAATTCCTGCAAATGTTGATACAGATACAAAATTTAGATGTAAGACCTGTGAAGTACCTGTAATCACAATTTGACAGCCCACACATAATCATGAAAACATTTGTGCTGAAAATTAAAAGTACTGTACTTTAAGCTGATAGACCAAATCTACTTGCTTCTTGTTTTGCTTCTTCAAACCAAAAATCAAATGTAGATTTTGCAATAAGTACACAATTTTTGAATCTACCGCAAAAGATGAAATAAGATTAGCTTGTCTGCACATACAGTAAATATAAGTATATTTTCTATCTAAATTCTTTAATTGTGAATGCAATGTTGGGCCAAAAAGTTAACTTGTCTAGCTTAGGGCTTTTTGGAGCATTTAAACCCTTGGAATGAATCCCATAATATACAATAGATTCTATCTCTTCGGTCAACTTGGTGAGGCACTTCTTCCTAAAGCCATCCCGATCACCACAGAATTCTACTAAGAGAACCCTTCTTGCTTCTTCAATTATCTGGTATGGAAAAAAGTGATTTTACAAAAATGCTGATCTTCAATTTGTTCATTAATTTAAAACAGGACTACTGTAGTTCAAAATTGCTAACGGTTCAATTGAAGTTTACTATAACACAAGGTGCAATTAAGAAATAATAAAATAATTATACAGTACCTCTTCATGATTTTAGAAGCATGGATAAGTTTTCATTAAACGCTCTACTCTTTCTGATGGTGACACCTCCTTCAGCCAATCCCGCCTGACTACAAACTCTTTGTTTAAGTATGTATTCACCACAGTTGCATTGGGTTTTTTTTATCCATCTCTTTTAACAATCCTTCATAATGTCTGGCCATAACTTCCTTGCCATCAACAGGATCATCTGTTGAGTTTAGATAATTTTTAAGAGTACAATTGAAGTTCAAATAATACTCTCCCATTGTCAAGAGTGAATCATTATTATGGTTATTCTGAGGATTAAAATGTTGGATGCTTGGACCCAAAGCTAGGGGTGCAGAAGATATCATATCCAGCTGAATAATTAAATAATGTGGCTATCTGGTATGTAGTCCAATATTTTTAACATTTTGCATTTTGAGCATCATTGCCTTCATTAGGCCACAGTATAGATAACAAACAGGAAGTCATTACAGCCATGACCTGACCTATAGTTTATGCAAATTTAGGCAATTTGCTGCATGGAATAATGGCAGATCAGCTAAATCAGAGACTTTACTGGTCATTGTCTTAGTTGACATGAGTTTACTGTCCAACATTATTCAGCATGCTCATTGTTCCTCTTAATAAACATGCAGTTTACTGGCCAGAGTCATGAATATAATGAAATAATAATATAATGAAATGCAGTAACTGTCTGGATAATAAAATTTACAGTATCATCTCGTCCACCCCTACCTAATTGTTTGAATTACTGATAAAAAATACTGGCTGAAATAGGATCACCATTGTAGGCAACATACATTACTTGAATTATTATGGAAAACAATCTTGCCTACCCTTAACAGTAACTTCCATGCAGTTAGCTAATTGCTGTTACAATAGACCTTTTTTACAAATATGACACAAGCAAGAAGGTGACTTCAATAAGGGACGTGCATTTTTTTGTGCTTCCTAGTTTGTTTGTTCTGAAATTCTTGGCAATCTTGCTATTTTTCCAGTAAAAACTTGAAGATATTCTGGGACCAGAGACAAATATTACAAAATGGTTACGAAATTTCAGCTCAAATATTGGTGAAATTTGCATCTGACATCACATTCTTGCTCACGCCATATTTATAAGAAAGGTCTACTGTAAAGAGATATCAAGAAAATCATGTAAACTAACTTATACCTGACTCGTTCACCAAGGTACTGCTGGGAGAATCTTCTTCCACGCTTTTCCTAGATTTGTTGTCATCCGAAACACATCTCCTTTTACTTGGAGTAGATCCCTGAGGCTTTACCACCGGTTTAATATTACTGAGCCGTCTCTTTAAGGCTTTCAACACAACACCCTGCACAAGAAACCATAATCAAATAGGAACTAGGACTTAAATTACCAAAAGAAAATTTAAATCTTTAAAAAAATTAGTATGCATTAAAAGATAATAAACCAAATATTCTTATGAAATGTAACATTGTTTTGGAAAATGAGAAGCAGCGTTCTATGCATAAATAAAGACAGCTACTTGATGTAGATAATCTTAATTCAGTTAAAAATTTATCCAATGAAATATAAATTTACTTTTGTGACTACAGACAACAGCTAGCAGGTTTTCCTGCCAAATTATCTTTCAATTATTTTCATCTTGGCAAATAGTCTGGCTTGGCAAGCAGTGCCCATGTAAACTCGCCCTAAGAAGACACTTGGCAATGTAAACTACGATCACAGCAATAGTACACTTACATGGTCTGTTTCAGCATCTCGAAGACAAGGATAAGCCACAATTAAGGACTTTGCCATTTCCTCAAGCTCAGTGGATTTTGGGAACCTACTAGATGGCAGGGAGGATGAGGTTGATACCATATTATTTATGGTACCTCGAATCAATCTTTCCCGCATAGACTTATTTAATTCTCCATTGCTTGCAGCATCTTGTATTGCTGGATCCGAATACAAAACATATTGTGGTGCCTTTGTAGGCTGTGGTTTATGAATGGATCCATGACCAATGGGTGAACTTGAAATTTCTGGTAGACTAAATGCCGGAGACAATGTTTGTGCTGGGCTGCAACTGGTTGTTGATAGGACTTCATCACTGGACAAATCTATTGATACTGGTGATGAGCTGACAGGAGATTTTGTGTGCAATGAACTTCTGTTATTCTACATTAAACAATAAAAATAAGCAAGGAAACAGTCATAGCTTCGACATGTGTTTACACTCATTGGTATCCACAGTCATTGCCATTACATTTTTGTAGAATTAAGAAGAGTTATCAAAAGACTTTTTTGCCCCACATTTCAAATGACTGAAAATTGGACCACGCATGAACTTTGGAGACAACATGAAAAGTGCTGCCACAAATGTCAATCTACAGTTCTTTCATGACAAGCATATTTTTGTCACCATAAAATAAGTGAAACACATCTATTACAACTACCACCAACATGTTGACTCAACTAGCAGGACAAAGATTTTAAATCACCATGCACACAAATACAACAATCACCTGGAGAGAACCATGAATGAACTTCCACGCTTTTGACCTTTCAATTATTTTCCGGCCTCCACCAGGATACAATTCAGCCAATGCCTCATAGCAGAGTGACTGGATGTCATCATTGGTTGTAATATTATTTTCTACAACAGACATGAAACATGTCTCATGGGAATTAAGTAATTAACCAACAATTCTAATACATGCTGAAATGGCTGCTCTTTCACAACCATATTTCTACATAATAATGACCATAGCATTTTTAAAAACCTATATGTATTTGTGTGAGATAATTTTGAGGCACAGTCATAATACTACATTTAGGAATTTGTGCAATCATGAAATTTTGTGCTGCATGAGATTAACTGCATGTAGTGTTAATTTTTTTCTTTCCTAATAAAATATTTTGCTTTAATAATCATATATCTTACTAAAATGTATGCGCTAAATAAGAAAGACTTCACCCAGTTGAAGTGGATTGGAATGATGTGGTATAACTTGTCAAATATTTGGATAAATGATTTCTTCCAATAATTCCTGCTTCAGATTTGTCAGTTATATTTCAGTATTTCAGTTCAAATTTATTAATTTCAGTTCGTCATTAAATAACATTCTTCTTCAATATACCAAATAGTCAACAACGCAAGGGAAAAGCGGACATAAACATATAAATATTCATATCTCTCGTGTTTAATATTAACCACTTAGCAGTTTGCACATTGACAATATAAAAACATACCTTCAAGAACATTTGCGAGCTCGCCGCACTCCTTCTTTATCATATGAATTAGCGACCTTTCTTCTTTTACATCCATGAGCAAGAATTCGTCAACACAATAATAAAATGGATAGAAATATGCTGAAACTTGCCTTCGGCGCCAACAACTCAATCAATCGCTTCAAAAAACGTGTTCAACCGTCAACGAAGTCACCAAGGACACGAGGATGTTGGAATTTGGAAATACGAAAAGCATTATGGGATCAATATTCCTTCTTGGCAAATGCCTGTTCGCGGGGAGCTTTGCCTGGAAGAGGTTATTTCGCTGGCTTCAGAATGACAAATCGTTGAAACAACGTACGTAACGTTATGTTTTTTGGAATATTTACTGATAAAGAACGAAAAAAGGGGTAAAAGTCTTCATATACACTTGTAATTATAAGAAAAGTTTAAGAAAAAAATAGAAAAAAAATTGAAAATGAAGTTGAAAGGGGGCGAGACTTGCTGGGATTCGATCCCGCGACGCCGACCACGAAACAACGCACGTGGGCCACTAGGCTAACGGAGCCCACCTGAAATTAAGTATTTAAAAACTGTACTTAAACTGCTATGTAATAGAGTAAAATTATACATTTAACAACTGTCATTCTGTGGTTTTGCTTAACCCACCTTTTCCCGCCATTAGGCATTGCGCTAGATCAAAGCAGTGATGACTCTAACAGTTCATTTATAGTTCAATAGATCAAAGCAGGGCGCTGATCAAAGCTAATTATCAAAGCTAGTAAAGATTTTTCACTCTTTGGCTGGATTGTACGTGTGTATTCAGCGCGAAGTGTGTTTCGACGACCGAAAATGGATGAAATTCCAACCATTTCTCCTTGGAAATGCTTCATTTGTGCTACTTTTATGGCTGTAACACTTAAAGCGTTGATGGGTCACTATTTTGCAGTACATAGCAACGAACCAAATTTTTTTGTGCAGTGCAACATAAAAGGTTGTCCGGCGCCATTCCGAAGATACCATTCATTTTATAAACATGTTTCCAGAAACCACCGCAGTGAATACGACCAAGGCATGGCAACAAGCTTACCACACCATGATGATGACGACCTCGTTTTAATGGAAAATCCGTGGACTGTTACATGTGATTCAAGTGATGCAGGCGATAGTATTATGACAAGCAGTTCTGATGAGGAAACTTCCAGCGAGCAGGAATTTCAATTTGAACCACATCAGTCTCGAGTGTGAAATTTATTCACCATTCATCTTGTTTTTAGCCTCAGGCCAGTTGTTCAAAAGCTGGTTAGCTTACCCCTGGGTTAACTTAAAATTCAAACGAAATTTTTTCGGCCGTTTATGTGTGAATTTAAAAGTATTTTTCAGGCATCAATAAGTGTTTTCATCTTTAACATTTCGATGTAAACCGACGTGTAAAATACAATAACTAAAACACAGGGTCAAATTTTAACCCAGGGTTAGCCATAACCCAGCTTTGAACAACTGGCCCCTGGTTTAATGTTCTGGTAAAGAAATTGTCACCTTCTACAACCCACCAATTTTGTAGATTTTTCTGGATGCATGTATACTTGGATACATGTTTCAGACTTTCACTAAGCCCAATTCATGCAAACAATGAAAGTAAACACCAAAATTTACTAATATTTGAGTAATAGAAGGTGCTTTATCAGTATGCTGGTTTTCCTCATATTTTATTTGTCTGATGCTTTATTTTTAGGATATAAATTTTCAAAGAAATGAAGCACTGTTCATTTTGAAGGTCAAAGAAAGGAACAACATAACACAGGTTTATTTTTTTTTAATTTGTGTAATCAAATAGAGTTCAATTTCATTGTAATCATGCAGGGTTCAAATTAACAAATTGCAATATATGCGTTAATGTGTAACCAAATACTGTACAGTAAAATTCATTGTTTGTTATGTAATACCGTGCTTAAATAAAAACAACATTGCAATGTACAGATTATGTTGCCTAAACTACTGTATGGAAAACTGCAAATCATTTTTGGAAAAATTCAGTAAATACATGTGTAAATACAATTTTTATTCAGTGAAGCCAATGACAGGTGCTTTTAAGTAGATGCCATTTGCTTGGTTGAATTAAAATTCCAACACGAGTAGTGGGAAAAACAAACTTTATGTTATGAACAGAAAAAATGCACAGACTGGACTTTACTGGCTCTTTAAGTCTTTATAGTTTTATTCTTTTTCAATGTGGTGCATGAGACTTGTTAAATGAAATTATTCTGGCCCATTCTAATAGAAATATGGTATATAGTTATAGTATGTTGGCCAGTTTGTAAAAAAAAGTGCAGGAGATTAGTAAAAAGAAAGGTGAAAAAAGCTATTACTATAAACCTGCAATGTTGAATACAAAATACCAGTCAGTAAAAAGGTCATACATGATTTCAAGGGTGATTAGAAATACCTACTGCCAGTAGATTACATGCCAGCCACTAATTGGATGTATAACATTGTTAGCGAAATCACAGCCCTGCTGAGCCATAACAGATACCTCCCTGACAAAATAGTAAGCTTTTGGGTAAGATATTAAAAAAGCCTTCAGGGCGGTGGAAATATACCATCATGGAAAGACTGCAAAATAATTTAGGTGTGTTACTTAATGAGTGAGTGAGTTTTTACAATATGGCCAGTAACCCAAAACTACAATACTAACTCCCTCCATGTGCAGTTACTGTACATTGAACAAGTGGACATGGACTATACACCTTTGAATTTTAAAAAGGGAATTAATATCAGATTGTATAATTCTTTCTAGGTTGCCTTGGATAACATCATTGATTGCACTTCAGCCATTGTACAGGATGCTATAGATATAGCTAAAGAAAGATTGCTTTCAGTCAGTGAAGGGGAAGAACATAGTACTGTCTTTGCAGAAATTGTGACGAAGACATTTGGTGATATTCCTAACCCTTTTGAATCCTTGAGAACAAATCATCTTTAGAGATCATTTATTAAGAAGAATTTCAACTATGTTGAAGTAAAACAGGTGGTTTTAGGGAGAAAGATATCCAGGAAATTGTCCAAACAAAAACGATCTTTGGTTGAAAAAGATGAGTGTTTCTTCTACATACCCTTAATTGAAAGTCTTTCACAACTGTTGTCAAACAAACGAATTGCCAAATTGATCATCAGAAAGCCCAAACAATGTGATGGAGATATTTATTATGATATTTGCGATGGTCAGATGTTCAAGTCAGATAAATACTTTGGTGATCATCCTGATGCGTTGCAGATCATTATCTATCATGATGCTGTGGAAGTTTGCAACCCCTTAGGAAGTCAAGCTGGAAAACATAAGCTTGATATGTTTTACTACACATTAGGCATGCAATTTCAATCCTAAAATTAGATCAAAGCACTCTGCTGTTCGGTTGTTAGGTATTGCCAATGCAAAATTAGTGAAAAAGTATGGTTACACAGCAATCCTGTCTCCTATCATTGAAGACATTCAGAAAGTTGAAAGAGGCTTTCCTTGTGTTATTAATGGTTCCGAAAAGCTGATTTATGGGAAAGTTGTTAGTTGTACGGGTGACACAGAAGGTCAACATGAATGGGGTGGTTTTAAAGTCGGTGTTGGGCTCGCCTTTCAAAAATGTCGCCATTGTCAGTGTCGCTATAAGGCAATGCAACAATACTTTTACGAAGATGACTTTATCCTTAGAACCAAAGCAAGTTATGATCGACAATGTAACGACATTGATGAAGCACCATCTGACCAAGTGAAGAATGACCTGCAGACTACATATGGAATTAACACTCGAAGTCCTTTGTACAATCTTGATAACTTTGATGTAACCAAACAACTGCCACAAGACATAATGCATACAATGCTAGAAGGTGTAGTGCAATATGAGCTTCGACATATTTTGGGCTACTTCATACGCAATGGGCATTTTACACTTATCCAGCTTAATACTGCAATTGAAAGTCATAACTATGGCTATACAGAGGTTGCCGACAAGCCAGGCCCATTAAGAGAATCTGTGTTTCAGGGTGAAGAAAAGTACAAACTGAAATACAAAGCGGCCCAAGCAAGATTATTCCTTAAACTTTTGCCATTCATCATATCTAGCCTGCCAATCCCACTCGATAATGAATACTTTATGCTCATAACCGAGCTTATTGAACTTTGCCAGATTATGTTTTGCCCTGTGATCAGCTTGCCCACCATCAACTTACTTAAATTGAAGATAGGTGAACACTTAAAAAACTTTAAAGACCATTTTCCTGACGTCAGCATCATCCCAAAGCAGCACTATATGGTACATATTCCTTCCATGATAAAACAGCTTGGACCTGTGATCCGACATTCCTGTTTCAACTTTGAATCAGCTCATAATTACTTTAAAGAATTGGCTGGTAAGCAGAACTTTAAAAATCTTCCCAAATCATTAGCAGAACGATGTCAATTGAAAGAATGTGGTAACTTTGCTGATTTGAACGAATCTGCCAAGACTCATCCACTTTTTGCAACCGAGAAAGTTTTTGGTCCAGTGTCTGCGGCTACAGAAACTGAAAAAAGATCTGTTCAAGAAAAATTTAACTCTTTAACGTTGTTACCAGGTGCCGAACTCTAGCATTTACATAAGGTAGCTTGGGTCGTATGCCACGGTACAAAGTTCAAGTGTGACGGTATTGTTGTTTGCAATGTGAGTGAAGATGACGGTGTTCTCATGCCAGTTTTTGGCTCTATCTATCAAATTTGGGTTGTGAGTGATTACGTCTATTTTGAGTACTTGGCCCTCGAAACGTTGCACTTTTCCCAGTCATACCAAGCATATAGTGTAAAAAGGATGGGTAATTTGGAAAGTAGTGTCTGCTCGTATGAAAGTCTGGTCGATTACAACGTGTTGCACATCCATGAGAACAATGATGGTGAAATTTACGTGCCCATGAAATATGACATTGTCGACATAATGGAAGAGCATGTCAAAGGAAGGAATCCTTTGAAATACTGAAAGAACACTATATATGTCGGGTGAGAGACATGCATGTAAATAAAAGAAATTTGTTTAGTTTGTTAAAGGTATTCTTAATACTTGGACAAGATGTTATTTTGTGTGCCGGTTACTTGGTCCTTTCTCACAAAATAATTTCCTTAGTTTAGGAATTTTTTCCAAATTATGCTTCTCTTTTGTATTTTAAGAAGCTGTTTTGTTAGTTAAAGACAATATTTTTATCTTCAAAAAGTATCTTTTGTTCTAAATAAAAAATTTATTTTTATCAATTCATCAATTTTCTCATTATCAGAAATCGTCTTCTTAAATTGAAAAAATAAGAAATTTTTTTTCTTATTTTAGGAAATCATATTATTACGATATATCAATCAAAAAATTATTTTTCTTAAGAATTATTTTTTCTTATTATAAGAAATCTTCTCCTTACATCAAGAAAATATTTTTCTTAAGAATGTTTTTTTCTTGTTTCAAGAAATCATTTTAAGGAGTTAATACAACCATTTTTCTTAAGAATATTTCTTCTTGTTTTAAGTATTTGTTTTCTTATATTAAGAAAACTATTTTTCTTAAGAAATAATGTTCTTAATTTAAGAATATTATTTCTTGAAATAAGAAAAAATATTTCTTAAGAAAATGCTTTTTTGCTGTGTGTGCTTTTCCATTTGAGTAAATGTTATGTTGATTATGTATATGTATATGTATATACTTTTGATTATTTATGCAATGTACTCAATAAATTGTAATAAATTACTACTTAATTGTAAAATGTTGCCAGGATTTTTTACATAATTGGGCGGTTCGCACACGCGTATTTTGTTGTAATTCAGCAGAACAGGAGAGAAAATGAGCGACAATTACTGTACGTCAAACATCAGGCTAAATTCTCGATCAAGCAACCAAAATCACATCTATGGCGTGCACCTAAACGAGAGCGATTATATCGTGTTTATACGATATAATATCACGACGAGAGCACATATTGTGCTTACATTGCATTATATTGAATATGGGATTATAATATGCAGTAAAAAACTGTATACAGTATAACAGTTTAAAACATATTCCAGGCTATTATGCTTGAAACACAAAACTAACACTTCCAGAGACATCAACGCCTAAGATACACCGACAATTTTAATACCGGATATTAAAACTCGCAATTTTCGCATCTCGCTTCGCGGCTTTGAATTCACTCATTACTTTGAATTTGTTTGGGAAACGGATTGTGAAAGTTACTATAGAGTTAATGGAATAAAGAATATGACAATTTGATTCTACAGGGCGCATATAAAATGTATAATTTATTTCACACCTTGTACAAGCGGTTGAAGCCTGCACTCAATATCTATGTAAGGACAAGCTCATTTATTATATGGTTATGCCTTCATGGATGTTTCACCGTAAACTAAAACACTCGTATCTCCCATATCTTCACTAGTGAAGACGTGAAAAATATGTAACGCTTGAAAAACGGGTGTGTTCTCCCCTGGGATTTATATGTTTTCTGTTCGCTTGTTCCAACCTGAACGTGTTTTCACCACTCGTAAATAATATCTTCGCGCCATGCACCGTGTAATATCCTCTATGTACTGCTAGCTACGTTATAGATCATATCCACAATATACTCATTGAGGGATATACAGTATCGTGATTTTATTTTGATAAAATTGGTTCTCTGCCAAAATTGTGATTGCATGTAAGGTTCCTGTCTACAATTTTTCTTGTTTTAAACATACTTATCAACTTCTAAATACATCCTAAATATTATTAGTAGAACTCAGCTAGCGTAACTAGCTTAACATTTCCTTATTATGTAAAAGTAATACAATATACTTCTTACCACATTGCATGACAGAGCCTGTGAGCAAGTCGTGACTCGTGAATATTCTGTAGTGCGACTCGAAGTCTCGAACGAAACCCACAGCATCTGAAGCAAAAGCTACGGAACGCGAATAATTAAACCGTTAGGCGACGCGATTTAAATTAATTGTTTGATCTTGAAACTCTGAAAGCAACGATATTTATGCCAGGACTTGATGCGCCATCGCTCCATGCAATACAACAGAGAACGATTCAGACGGCCGCGCGTGTTTTCATTACGCCATGGGACTGGAAACTTGTTATGAGGAGGCTCCTCATAACAAACCTATCGCACATGCGCAGAAGCGACTGTAAACTACCTTTAAATAAATCTTTTTGCGAAAGGTGTGCTAATGTAACACGCTTTAAAAAAGGATGTGCTGAGTAAACATGTCTTTAAATGCAACAGTATCCCCTGAAGGAGTCTCTAACTGGATTGCAATATACGTTATTTATTCATTTGTTTTATTTAACGTGACCATGCATAGAAGCCTATGAACGAGCTGGGCCAGTTGTGTAAAACGTACTCATTGTAAACAAAAACTGACATGATATCAAATGATATACGGTTATTTTTTCACCACTGCTCAACATGTTGCGCAAACCTGAACTGGTCTGTTGAAGAAATTCCTTTTTATTGTAGTCGTTTAAGGTAGCATCAGCTAGCTCACGGGCTATAGAACAGGTACATTGCAATATTGTTTACGTACGTAAATAAGAAAATTATTAAAATGTTATAAACCGTATTGTACTTACTCATGAATTATTTAGATATTCAAATGATGGGAGTGTTCCAAATATCGTGATTTTCTTCGGAAATAGTAAAATAGAAATCCTTGTTCTGTTATATATCGTCAATATATGGCACAAACATGTGCCATATTTAATATTCCATGATTTAGCGGAATATAGCAACACTGAGCCATGCATTTCAATGATGTGTGATGATGCTTCCCGCTTATAACGATTTAAATCGATCATGTGACACGGAATTGCAAACGTTTATTCGCTCAAAAGCATAACACGCCCACATTGTTCCTACCCCCTTACTTTCCCCCTGTTTTTCTTCGCCGTCGTATTATTTGGCAAGGAGGGGATGGAAATTGTGATTGATTCAATATCGCGACAATATATAACAGAATAAGAATTTGTATTTCACTATTTCCGAACGAAATCACGACGTTTAGAACACTCCCATCATTTGAATATCTAAATAATTCAGGAGTAAGTACAATATGGTTTATAACATTTTAATAATTTTCTCATTTATGCACGTCAACAATATCGCAATGCGTCTGTCCTATAGCCCGTGAGCTAGGTTTGTTTTAAAAAAGAATTTTTTGTCTTAGGACGTCCGTCGACTGCTAATTTGATCAAATATCAAGCTACTTTATATATAAAACAATAAACATTCACGTTGCTTGTCGCGGGCTAATAATTATATCCAAGCTCTGTCTTAAATCAGTGGTGAAAATACGCGCGCAAACCCTGCCAGGGAAACTTACACGGTGAATCCCAGGGAGTTTATATACCTGGTGCAGCAATATTGTTTGTGTTTTATGTTTACAAGATTTCACCCAAAAAAAGATGCTTTTAAGCTGAAGATGGACAGTAAAGTAATTCTTTATATATCACGAAAGACAGCGCAGCATTTAGATGAGAATTATGCTATTTTGACGATTAATATTTACTTTCTCCCTTCGTATAGGACTTGGTCCTTCCCCTTTCCTTTCCTTGTGTATAATCATAGAAATAATAGATATAAATACGTGCTTGGTACCCTAGCCGCTACCCAAACTGAAAAAAATGGCCCTTATAGATCCGCTATATTGAATTTGTGCGTGGGGCGGTCATACAATGGGGCGAGTTTATTTTGCACTTATAAATCGCCATTTTGTATTTTATTGAGGCGTCACTTGTTTACCTGAAAATAGATAGAAGCGCGCATTCTTTTTCTATTATTTCTATGAGGAAAATACTCAAAATCTATTAAATGTTTAACGAAATTTAGAATCCCCACTTACTGTTTTCATAAATTAATATTAAATCTTTCTTTGAGAATAGGGATTTGCTATCATTACTATGTGAGGCTTGCTGTGCTTTATGCCAGCAACTGGTTGGTCAAACATCTGGCCTTGCTAATAACTGAGTGAGAGTAAGATAAAATTTGATAAAACCAAACTAAAAGTTAAAATGTACCCCCTGTTATTCTACTTCTTTCAGACTAAATACACTATTATATTTTGCATAATCTCTTATTAGAAATTTTATCTATTTGGTGGCAGGCCCTTCTTTCATGGATAACATTCTCTGTTGTAAAAAAGACAGAGTACGATGATGAAGTGTGTCCTATATTGCTGGTTGTACTTGACTATTAACATTTTTTCACCGCACATTTGACGCTTTATTGCTGAAAAATAATAATATCAGTATAATGAAAACATTGATATCAATAAAATAATAAACATAATTCTGTCGATGATTTAGCTGCTTAATTCAGACGATGATTTAGCTCTTAAAATTTACTACGTTTTAACAATAAATAAAAATTTTGTCAGCACTGGAGACCTGAATTGCGAACTGCTTGCTTTAACAAGCGATGGACAACGTCTCGTCGATTTGTGTAACAACTTTAATTTGAAACAATTAATAAGTAAGCCTACAAGAATGACTGCGATTTCTCGAACTCTAATCAATGTTAGGATAGATCCAATCGCCACTAAGTACGTAGCTGTGGATGTAACCGATCATTTTCTGGTTTATGCAACATTAACATAAAAAAACCAACTAAGGCTTATAACATATAACTTTTAGTACGCAGTCGCAAGTACTATGACCCCACACTATTTGCACAATGTATGGCCAATGTCCTGTGACACGTTTTAGCACATTTTGAGTGCTGACGACAAGTTGCCTCAATCCTCATTTGTTTCTCTTTTTAGTGGCATCCTTGAGTGACGTCATAAAACAAAGACGACTAAATCCCACCCGCCCGTTTATTACAATTGAAATTGAAACTCTTATGTATCAAAGAGACCTTGCACATCAAATTGCTTGTAATACACTCTATATAGTATCCCCGAAATTTGCTTGTTTTCAGAAATTTCAAACCACAAGTTAAATTGAGCCTGCAACGTGCTGAGTCAGACTTTATGAAGAACGAAATCCAAATGAAGAAGAATGATCCCAATAGCCTGTGGAAAACTATTAGATGCTTTCTACCCATTCTCGCCTCGCTGAAACCCACCTAGAGTAAACAGTGAAATCTGACATTACTTACAAGAATTCAATGAATTGTTAAGGTCTGTTGGTCAGAATGCGGCGAAAAAAGAAAAAAAAGAAACACAACAGCCTATGATCTCCCCATTCCCGAATATTACCCATGGTAGTAAACACATTGCCTTCACAGCAACCTCCTAAAATTGGGTCTAAAATTGTTGTCTTTATTGATTTCCGTAAAGCTTTCGACTCTACCTGACAACATTCTGGGGTACAAACTTCAAAACTTGGGAATTGCACGTGACCTATGGTGCTCGATAAGAGCTTACCTCAAGCTACAGTTGTAAATGGTTGTAAATCAGAAGCTTTGCCTGTTAGGTTCGGAGTTCCCCAAGGGTCAGTGACCCCTTACTCTTTTCAATATTCTGCAAGGATTTACCAGATGTTGTAGCTGACAAACATGAAAATATTGAGATGTATGCTGATGATACAACATTGTACGTAGGCTAGTAGCTAAGACTCCCGATGAAGTTGCCATTGTGTTGAACAAAATTTTAAAGAAGTTATATAAATGGTGCTGTTTAAATGGGCTGTTTCCTCACCAGGGTGAAACTGAGTATATGCTTTTAGGTTGAGTGAAATTTACTGGTCCACTCCAGGACATCAAACTTGGAAACCATAGCATTAAACAGGTGTCGGTTTCTGGATGTTTGGGATTGGAAATTAATTATCAATTAAATTGGAATTACCACGTTTCTGAAGTTATCAAAGCATTTACTCAGAAGTTGAATTTGCTAAACTCCTTATACTTCCTACCGAAAAAAGGTAAAGAGGATTTTTACTTCAAGGTTATACTTCCATCCGTAACCTACGGGCTAGTGATTTGGCGCTCGTGCGGCAAGACCCTCATGGATGAAATAGAAAGAATTCATGCTCGAGCTGCAAAGATTATCTATAAATTGGATTGGAGAACTCCCAGCGACCAGGTGCTGGTGAAAGCTAAGTGGAACACTATTAGAGACATGAACTCAAAACGTTTGCTAAGCTTTGCTTATAAATGTTACTATGGCCATGCTCCTGAACAATTTCAATCTATTGTTAGGAAAAGTAATTATACATATAATTTTAGAAGAAAGTTAAGTTACAGCCTTTAACTGTGCCTAAATCTAATTATGTTAGGGACTCAATATCTTATAATTAAGGTAGCTAGTCTGTGAAACTCTTTAACAAATGAGCATAGGGCTTCAAATAACATATAACTAGTTTTATTACAATTTTAAGGACCGATAAATTTTAAATTTAGGTAATTATTTGACTGGGATTAGAGTAATAAATTTATTATAATATAATTATAAGTAATATCATGAAATTAAATGAGGCGTATTAGCTGTTAAACCGCCCGCTCGACGAGGGTCATTTACTTAATGATCCGAATCGAGTGGGCGGTTTAACAGCTAACACGCCTCATTTCATGATATTACTTTGTTTGGTAAAATCTGTTCTCGTTTGCAGTTGTGTAGAAATTGCAATTGTTCCAATGCTGACGATTCTTCACGCGCGAATAATTCGAATTTTCTTGTGTTTCTGAGAGTAACTATCCCATATGTCAGCAAAAGTTGTGTTTTTGTACTTGCATGGGTATCTGTCGGTAAGAACAAGCATATTGCAATTCTTACTTAAATATTTATTAACAGATCTATTTTATGAGTTTTAAGCCAAATTAAAAATGGCGATTCTGAACCTAAAATTCAGCAATATTATTATTTAAAAATTACTCATTGATGTGGGTCGAAAAGTGAAAGGACATTTAGCGCAATAAGTGATGTAATTATTTCATGTACATAATGGTGTCTTTGAAAGAATGCGCCACTAGAATGCAGCTAATTTAGGCAGGTGCTTCTCTTATCGACAAAGTTACTTTATGTTTTAGTCAGTTGGTAGACTCACTATATTATGTATCAGTAGCTGAGGTAGACATACTGTAATCCAAATGCTGTATTGACAAAAAATCTGGGTTTTGAAGCGAACAATCATCAACATCTGGTTTCTGACTTCTTGATTAGAGATTTAAAGTTAAAAATCTACCTTAAAGTCGGGAAAAAGCTACAAAAAATTTCCGTGTGAAAGTAATAATTTGCATACATTTATCGACACATCTACCTTGTCCGTTACAAACAATTAATGCAGAGAAGACACGTGCTGAAGAAATAATTCAACTACATTAGCAAGTTTGTAATTTAAAACCGCCATTATGAATTTATTTGAATAACTCACTAATTGCACCTGTGCTTCGAACATTCGAGTAAAATTGCATATATTGTTTGTAATTTCACACAGTTACTTATGCAAGTACAAAACAGTAAAACACAACTTTTGTTAACATTCTCCTTATTTATAGTCAATATAAACCAAGTAAGCCATTTTTTGAAGGGGGCTCCTTTTTTTGCCAATCCCCTGTACATTATTTAAGTTTCGCGCTGCTGTACGTTCTTGTATACGACGAGAGCGTCTGATTGCATGCAGTTGATGCTGTTTGGTAAAATCTGTTGTCATCATTGAACTCAATATAACTGGAAGGCTACCTTTGGCTCGTACCCAGCCTTTTCACGCACGACCAAACAAAAACATTTAATTTGCGTGAAAATCCGATGTCAACATTCCTGTCATTGAAATACTTTTGCATAACCACTTGTTTTTGAACCAAATAAATGTTTTCTTGTTTCAAAAAGTTGGTAAAATATCCTTAATATAGATATTTGTCATTCTTCGTGGTTTATACGAAGATCCGTCTCTAATCTGTGCAGCAAACTCGGTGCAACAATCGTCCAGCGATACAGTAAACTTACATGCAAATTTTTCATGAATTATATTAGTATCTACATATAGTTAAACAAACCATATGCTTTAAAATAAATGTTAGTGCCTTGGTTTAATTATAACGCCTGCAGTATAACGCGAGACTCTCAAGGAAAACGCGTGCAATTCGCGCGACAGCACGCTAAAGTGCGGGACTTTACCTCCAGACACGCGTGTCTGGAGGTAAAATTTGGCTTTAGGCAAGTTCAGGTATGTTTCATAGGAGGTAGCCTTCCAGTTATATTGAGTTTACTGGTTGTCATTTACAGTTGTGTAGAAATTACTATTGTTCCAATGCTGACGATTCTTTACGCGGGAAATAATTCCCATTTTCTTGTGTTTCTGAGAGTAACTATCCAATATGTCAGTTTTATATATTTAAAGATTTGTAATCCAGGCATATCAATCTAGACATAATCAACACGATATTGATTTCAAGAATTCAATTTTTTATATAAAAGAACCTCAACAAAAATGATTCTTTCGCCACTCGCTATTTATTAAAGAATAGATAGTGAGTAGAGTAGCTAATCAAGCGAACTTATAGGAATGTAGCACCTTCTGCCATTTATTTATTATCTCGAAATCTTGCATACAAAATTGCATTAGGCAGAGGCGACACTCTATTTTTCTGGCAGCCATAACATAAGAATAACAATTAGCATAGTTAAGGAAGAAAAATATGTGAAAAATATTTTTTAGTAGACATGCTTGCAAAAATGCAGCTAACAGCCTTGTCGAAAATTGATATTTGAAAATTATGACTCATTTTTCAAATGGACTTCTGAACAACGCTAATAGTTGTCGGCTTTTTATCTCCTAGGACAGTAGGTTTAAAAACCATTACCAGCATACAATTTAATAAAATATAAGAAAAGAAACACTCCGAAAAACAACATCAAACAAGACTCTATTTCAAAGTCATTATCAAACGAAAATAGAAATAGTCGAAATATCGCCGCAAAGTTGTTGTCTGGTTTTCAAAGCTCGAACCTTGAATTTACAAGATTCTGTTTTTCGGAGAGTATTTTTTCTTATACAGTAGGTTCAAAGTTCGTTTTTTTGTGTTCTATATCATATTTTTGGGCCTGATATGCGCTGAATTAGTGGTAGAAAATTCCTTTCTTTTATACAAACGCAGATAATCAGGGGAGATAATATGATCACACAGTTTATTTGATTAACATTTCTTAAAAGCAATGAGGAAACTTTGGAGTTTTGGTGGCATCTTCATCTACTCTCGAGAGAAAACAGAGTTTTCTATTATCATTGAGATTTTTAACAAAAAGATCTGAACCCTTTGTGCTCTAATATTTTGCTGAGAATAAAATGCGTACAATAAATCACTTACTTCCTCCCCAAGATGTTGTAGCGTAGCCGCCGAATATGAATCGCGTGCTGTTTTTGTCGACTTTGACAATAGTTATGGTCGGTACTTTATCGTCGCATCTGGAGTGGAATGCAATGGCACTCAAACCATCTCTTGTTACTCGCCAACAAACGCTCCAATTTCCTGTTTTTGGCAACCATTCTCCAAGTTTTTTCGAAAAATTCTTCGATTCCGATGACAGAATGTTCGAGTCGAACACATGAACTAAAGTTAATTAATAAAAAACCATGGAACGGTTTTGAATATTCAAAAAAATGATATCGTCGGAACTGAGGATGATTCTTTAGGGAGAGTGCTATTCTTGGACAGCAATAAAAATACGTAATTTTAAAGAAATCAAAGTCAGACCCCATGCATAATTATTAACATGCGTCAAAATACTTAAGTGTGTATATCACACCTACAAGGGGATGCTTCTCGTGTTATGGACGCTACAAGATCAACGTGTCTTAAACGCGAGCTATCGACAGCAAAAAGGCCTCCGAGCTCCAGAAATGTGTCTCTAACATAAGTCGCCGATCACGGAAAACTTTCTAATTTTTGCTCGAAATTTTCCTTTTTTATTTTACCAAAGTCGGTTTAGTTGCCCCAAGTTCTATTCTGCATCTAATTTGACAATTTTAAAAGAATATACAATTCCATTACTACTGACTTTATCCGAAAAATGTAACTAAAACTTGTGTGGATACCAATATGCGAGCTGTCTTGTTTTTATTTAATATTATTTCATGACATTTTTATCACGTATTTACAAAATATAATAGGGCAGAGGAAATCGAAATCAAATTTTAAATTGCAACAGGGTAGATCATGGCCATAGAGTTCCGTCCTGTTGAATGCATTTCATGAATAATTCAACAGATATGGGGAAACGTTTTTTGAGTGTGACTGTCACTATTTAACAGTTCTTGGATGAGAGAAGATCGAGGAATCAGTAAAAACAGATACATTGTCGCAAGAGGATTTAGTAGCGGCTTTATCAATATTGGCGGGTTTATATATATTCACATATGGAACAGGAAATTATTATTATTGAGGCCATAAGACTTTTCTATGTACATCAGATGACAAACTATTTGTCAATGATCAGGAGGTTAATTTCTCGATACCAGGATTGAAGTAAAATTTGACATTCCCTGCTAAATTTCGCCAACGTCACTCGACACATACATATTTAATAAATTTTTCCGATTTTGAATACCTGTGCAATATGTCCCATTTCCAAAAAAACCCTCGCGGCATTTGCAAGTGTATGAACCTGCACTGTTTATGCAGTCGGCATCTGTGTGACAGTCGTTGTCCCCTGAACACTCATCAATATCTGAAATTAGTGTAATCTCTTTAGTAAATAAGTGATAAGCCTTTTTTCTATCAGCTCTACGTCGGACGAAAGAGTGGAAAAATTACCTAAATGTAAAAGTCAAGCAATGAGAAATTAATTCATGCAAGTCCAACAAATGAAATTGTGAGTAACCGTTTTTTCAGCAATGGCTTTTCTAAATATTGTCAGTCTGCCAAGGCACGAGTTGATTTAAATATAAACAATAATATGATTGATAAAAATAGCTATGATATAATCAGAAAAGACGGATCAAGAAGTAGGGGGAGTTTTTATTTACTTGCGTGGCTTAATAATGTAAAGCTACTGGGGTAACCATGACAACTTCCAGCCTCATCGATCATATGGTAAGAGTGATCATGGTTTAGTATTTGCAATTAGAAAGATCTCTGTCATTAAGAACAGAGAAAACACTGCAGTTGAAATTGAAAATATAAAAAATTTTGGTAATGATATTTAATATTATTTCAGGCAATTTTTGCTACGTATTTACAAAATATAATAGGGCAGAGGAAATCGAGATCTAATCTTAAAATGCAGCTGTGTAGATCACGGCTATAGGCTTCCATTTTTTTTGCATGCATTTTCATTATTAATTTAACGACATGGAGAAACGTTTTCGAACTCAAGGCAAACTTATGATAATGATGGGATACATTGTCGCAAGGGGCAAAAAGGCATAGTTTTTCCATTTCCTAGGGATTCTGACCATTTCTATAAATGATATTCATACACGGAACAGGAAATTATTATTATTTCTAAAATCATTAATAATTCATTAATAATTCATAAAAGAAATACATAATATTATTTAATTAGTGTTTTGAAACTAGAGGAAAAGTGTCTTAAATGCAGGTGATGGATTTGAAATGTCTCAGAGACAGAGGGGCTGATTAAGTACTCGTTTTCAAACTACCAGTAGTTTCAAATTTTTCAACGTACTAGTAGTTTGAAATTTTTCAAGGTACTAGTACTTTGAATTTTTTTCAGGGTGCTAGTACATTCGAATTGATTTAAGCTACGGATTGTTCGGCCATTAACAAAAATACAAAGTAAATTTAATCACATTTATGTCTTACTCATCTCGCCGAGATCAATATTGTCAGACACTGCTTCGCTCACATTCGCGCAACAAAGCTCGTTCTCACTTTTTGGTGGACCTAGCAAGTTCGAAACTTGCAGTGCCTGTTGCCTATTTGCGTTCTCATAACGAAATAGTGCTTTGGACGTGTAGCCAGTTCGGCCTCAAATTTTCTCTTCTTTCTCGTTCTCGTTGAATAAACGTCTTGAACACGTAACACGCAAACAATGACTTGTTCGCCTTTGCAAACAAGCTCTCTCACACAATGACGGCACAATCTTATTTAAAGTGTGTTTTCCAAAGGGAATATTTTTTAGCTCAAATTTATCCGTGTAAGCTTGAAAATAATAGGCGCTATCTTTTGTTCGCAAGCACTCAACAAGTTCTAAATACTGCCGATAAATTCTAACAAGACAAGTCATTCGCCTCGGACTGGAACGAGCTCCTCGTACTTGATATCCCGGTAAAGTCCTCTGTCTCGTATTTGAACTATTACTACAAATACATGAAGATGGTAAACTATTTGTTAATGACCACGAGGTAAATTTCTCAAGATCAAAATTGAAGTAAAATTTATTATTTTCACTTAAATTTCGCCCACGTCACCCGACACATAAATATATAATAATTTTTCTGATTTTGAATACCTGTGCAATGTTTCCCATCTCCAGTAAACCCATCGCGGCATTGACAAGTGTACGAACCTGCCCTGTTTATGCAGTTGGCATCTGAGTGACAGTCGTTGTCCTCCGAACACTCATGAATATCTGAAATTATTATAATCTCTTTATTAAATAATTGATGACAGAGGCTTTTTTCCACCAGCTCTACGTCGGATGAAAGAGTGGATAAATTACCCAAGATGTGTCAGTCAAGAAATTAATGTAAATCCATCAAATGAAAATGTGGGTAGCCGTTTTTTTCAGCTTTAAAGACAATTTATATACGATATAAATTACAGTTAATGGGCAATGCTTGGAACTTTGACAGATGATATTAACACGTACACAATCGCATTATTTTCTGTGCGTTGTTCAAAGGTCACTTTGATTACATGGTCTAAAAGATCAAAGGTCATATTTTGAGCCATCATGCGTGCGCATACACAGGTTCGACATGGTTCCGAACAGCCAATTAAATTGCGAGATTCCATAAATACGATACAATAGATATTGCATGCTCGAAAAAGGTCACTTTGTCTCAAAGTTCCAACAAGAAGGCTATTACAAACGACGCAAAATACTTTATCTTCGCGATGCCGCCTGTTACACATAACAGCACGTAGAAACAAGGAAAGTTCTGCACCTAGTAACGTGGATACGGTAACAAGTCTCCGACGACAGTGCGCTGAGAAGAGATTACCAACATACGGACGTCGAAAAATGCGGCCCGTGCTGTCGAAGCCAGGTCTACGACGCCTTAGCAAGATTGTTGCAACAGCAGCCCAGCTGTTCTTGACGAGATCGCGGTCAATACGGCAGATTATTGTCCAAACCCAACGTCCAGCGTCGCGTCTCAGTCAAATTCTGCCACAAACAGAGCTTAAACAGCACTTCTGCTGTTCTTATTCACTGTAAAAGAGCTTGTATAGTGTCTCCAACGTGGTTTCAAGCAAGCGTGCATATTCGCTGTTAACGCTGTTTCTTCCCTGCGCTCTGGCGAGTACGGTACAGGCATAGTACAAAACATGGACTGGACCCTGGACTGGACCCTGGACTGGACCCAAAATTGGACTCAAAATTGGACTCAAAATTGGACTCAAAATTGGACTCAAAATTGGACCCAAAATTGGACTCAAAAATATATATTTTTCTGATAAGAACAACCACGAGGATATTGATTAGTGCGTTTCCTTGACCTATCCGCTTTATACTACATATAATACCGTCTAAAGTTCTATATTATGCTTTATTCTAACCATATCTAAGAAAACGGACAAATGCTCGTTAAACAACTCGCAACACAGCAAGGAGAATTTGCGCCGTGAATACGGAATGATCTGAATGACCTAAAGTATATCCGTATCCCGATGCATGAATATATCCTTATAAACGATAAGGAAAAAAGGTATTCTCTATCAGACACTCTTTATATTCCATATCGCAGGAATATATATACATTTCAACGTGCTTACAAACTTTGTTTTGCTAAACATATTTATAAAACTCTATATATTTCAAATAGTTGTGTGGTTTGTCAGACAAAAGCGCACCATATTGTAAATCCGTTTGTAAAGGCATCGCCTTTATTTTTAACACTTTGATTTAACACATCTTACTCTGTATCGTGTGTCGTGTTTTAACATCGGGCGCGGGTCGTGAGTAAGGTCGTGGGTCACATTTTCCAATCTCCATGTGTCGTTACGAGGAGTAAAATTATTAGTTTATTACACATAACTAACTTTTACTTATTATTTAGTTTTGTGCAATATCTACAAGTAGTTTGAACTTTTAATTTTTTTGTTCTCTCCGATTACTCGTGCCAATTGTGTCATCCGACACCAAGATAACGCCTACACCGACACTATGTTGTGTGTGACCGACTAGCAGTCTTTGACTTCGTCAGGTCAAAGTAAATTCATCGTGCTATACAGCGGTAAAGCAGAAACTCCAGCTAGATTTTAGTGGAAAATGTCAAATCGTCGTCTCTATTGGAACAGACGGAGAAAAAGCTGTATGGGATGGATTTGGCTGGACTCTTGCCAACGCGCGGCACTTGCTTTGCGACCTTCACATGAAGGACAACATCGCTGCCAAATTACTAGAACTTGGAATAAGAAGTGAATACGTCGCATTTTAAACCTGTTAACGACATTATATAATCAGTATTATTTCATGATCTGTATTATTTCATAGACATTCCATTTCCCATTATATTTCATAGACATTTCATATTCCCATATATTTCCCAGGCTGGAAATCCTAACCCTCAGCAACACCTAAGGCATAATCCTCCACTTCACCAAAGCCCTCAACCAAATCCTAGCCATCACCAATACCCAAACCCTCCACCTCCAGAACGCCCTCAACCTAACCCTTGTGAACAAACTAACTCTAACCTATCTAACCGCCCTAACCCTATCTTCCCTAGCCACAACCCACCCACTAACCAACGCTGTAACCCTCACCATAACCCTTCAATGCAAACGGCGGGACTGATTGGTCACCACCAAAAGTTACCGAAGGAAGTTTTCAGTTAAGTCTTCTTGGACTGTGCAACCAACTCGTCAGAAAATGTTACGGCTGTCAACAATTGATGAAAGTGGAATATATGGGGAACTTCATTCCTCCTGCACCACCCCATGACCTTGTGGTAATAAGTGTAATGAGACGAACCTTCTACAAAAATGGTGAACGAATGATGGGAAAACTCTATTTTCACTGCAAAAACGGGTGCATTCAACGTGTACAATCAGCTTTTTTGCCGGCTTTTCTCGTCGTTATCACAAGCGAGATACGTGCCCGTCTCCTCGACGTACACAAGCACTATTTACGTCAGGAACTTGATATCGAAAGAGTTGTAATGGAATGTTGGAACGGTTATGCTTTATAGACTACTTTCACTGAATTCCAAAATTCATTTTCGCACCTAGCTGCTTGGTAAACGCTGGGGGTACAAAATCATGGTATTTTGTATTACCCAGCGGTTACCAAGCAGCCATGTGCGAGACAAATTTGGGGATTTAGTGAAATAGCTTTATATCTCGACTCTAGCAGAGATGTAAACGTTTTTCAGCTTTTATTCTTTCTCTTTATGATTCTGCCTATGATTGCTTTTTGCAATTATAATACATGTTATAATAAGTTTATATGCTTCATTTCGCGATATATATAGTTTTTGAAACATAGATGAATAATTGAAAAGTGACCCACGACCTTACTCACGACCCGCGCCGGATGTTAAAACACGACACACGATACAGAGCAAGACGTGTTAAATCAAAGTGTTAAAAATAAAGACGATGCCATTACAAACGGAACTACAATATGGTGCGCTTTTGTCTGACAAACCGCACAACTAGTTAAAATATATATAGTTTTATAAATATGTTTAGCAAAACAAAGTTTGTACAAAGCACGTTGAAATGTGTATATATTTCTGCGATATAGAATATAAAGAGTGTCTGATAGAGAATACCTTTTTTCCTTATCGTTTATACGGATATATTCATGCATCGGGATACGGATATACTTAACTTTAGGTCATTCAGATCATTCCGTATTCACGGCGCAAATTCTCCTTGCTGTGTTGCGAGTTGTTTAACGAGCATTTGTCCGTTTTCTTAGATATGGTTAGCATAAAACATAATATAGAACTTTAGACGGTATTATATGTAGAATAAAGCAGATAGGTCAAGGAAACGCGCTAATTAATATCCTCGTGGTTGTTTTTATCAGAAAAAATATATATTTTTGAGTCCAATTTTGGATCCAATTTTGAGACCAAATTTGGGTCCAATTTTGGGTCCAACTTTGGGTCCAGTCCAGGGTCCAGTCCATGTTTTGTACTGTGCCTACGGTACAGGCCGCACAGCAGATATTACAATTAACAACACCAACGTTGGTCGGAAGGGAATTGTGGCATCTAGTTGAGTGTCGCATCTGATGTTACATTTATCATGATATGCGCTAGCTATATATGGTATCGTATTCTGGGCATTTCAAAATTTTTATTGCAGATTTCGTTTAAAATTTAATCAAAATGCACATAATGTGTTATGTGTTGTAGAACACGGTCATCAAATAAGGCTGGCTAAGAAAGATTGTTATTATGTAATCTTATCTGATCTAATCAGCTGAATATATTTTAACACGGTTTAGAGAAGCGATTCAATTATGATTGCTTACTTGCATGAGGTATCTAAAGAAATATTGTGCACAAGATTTGTATTTGACACATATCAAGAAATTCTATCCCGGTATTTAAGGCCAGTGGAAAAAATTTCTGCTTACACAAGCGATAAAAACCTACTTCTTTAAACTACATTTAAATTTCAATCTTTGCTTTCAAACATTAATATTAATTCTAGCGGCATTCGGCATCTTATTAGAGCTAAATTTTGACACAAATTACTTATTTCAAATTAAGCCGCATAACCAATCACTATATACTGACTCATGAGGCATATAGCGGCTCACACAGTGAATTAAGCGATGGTTGAGTATAGCTAACTGTCAGTCCGCGCGCGCCACTCAGAATTGCAAAGTACAAGCTTCTGTATACAGGTTAAGGCGCGGTCGATTTGTAAAATTAACGACAAAAATTTCCAAAAATATTGAAAATGTAGGCCAGGGCAAAACAGTGTTTTTAATATGCCAAGTTATTTCTATTCTAGCCAAAAAACACAGCTCACGCGCAATCGTGTGAAAGTCATGCTGAACAGATTAAATAGCAATAAACAAATATTTCAAAAAGGCTAGAATGGTCAGTTTTTTTTTCCGTATTACCAGTGTATAGTAATGAACAATTAACGTATTAACTGCATGTTTATATGAGAATGATTGACAGATGCGAAGAAACGTGAGTAGTTGCATGCATGTAGTTGAAGAGAATAGTTGTGTTTACAATAGCAGAGTCAAAGTATATATAGCGAACTAAAAGTACACAAAATACAAGTCTGAATATTACAGTGGCGACGAGGATAAACACATTATCCCCGAGCCAACGGCGCGAAGCGCCGTTCCGGGCGTAAGCCCGGGGCGAGGGCTACTAATTTCGTATAAGCTAAGCGGAGTTGAAAGTCGTTGCTCGTGATAGGTAGTAAAAGTGGTATGTCCTCACTGATCTCAATAATATGGCGGACTATCATGAATGGCTAACACTGATTGGCCAGATTTAAAATTTATTGTTGATTGATTAATCACGAATTCAACTGACAGCAAATATCTAAATTTGCTTTTTGCACTACAATATTTTGTATTTTGCAAAAAGATTTGGCAACTTTAACAACCAACGAAGGGTGGTCAATGACTCTTGAAGAGAGATTAATTCTGGGAAAATACAAAGAAGCGCCAAGAATTGACTACGGCGTGAAACACAAGGCAAGTTTGTTGATGATGCGTATTTATACTTGTGTTTTAATGCTTTATAAAGGCCGGCGTAGCCGTACTCCTCCAGTTTATTCACTGTTTATTGTTTAAATTCCAGAGCAAGTTTATGTTTTGTAAATGCAAGACTGTCTTCTTATTACTGTATTTCAAAATATTGAAGAACTTTACATGTAAAAGAATATGAGCCAAGATACAAAATTGGCTTGAAACGGTTTTGTTTCAAACTCAAAGTTTATGTAGATAAAAATTTAGTTTCATAAATATTTCAAAACGTCTAATATATGTAATTAGTAGGTCGTATTTTATACCAAATTTAAGCTTACATTAGGCGTAATAACATACCGATGACAAATGTTGTGCCATTTTAAAAAATTGTCAATGAAACCATAGGCGGCCCAATTCAGTGCGTAGTTTCATATAGAGATCAGTGCGCACGTAAACACTACACTTCGTAGTTTCATAAACTACGAAGTGTAGTGTTTACGTGCGCACTGATCTCTATATGAAACTACGCACTGAATTGGACCGCCTATGATAAAACTAGGATTAAAAACCCAATATTTTGTCTTTATGAAAAATTAATATAAATAACAATTGCCGTGTTGCTATGACAACAACCTATTTCAATACTTCATGTAATTCCGAAAATATAGTTGCATGCTCTTAGTTAGTGGCGAGGGGTTGCTGCATGCATGTATTTCTAGTAACAGAAGTAATCGCTAATGTCTGACGACCAAGCAGCGCCACAACAACAACCAGCTGTGCAGATCATGCAATCTGTGAATATAAATCCGATGGCAGAATTTTGCCCAGACGCTAAGGTTGGAACCAGTATTGCCATAAGATGGAATAACTGGCAATCGGATTTTGACATGTACCTCACTGCAAGCGGAATAACGGACACGAAACGACAGCCAGCACTCCTATTATATCAAGCCGGACCACGAGTGCGCGAAACTTTCAGACAAATCCCCGATACAGGCCCAGATACGGATTACGAAACAGCCAAGCAAAAATTAAAGGCATACTTTGACCCACAGAAAAATCGAAGATACGAAGTTTATCGGTTCCGACAAGCTACTCAAACGGACAGCGGAACGTTAGATCAGTTCTATACCAGATTACGAACAATGTTGGCAACGTGCGAGTTTGAAATTGAAGAGCAGATCATTATCGGCGGCTCTCACCGAAAATACGAAGACGAGCTCTACGAGACCCAACATTCGATTTAAAGGCAATGTTATTAGAAGGACGTGGCGACGAACAGAGCAAGTATCAAGCACAACAAATCGAATCGAAAGTTGAACTGACGGTTGGTGAAACAAATAAATTAGAGCAAGGAAATAAGTGTCGAAATTGCGGGCGTGAATATCCACATTCGTCAGCGTGCCCAGCGAAGGGAAAAACTTGTAACAAGTGCGGCAAACAGAATCATTTTGCGGCGGTTTGTCGAGGGCAACCAGCACAGACACGCTATCGTAGAACCAAAGGCTGAACGCAAACAAAACACGCCAACCCAGAAATTTAAAAACAATAGACACAAATTTAAGGCAGAGTCTAAGTCAGACGCGACTTCCGAAGAGGACTATTTATATAGTATGACTGACAATCGCAAAAACAATAATAGAGTAAATGTCACAGTGGGCGGCGCGAAGTTTAAAATAACAATAGACACGGGGGCGTCCATTAATGTAATCGATTTCGAAACTTATAACAAAATTTAAGGCATGAAACTAAGACGCACGAACACCAAAGCTTTTGCCTACAATACAAATTCTCCAGTTGAATTTTTAGACAAATTTGAAGCGATAATAGAAACCCAGAAACAAATGACGGTTGCCACATTTTAGGTTGCGAAAGGCGAGAGTTGCGGAGATCTACTTTCGCTCAACACCGCGCAAGAATTGAAACTTGTCAGTATTCATGTTGATAAACTTACCACAAAGGATAGGGCACTAGAAACTATCCTTCAGAAAAACAATGACGTTTTCTCAGGACTTGGAAAGTTGAATGGTGGAAAGATAAAGCTAGATATTGACCAGACAAAAATTCCAAAAGCGCAGTTCCAAAGGCGTATTCCTTACCACATTCGGGAAAAAGTGAAAACGAAGCTAACCAAGTCAGAAAATCAAGAGATAATAGAGAAAGTGCCAGAAAACGAAGCGACCCCATGGGTATCACCAATTGTTGCTGTACCACAGAAAGATGGACAGGTGCGTATATGCATATAGATATGCGACTGGCAAACGAGGCGATCAGAAGGGTACGACACGCACCAGATACCTACCGTTAATGACGTCAGTTTCGGCCTGAGCTAAATTTTTCTCCAAGCTGGATCTAAGCCAGGCATACCACCAAATAGAATTAGACGAACAGTCCCGCTACATAACAACATTCAGCACCCATGTAGGTCTATACCGATATAAACGATTAAATTACGGTACAAACGCAGCGGCCGAAATCTTTCAATATACGCTTCAGACAGCGCTACAAGGTTTGAAAGGCGTAAAGAATATCGCGGACGATATAATTATATTTCGCTCCACTCGAGCAGAACATGATAGCAATCTTGACAAGTGTTTACAGCGCCTCAAAGCGAAAGGTTTGCGTCTGAACTAAAGCAAGTGCAGCTTTCTAAACAACACGTTGTCATTTTTCGGATAGGTTTTCTCGAAGGAGGGCACACGCCCAGACCCTAAGCGGGTAACGGACTTGTTAAACGCCCCACAACCAACTAATTCGCATGAAGTCAGAAGTTTTCTTGGCATGGCTAATTATAGTAGCAAATACATTCGAGATTTTGCAACATTGACTGCCCCACTGCGGGAACTAACGAGAAAAGACGTTTGTTTTGATTGGACGCCAACTCAACAAGAGGCTTTCGAAAAGCTACAAAATGCACTTTCGTCAGCACCGTGCATGTCATATTTTGACAAAAACAAACAAACATTCGTTACTGTTGATGCGAGTCCCGTTGGAATTTCAGCAATTCTATCCCAAAAATCAAAGAACAGTGACATGAACAGTCAAAAAATAATCGCGTATGCTAGTGTTGCTCTGTCTGATACAGAAAAGCGTTACTCTCAAACAGAAAAGTAGGCTTTACCATAATATGGGCAGTCGAACATTTTTCATATTGGGAAGCGAATTTGTTCATATTGGGAAGCGAATTTGCACTAGTGACGGATCATAAGCCTCTAGAGATCATCTATGGTCAGCGTACAGCTAAGACATCGGCACGTATCGAAAGATGGGTAATTCGACTTCAGCCCTACGTGTTACGAGTTACTAGATGATATATTTATAAGAACATACATAAAATAACCAGAAATGTAAAGTTATGCTTATCTAAACAGTCCGCCATCTTGGAACCCGTCCCAGTTCCCGGTTCTGTGACGTCCGTGTCACAGGAAACCCAAACTGCTATTCTACTATCGTTACATCTCTCCTCCTTAATTTCGTCAATATAAATTTGTCTAACTTCAAAGGAAACTCAACGTTAAAATGTTTGATACTATAAAGGAACCCAGTTCGGATTATAACTATTTTAGCTATACATACAGCATGTTCAGTGTCAGTAGCACTCGTAATCTTCAAAACGTTTTGGAGCGCAACGGCTTCGCCTCGAACGCCGTAAACTTCCATCTTCACCCCTTCTCTGGCCTCCCATGGCATCTACTTCAGCTTGCCCTTCAGTTGTTTCATTAGTCAGCGACTCTTCAGAATCAGACAGTTCGGTTTGAACGGGTAACTGCTCTGCTGTCGTGCGTAAATGTTTTCGATTTCGACGATATCTCCTTCCATTAACCTCGACCAGGTAAGATCGAAAACCCATGACTTCGATTACTTTACCAAGAGACCACTTTGAATCACCTGGGCAACGCATACGGATGACATCGCCTGTTGACAACTTTTCCGAGGTCCGAGATTGTCGATCAAAATATCTCTTTTGCTTCTCTTTGCTTTTCTCCATCCTCTTGGTCACGCCTTCGATAAGGGTCGGTTTCAACTGTTTCCTGGCAACTGGAAGACGTGTTCGAGTGCGTCTACCGTACAGTAACTGGACTGGAGAGGCACCTACGCCTTCGGTTGGTGTGTTGCGCCATTCAAGTATGCTGAGGAGTGGATCTTGTTTGTCGTCGCGAGCTTTCTTCAACAACGATTTGCAAGTCTTTACTGCATGCTCAACTTTTCCATTACTTTGCGGGTGGTGAGGACTAGAGGTAATATGGTTAAAATCCCATTCGTCACTGAACTCCTGGAAACTTTCACTGTTAAAAGGCGGACCATTGTCGCTCATCACCGTAATAGGGATACCATGTCGAGCAAACCACGACTTCAGGACGTTGATGACACGTGATGCCACTGTGCTTGTCATGTCTTGAACCTCGAACAATCCAGAATAGTAATTCACTGCTATTAGGAATGTTTGTCTGTCCATCTCGAATAAATCTACGCGTACTTTCTCCCAGGGTATTTCAGGTGCTCTGTGAGGATGCAACGGTTCTTTGCATTGTTCTGGTCGATATCTGTTGCAAATTCCACATTTCGATAAGTAATCTTTGAGAACTGCAGTAATTCCGGGCCAGTAGACAGTGTCACGCGCTCGTCTCAAGGTGCCCTCGATACCGATGTGTGATTGGTGTAAGCTTTTCATGGTATTATGCCGCTCTGCCACAGGTATCACTACGCGGTTTCCCTTATATATGATGCCATTTTCATACGTCAATTCATCGCGACTGTTCCAGTATAAATCGAAAATTCTCTTTTTGGAATTATCAAGTTTGGACGCTTCCTTACGACTATCAGGCCAACCATAAGTTATGAACTGGATCAGAATTTTTAACTCCTCGTCTCTGCTTGTTTCTTTTCGCAGCTCTCTCAACTTTCGCGGCAACACATTAAGGTCTTCATCACGCTTCAAATGTTCGAGTTCAGCTGAAAATACTTGCTCTTTCACTGCTCGTACGTCACAAGGCTCTCTTTGTGTCTCACTGCCATTCAAATACGCTCTGCTTAGCGTATCAGCCAAATACATTGTGGCTCCTTTCTTGTATTCGACTCTAATATCATAGCTTTGTAGTCGTAACCGCATCCGTTGTAGCCTCTTCGGTGCGCTGTGAATCGGTTTTCTGAATATAGTCTCCAGTGGCTTGTGGTCTGACTCTACCACTACATCACTCTTCCCAAAAATGTATTGGTCGAACTTCTCGCATGCGTAGACTATAGCTAAGAGCTCCTTCTCTATTTGCGCATAATTGCGTTCAGTTACCGTTAATGCTCGCGAGCTGTAGGCAATTGGATGGCCATCTTGCAGAAGGGCGGCTCCGAGGCCGAATTGGGAGGCATCACACTGTATGGTTACGGGCTTTGTGACGTCGTAGTAAGCAAGCACTGGCGCTGTGCTGATCATTCTTTGCATCCGAGCCATGGCTTCTTCGTGTGCAGTTAACCAACACCACTCGGCGTCTTTCTCGGTGAGCTTCCTCAACACTTCTGTTTCGTCGGAGAGACATGGCAAAAACTTGGCTAGGTAGTTTACCATACCCAGGAACCTTCGTAGCGATTGCACATTTGTAGGATGAGGCATGTCACTGATGGCCTCCACTTTCTTTGGATCGGGCTTCAAACCATCAGGGGTTAAGATGTGTCCGATGAATGCCACTTCCGTCTTCCTCAACTGAGCCTTTCATTTTTTTTAGCTTTAAATTCTTCTCCCGACAGCGCTGTAGGAAGGCACAGACATTGCGGTCATGGTCAGCATGCCACTCCTCCGGGGTATTGCCAAATCCAACTACAACAAAATCATCTGCAATCACCTCCACCCCATACAGTCCTTCAATATGTTCTTGCATCTTTCGCTGCCATACTTCTGGGGCGCTGTTTATACCAAACGGCACTCGTTTCCAACAGTAGCGCCCAAAGGGAGTGTTAAACGTTGTTAATAGACTGGACGCTTGATCAAGTTCGACTAGCCAAAATCCATTGCTGAATCAAAATCTTCGCCCCGTTTAATCGAGTGGCCACTTCTTCAATGGTTGGCATAGGAAAGTGTTCACGTTTTATTGCACCATTTAAATCTTTAGGGTCAAGACAAATGGGAATATCTGGCTTTCCGCCTGGCCCCGTCGTCGGTTTTCTCACTGCGAGCATGCTGGAGATCAAATCGGTGGGCTGATGAACTTTTGCAATGATGCCATCCTTTACCATTTCGTCCAGTTTCTCCTGGACTTGATCGATTAATGCTATTGGCAGACGGCGAGGTGGATGGACTACAGGCTTCACTGATTTATCTGTAACGATGGTGTATTGCCCTTCGAGCATGCCGAGACCTTCAAATACGTCGTTGAACTCTTGCATCAAATGGTCGGAGCCTGCAGTTACTACCCTCACCCGTGGTTGTTGGTCGGAATCAAGGATTTCTATCATGCCCATATCAGTCAGCGTTTGCTTGCATAGGATTGGTTCATACCCTTGCCCCTTTACTACATTCACAACAATCTTGTGGGTTTGACTATCACGACTGACTTTCATCACAGCTCGTCCTTCGATAGGCTGTTCATATCCATTGGCTAAAATGAGCACTGAACGTTTGTTCTTATCTAATTTCTTGAGATCCATATCACCCGTCACTTTCTGGTACACAGTCAAAGGCAATACATTACATTCTGCCCCAGTGTCCATCAGAAACTGTACATCTCCATTTGGTACATCATCGCCCTGATTTAACATTGTCAAAGTCCCAGTTTCACGAACTTTGTTTTTACCTGTTTTGGTTGTGCCCAAATAGAATCGATCTTGATCTTGCATGGCAGCCACTCTATTTTTAGCCTGGCACTTTGCTGCAAAATGTTTTTTTATTCCACACTTTCGACATGTTTGACCAAATGCCGGGCATTTGCGCTTCTAATGATTGCGGCCACAATATTTACAATCTTTGATAGCTACTTTATCCGACTTTGGTGCTGCCTCGTTGGACTCATCCTCGTTTTGTGTCTGCCGGACAGCATGTAGTCCTGCCTGCAAATTCATCTCTTTCATTTGAACTTCTGTAGTCTCAGCGGCTCGTACAATGTCGAGTGCTTTCTCTAAGATCAGTTTGTTGTCTCGGAGTAATCGTTCACGTACCTTTACATCCCTAATTCCAGTAACCAACCGATCTCGTAAAATTTGATCTGGTGTAATCGACTCCAAATCACAATTCGAAGCAATTCTACGCAGCTCCATCATATACTGGTCTACGGTTTCTGTGGGCGCCTGATCACGCGTAAACAAACAAAAGCGTTCATAGGTCACGTTCTGTCTCGGAATGCAATAGTCCTCGAACTGCTTTAGAACTACCTCAATTTTCTTATCGTCGCCTTCTGAGGACCAAACAAATGTTCGAAACACTTTGTTTGCCTTTTTTCCAATCACTGCTAAAAGTGTGGCTACTTGACGTTCCTCGTCTTCTTTATCAAGCTTTGTTGCCAAAGTATAATTGCTCCAAGCGGACTTCCATTCGCGCCAGTTCGAAGCCGGTGACCCATCTGTTAAATTAAGCACGTCTGGAGAAGGTATCTGAAAATACGCAATCCTCGTTGAATTTTCGCTTGTTTCTTCGTCGCTTTCGGCTGTATAAAAGCTAATTTTCCTCAACAATAACTAGTTCTTTACTCCTGACACCATGTTACGAGTTACTAGATGATATATTTATAAGAACATACATAAAATAACCAGAAATGTAAAGTTATGCTTATCTAAACAGTCCGCCATTTGGAACCCGTCCCAGTTCCCGGTTCTGTGACGTCCGTGTCACAGGAAACCCAAACTGCTATTCTACTATCGTTACACTAAGCGTTCAAAATAGTTTATAAATCCGGTACCAACAACCCGGCTGACTATTTATCCCGTCACCCAACCAATGAATGTAAGCGTAAACAAGAAAAGATGACGGAACAGTATATCAATTTCGTAACTAAAAATAACATTCCGAAAGCGATGTTGTTAAACGAAATTATCCAAGCTAAAAATACCGATGTTGCCTTAACAGAGCTTAAAGACGCAATTAAGACCAACAAGTGGGACTCCCCGGCGGTAAAACTGTTTAAACCAGTTAAGAATGAGTTAACAACCACTACCCAACGCGTAATATTACGAGGAACACGAATTGTCGTTCCAACTGCATTGCAACAACGAGCGATAAATTTAGCTCATGAAGCACATCTTGGTATCGAAAAGACAAAACGACTTGTTAGAGAAAAGATATGGTTTCCGCAAATAGATACAATGATACAACACACTATCGGACGATGTGTCACGTGCCAGGCTGTCGGACGACCAAATGCGCCGGAACCAATAGCTACGATGAGAATGCCAAAGCATCCGTGGAGAGTTGTACATGTGGAATTCTATGGACCGTTACCATCGAATGAGTATCTTTTAGTGGTAATCGAGAGGTATTCGAGATTCCCTGACGTAGAAATCGTGCACTCAATCAAGGCTTCGGCAGTGATTCCAAATTAGATAAAATCTTTGCTGTTCACGGAATACCCAAGATTCTGAATCGGACAATAATCCACCGTTTAATGGGGAAGAGTATAAGAGATACCTAAACACTCTAGGGATAACGCCAGAATTTTCCACTCCACTATGGCCCCAAGGAAATTCATCGGTCGAGCGATTCATGCAACCGCTAGGAAAGGCTCTTAAGACAGCGAAAATTGACGGTCACCCATGGAAGCAAGAATTGAACAGAATTTTTTTGCAATACAGAACAACATTTCATACCACAACCGGGGTTCCCCATGCCGAGCTACTGTTCAGTCGAACAGTCCAAGGCAAGCTTCCAGTTCTCCAAAAGAATTAATATATATACACAGGACGAAAAAACGAATTTGCATCAAATTTGCCTTGTGCAAATATGTTGCAAGTATGAGCTTTGCACAGGTTTGCACCAAGTGCAAGTGTGGTGATGGCCGAATTTGCCCATTTTTGTGCAAATTTGGCCATCGCCACATTTGCACTGGTTGCAAAGCTTTGTGAATTTCATATTTGCAACATATTTGCACCAGGCAAATTTGGGGCAAATTCGATTTTTCATCCAGCGCGTTACCAATCGACACGGAGAACCACGAAAGAGAGAAGAAAATCGACAAATGTACAATAAAGAGTACGCAAATCATCGAAGAAATGTAAAGAAAAGCGGAATCAAAGTCGGAGACTATGTATTAGTAATGTGACAAGAGAAGAAAAACAAGTTAACGGCGAACTTTAATCAAACACCCTATGTGGTAGTGTACCGAGACAAACCGGTTGTTAGAGCTAAGAATAAACACGGACATGTGGTGGAGCGAAATGTGTCGTATTTTAAAAGAATTCCTAAACCCAACAACGAACAATACAACTCCAAAAGATACAGATGATTTTGCTGACAACTTCAATAATCGAAACCTTGCCACACCACGAGTCAATGCGAATGAAGATAACGCAAACAACGCAAATGTAGATCTACGTCGGTCGACAAGAACAGGAAGACAACCGTAAAGATACGGACACGTTGTTCCGTCAAACATTATAACGTAATCGTGATAATCGTAGTTTAAAGATAAACTAATTAACTAACTCACAAAGAAACATTTATATTAAAAAAAAAAACCAAAGGGAATGGTATAGTAATGATCAATTAACGTATTAACTGCATATTTACATGAGAATGATCGATTGACCGATGCGAAGAAACGTGAGTAGTTGCATGCATGTAGTTGAAGAGGATAGTTGTGTTTACAATAGCAGAGTCAAAGTATATATAGCGAAATAAAAGTACACAAAATACAAGTCTGAATATTACACAGTGGTTTAATCATTTATTTGTAATATAGAAGCTTTGTGGGGAAGCTGCTGGTATTTTTCTGGCCCCATCCAGGTTTCCTGTACCTTAGGTTTTTCCTGGCCACCCTGATGATCCAATTGTGATGAAACCAATGGTAAGGTACCTTATTGTGACATTGAATAAACAACTTAACTCACGTTTTTTAAACATTTAATCACTTCTATTTCATATTTCCAAATCAAAAGAACATATTTCTTCCATGCTGTTGCTTTTGCTAGCGTACTTTTGAAATGAAATCAAATGGAAGAAAACGTGCGCGATCATGATATAATTGTAATCACAATACAATACAATATAAGAGGATACCTAACGATACAAAAACTTTCTGTAAAGTTTTTTATATAAAGTGTTTCAATATTATACATGCAGCACCCGATTTATCAAATACCTTTATTGTTGGCTTCTCATTTGGCATACGATCTCTTGTGAATATGAGATAACATTAGAAAATTTTGGAGGGCGAAGAAATAACAATATTAAGGCGGGTTTTCTCCCCCAAGGTTTCAAATTTGCTGTGCTTATTTTTAGACTGATATTTTTAGAAAAAAATCTTGGAGTTACGTTCATTACATCATTACCTCTTTATAATTGCGTATAGTTCCCTTTTTTCCATCATTCCCTCTTTAAAAAGTATATAAATATAATGCTCATACAATAAAATTGAACTTAAACTATTAATTTTACAACTGTTATGGATATGTTTTGCTTCCTGTCCGATTATTTTAATTATCATTATCGAAATTTCCGAGGGAAATCTGACTTTTAATACACTGGAATGTTTGGATGATGTGAGCACTCACTTGTCGCGATGTCATCTGTCAAGAGAAAAACTTTGCGAATATGATCCTATTTTATTACGTTGTGATATTTCCCATCATCAACTGCTACATATGAAAATTTGCCCCAACCACCGGTATAATTTGGAAAAGCTCTGACGTCCATCACGTGTTTGCCAATACGCCTCAGGCAAGTTAATGCTTGGCTCCGCTTCAATTGAAGTGTCTTAAATCACACGCGCGAAACACGCGCGAAACTAGAATTACACGCGCTTGAACTGAAGGACAATTACCAAGATGGTTTCAACAAAGGCAAGGCTGAAATATGTGAATATACTTTCGAAATGCGAGCAAAATATCCGCACATTTTGTTCTTTTAATCAAAGGTGAGTGTCTTTTTTATTTTTGCAGATGATATTTATCTTGATATCTATTGGATATATGACTGTGTGAGCGCAAAGGTGAAAAATAAAGAAAACGAAACAATACTGACCGCAAACCATCACATAATGGCTTGCCCCGGCACCCTTTTGACAAATATATTTAAAAGTCAAAATTATACAAATACAGTAGTAACATATGCATATATACAAATATTTACATAAATGGTCAAGTTAAGCATACGTTTGTTTTATCCAATAAATACAAATATTTCACCATAATATAGGTCCAGATGCAGTTGATTATAAATTATTAAACTATATGGCAATATAACATTGCTTTCACTGAAGACCTTAAACTGGTCATGATTATCTGTTGACTTATAGTTATTGTCGTTAAATTGATAGTTGATATGCATTGATATGCTTAAATATATTGTACACCTTAAGCTGTTTGACAAATATCAATTTTCACTATTCACAGTATGATACTGGTTTAATTTATCATTAAATGTTTAATAATAGCTACTAGCTATACTGCAAAACAGTTTCCACTGATTGCCGAAAGGCTCTAGGCCTTGACAACCTGCTGACTAAAGACTCGAAGTCTTGACAACATTAGTTTCCACTATTCACAGTGTAATACCAGTTTAATTTATTAAATGTTTAATAATAGCTACTATCTATTGGCGGCCGTTACCACCAAAAATACAACGCATCTAAACTGAATCGTCATAAAGTGAAATGACTCATAAAACTGACAATTGATTCGATATGTTTTGAAATGACTTAACGTAAGTTGGTGATATGATTGGACTAGATCAGAAATGACCAGTCTTTATGTGAAATGAATCATTAAATTGCGTAGTAAATCAACATGTGCCGAGCTAATTCGTGCAAACCAAGAAGATTGGCTTAACACGTTGTGCAATGACTTAATAAGTTATAGAGAAATGATTCGTTCAGATCTGAAACGAATTATTCCGTATTGAAACCATTGAATGTGTTCCGCAACGGTGCAATATAATATGAAATGGTTTAACTAAACCTAATATCACTTGGCAAAACATGAAATGATTTAATCGAATTCGATATGATTCAGCTAAACGTGAAATGATTCGACCACATTCAATGCGACGTAATCTGAAACGACAAGACGTGAAGTGAATCATCATGATGTGAAGTGAATCGATAAGATGTCTCCACTTCATGTTAGCAATTTCCTTTTAATAAACGTAACAGAAAAAAAAACTTCAGCGGGAATAAATGTGCATGTATTATCATATGTAAAGTAAAGCGCGAGAAATGCAAAACCTTCGCTGTCCTCGACTTGAGTCGTTCCAGCGCCCTGGTCGTTCACACACAAAACGCGCTTAACTTTTTGTTCACAAAATTAAAGGTATGTATGTTTTAACTGTTTATTCAGCGTTTTAATCTATGAACTCCCAATTTAAGCGCACTCGTTCAAGTTATTTATTTATGAAATAATATAAAATTCGAAGGAAAATATCAAAGCATGAACATTTGAAACAGTGCAGTCCAAAGGTCGAGTGAACACATTCTATTGAAATTATAAAGCAAAGGGATGTAAAACATTTTTGATGGCTAAAAGTTGACTTTAATCTTTTTTTAAGGGTTAAAATTTACTCTAAACTTGTCTACAGAGGGGTGTAAATAGAATGACCCTCGGTATATACAACTCAGCCAGCTCAGTGCTGGCTCAACTTTTAGCAATCAAAAATGCTTTACAACACTTTGCTTTATAATTTCAATAGAATGTGCTCACTTGAACTTTGGAGTGCACTGTTTCAAATGTTCATGCTTTGACATTTTCCTTCAAATTTTATATTATTTCATAAATAACTTGAATGAGTGCGCTTAAATTGGGAGTTCATAGATTAAACGCTGAATAAACAGTTAAAACATACATACCTTTAGTTTTGTGAACAAAAAGTTAAGCGCGTGTTGTGCGTGAACGACTCAAGTCGAGGACAGCGAAGGTTTTGCACTTCTCGCGCTTTACTTTACATATGATAATATATGCAAATTTACTCCTGCTGAAGTTTTTTTTTCTGTTACGTTTATTAAAAGGAAATTGCTAACATGAAGTGGAGACATCTTATCGATTCACTTCACATCATGATGATTCACTTCACGTCTTGTCGTTTCAGATTACGTCGCATTGAACGTGGTCGAATCATTTCACGTTTAGGTGGATCATATCGAATTCGATTAAATGATTTCATGTTTTGCCAAGTGATATTAAGTTTAGTTAAGCCATTTCATATTATATTGCACCGTTGCGGAACACATTCAATGGTTTCAATACGGAATAATTCGTTTCAGATCTGAACGAATCACTTCTCTATAGCTTATTAAGTCATTGCACAACGTGTTAAACCAATCCTCTTGGTTTGCACGAATTAGCTCGGCACATGTTGATTTACTACGCAAATTAATGATTCATTTCACATAAAGGCAGGTCATTTCTGATCTAGTCCATTTCAAAACATATCGAATCAATTGTCATTTTTATGAGTCATTTCACTTTATGACGATTCATTTTACATGCGTTGTATTTTTGGTGGTAACGGCCGCCCATAACTATCTATACTGCAAAACAGTTCCCACTGATTGCCGAAAGACTCTAGGCCTTGACAACCTGCTGACTAAAGACTCGAAGTCTTGACAACATTAGTTTGCACAATTCACAGTATAATACCAAGTTTAATTTATCATTAAATGTTTAATAATAGCTACTATCTATACTGCAAAACAGTTTCCACTGATTGCCGAAAGACTCTAGGCCTTGACAACCTGCTGACTAAAGACTCGAAGTCTTGACAACATTAGTTTCCACTATTCACAGTGTAATACCAGTTTAATTTATTAAATGTTTAATAATAGCTACTATCTATACTGCAAAACAGTTTCCACTGATTGCCGAAAGACTCTAGGCCTTGACAACCTGCTGACTAAAGACTCGAAGTCTTGACAACATTAGTTTCCACAATTCACAGTACAATACTAAGTTTAATTTATCATTAAATGTTTAATAATAGCTACTATCTATACTGCAAAACAGTTTCCACTGATTGCCGAAAGACTCTAGGCCTTGACAACCTGCTGACTAAAGACTCGAAGTCTTGACAACATTAGTTTCCACTATTCACAGTGTAATACCAGTTTAATTTCTAACTTGTTAAATGTTTAATATTAGATAGCTATGAATACTGCTGAACAGTTTTCACTGGCTGCCAAAAGACTCTAGGTCTTGACAACCTGCTGACTATAAGACTCAAAGCCTTGACAACATTAGTTTTCTCTATTTACAGCATAAAATTGTTTCAAGGTGGCAACTTAACTTTGTAATATGTAACCCATTATGAAGAAAAACCCTCAATGACACTAGATGTGTATATGCTACTAAAGAAGATTGATTTATATTATTTCCTATGTTCTAATTATATATGCATGCATTTCTTTCTAATTGTTTCTTTCACTGATTTCTTGCAGCAGTGTAACCAAGGAGGGAAGAGTTGGTCGAACATGCTGGTTGGTATCCTTGTACTGTTTTCCTACTAAATACATTGGTTTGCTTCCAAGGGTTTTGCCGATTGTGGAAATAATGATACCAAGAGAAAATACATCACTTGATGGGCTAACTGGTTTTCCTCTTAACACTTCAGGGGCTATATAGTGATAAAATTTTGTGTATCTCCTTGCAGTTGGTTTGGTAGTTAAGCAAACTTTTCCAAAGTCAATAACAAACCCTGTTTTCTTCGATACCAAGACATTGTTCGTTTTAAGATCACAGTGCAAATAACCTTTGGAATGCATATGTGTGACAGCTTTTACAATGTCGACACAAACAGAGATCCATTCACCTATAAGCAGTGGTGATCCTTGTGGACTACTTTCTTGAAGCAGTTGATGAACTGTTGATGATTTGTTATCTTCACCAATGAACTCCATAATTAAGGAATATGGCTTACATGCTACCTGGACGCCTAACAATTGTGGAATATTTGGGTGTGTTAGTATATTCATACACTTAGCTTCATTAATAACAGCTTTTAAATCTGATGTTGGAAGCTGCTTTTCTAAAACCACAAGATTAAAACGCTTGTACAACTTTAAGGTACATTCTCCAAATGTACCACAGCCAATATGTATATCCTTATTTAGCAGGACCAATTCATCAGGACATATGTGATTTACACTGGAAACTGGATTTACACATTTTTCATTTTCAGAGATCGAAATCTGTAAATATGCAAATTTGTAACATTAGTGTTAATATATCTGGTAATTCTAGTATCGTATTGGTTGAATGGATCATAAATTATTTTATAGTTATGCATCCTGTTACATTACTTGTGTTCCTGCTAATTTAATGTTTTTGTGGGAGAGGGGGTTGGTGTTACACTTTGTGTTTCTGAACTAATAATAGGGACACAAAGAATACATTATATTTAGCTACAATATCATTCAGGTGGAAACCAAGCATTAGGGGAAGGGAGTCCTATATAAATGGAATAGTCCAATGTACAATGCACAATTACCTGCCTAATATGTGTTTGCCTGTGTAATTGACCTTTTAAAAATTTTGCTTCCTGAGTGGTTTTACGCCATTTCTCTGCGTATTTCTCAGTGAGTGCCTTTTGTTTACGAACGCTCACCGCTATCTTTTCTGCCAGAGCTTCGGACGCGGGCTGATGCTTCATTATAGCGCGCTGTTGACGCCGACGTTTCTTACGATTATTTCTCATTCTCCGCTTTTTCTGTATGAAGACCAAACCACAATCATAATTCTTCTCCATGCCAGTAACGATGGCGTATAGTCTATTTTTACCAGTACGTACTAACTATATATCTATCATTTACCGTAAATATTTGAATCCAAATTGAGAATAAGACCGCGCGAACAATGTAAATTTCCCGCTAAACACAAATTCTCCTTGTGAATGATGGGAATAGTATTGGAATTTAAGCAATTTTATGTATGAGCCAATAAGATTAACCGTATAGGAAAATCCATTAGTTCTCATCCTTCAAAGGGCTTAGGTTATTTAAAAAGCCGTTGCTAAGCAACGAAATGCTTATTTCGAATGCGTAATGAAACGTGCAGTATATTATTTTTCGTATTATCGATTATTCAGTTCGTTTGTATTCTTTTATGTTTTGGTGGCCCTGAAAAGAGCCGTTTTGTATATTTCTCTTTTCTTGGACTTGCTTCAAATCGAGCATAATCATAAGTGAATTTCATGGATGCTGGATCATGATCAAAGAGACTTTTCCTTTCGCCATTCGTTTGCCAACGATCCGCTAACATATCTTTTGTTGTTGAAACCTCACCCATTTTGGCTAATTGTTGCTGTTCCCACGACTTCAGCTGATGCCTCACTTCCCTCTCCGCGCGTGATATCCTCGTTTCCATCACAGCCGACAGATAGGAATACTGCTGACGATAAAAGTGATGTCCTGGAAAGTCTTTTACTCGCTTTCTCGGCTTATCGAATTGTTTCACCTCGTCTGTTGCCCCAAGGATACGTACCAGCGCTTGACCGTGTTTGGTTACGCAGACATCATAATTTTGAGAGTTGCTGGTGCACGTTTCGGGGGATACTTCTGTTAAAGCAAAACCAGAATTTAGTTTGTTTTGTATGTCTACAAATAGGCAACAGTTGGCAAGCCAATTATGCTTGGGCACTGACGGTATGTACTAACCCTTAAAGTAGTGGTTTGCTAATTTTTTATACATACAGCATACATTAATGGGCAAAAGTGCTAGTATTGTACTTTGTGTCTTTGATATTGTGTTACTGTATGTCTTTACCTGTATTTTTGACATTTGTTACATCCTTTACAGCCAGGCATTCTTCAGGGGCACATTGCTCTTTATTAGCATTTGTATCACTATCTTGATCGTCTGAAGCATCATTGTCAAATGAAACATCACTGTCACCCAATATTCCATCTTGTTCATCACCATCTACATTATCATCTGAACTAACAATGTCAGTGACCTTTTCGTCATTGTTATCATTAGGTGTTGCTTCAGCACAAGGCAGTGCATCACAGTTGACTTTATCATGTGGCATGAGACAATTGTTTGGTGTGTTTGCAATGTGATGAACTACCATGTTTCCATTTCTATCTTCAATTTGTAATCGCAGAATTGGAAGATCAGTCTTTTGCTCCAGACATTTTAGCCAGCATTCTTTTAAGTAAGATTCCTCTGACTTAAATGAACTGGATCTAAAATGGTGAAGCAAAGGACCAGTTTCCATTGATTCAGGATTTCCTTTTGCATCAAGAAAGTAAATGTTGCCATTTTCATTTTTATTCCACCAAAACCCTTTCCTAACCAAAAGAAAATCACTTATTCTTTCCAGGTGTGCTTGCCAAGATGAAGGATGATTCACCAACATATCTTTTGGTATTACTGTATTGGGAAAGCTTGGCAATGAAGATGCTAACTTTGATACATGGGCTTACTGCTTCTCTACAGAAGAGGCATGATGTTGGTTTGTGGAAAAATCTTTCTCAGCTTGGAGGCGAACTAGGATATTGGACACGACGTGGTCTGGATGGAATGAAGACGTAGTGCGGGTAATGTTTGTGATAGCATTGAATATTCTTTCTTGTTCTTCAGTATTAGCAGATCGGCCACTAATAAGGCGGTTTTGAATTGGTGCATGTGATGTGATGTTATGAAAGTATGTCCCATATAACTTACGCACGCTTAATTTTTTCAACTGAAACACAATAACCATCCGACACAGCATTGCATGATACCAATCAGGTTATGAAATCGAAGAATTGATCTTGGCGTTCGTTGAGCTTCTGAATTGTATGCCATCTCTTGAATTTCTACAAGAGTGTCAAGTAATAATTGGGCCTTTGAGTTTATCTTTCCTCTGACTTGATTTGAAATCAAAATCAGAGCACATCGATAATCAAAGGCTCGCTTTGTTTCTTTTGCCGCCATGCAGAATTCAATTAGTGTTTTCAATTCAGAAGCTTCATCTTTAGAGAGGTGTGATGGGAGTTCAGTTAGAACATTCTCAATATGATGGCTGATGTCATGAAGTGGTTCAAAACCCAATACCTCATAATCACCACAGTTAATCTCATCGAGTGGAAGATCAGGATTTTGGTATAGTAAAGCTGGGACTCGTTGAACTCCATGCAATTCTTCTTTGAGTAAATTCTGCAGTTCCTCTTTCCTATTGCCCTCGTATATACCCCTAGCAGATAACTCCCTGATTAATTCATCCTTTGTTAGGTCTTGGAAAGGTTTATTTGCCTTTTGAAGGGATTTTTTCTTTCCATATGGACCTTTCAACACAAGGGCTTGCCTATCTGCTAGTGATATATGTGAGCAATGAAAAGAGTAATCCATCTCATAAACACGGTTAGCACTTGCCCCACAGATTGCGCAGTAGTAGTTCCCTCTTTTCTGTTGACCACACTCATATTGTCTAGCAGGGGTATCGCCATGGAAGAGTCTCATCTTGTCATTCACTTCAATTCCAGACTTTCAGGTCAATGGCTCTGACAGATCTTGCAAACATTCTAACTGGGTTTCAACATAACATAATTGTTCCTTATCAGATGACAAAGACCTTGCTACTATGTAGACACTGGGTGTTTCCACTATTGCTTGGATGTTCATCTTCCTTCCAGTCAACTGCTCATATTCTGCATCAGTATAAAAACAAGCAGGATCATACAAACAGGCTACCATAAAGACAAGGTGAGAATGATTTGCCACTGTCGATAAATCATGCCAGATCATTAGATGTCGTGTTCTTTCCATATTTTGTAGGCGTGTCCTCATTTCTTCATCATCCTCATCAACCTTCACTTCGTTTAACTTTTGCAACCTTTTTACCACATCTTCACCAGATATTTCTTCCAGACTGCCATCTGCATTTGCCCTCATATAATCTTTTAACTCTTCTAGCTTCTGCTCCCTGATTTCACGCAGAGGACATTTGCGGCCTTCAACTGTGAAGTGTGTCTTCATAATGGAGCCATTGTCGTCAAATGAAAACTTTTCATACTACATAAAGAAATAACAATTACTGGTATAAGAAATAGCAACCACAGGTTAGAAATTACATTAAAGATATCCTTTATCACTCAGTAGTTTGAATAATTCCTGGGAAAAAAGGAACATAATTATAGTTTTTAATGAGCTAATATGCCTTTGTTAGCTATTTAAATTGTGTGATGATGTATACATATGATTAATGTGACCACCAAATAATGTGGGGTCCTGGACAGTGGTAAATTATTTTTATAATATTATGAACTTTGTAGAAAGCTCATTTGTATCCTTATTGAAGTAATTACTTTACTATTCTGCAGATTGAACTATATTCATTGTTGTTAATAAATATGTCTAATAATTATGTGGCATAATTGGGCTAAACGTACTTGTCTTGGTACAATAAGCTCCCCAACGTTATATTCCCCTGAAAGTATCTTCTGATTTAACTTCTTCTTCAAATTTTCATTTGTCACTGGACATGGTACAGTAATCTCCCCGCCTGCACTTCGTTTTATCTTTTTTCTTAGACGACTACCTTCATCTTCTTGGAGGCCCCTCTTTTTAAATTTTGTAACGTCCACACCTTGGGACTTGAGATACTCCTGAACGATTTGTCCGCCGTTTTTTGCCAGTTCTCCATTCTTGTTTTTCACTTGATACTGCCGTGCTAGTGCTGACCAATTGATTACAGTACCATCAGCATAGCTATTCACTTCCTCCAACAGAGCCTGTTTGTCTCATTGCATGTTTTCAAAATTTCCAATTGGACTCCTCTTTTCATTTTCAGCTTTTTGTGATGTCTCGCATCGACATTTTGCCTCCTCGTAGCTTTCAAAGCACATGGCCAATCTTTCTCTCTGTCTTGCTGCAAGGGACTGTCTATTTCCATAACACCTAGATGATAAAGGTGTTGACATTCGTTTATTAAAGGTTGAACAATGGAATTACGGCTTTGATAATTATTCTAGTGATAATTGTTATGCCTATAATTAAGATGATAGCGTCTTAACTTATTAAACTTGATATTTATATGATCATTAGCGAATGCATTTTATATTATGTCGCTTACCTGACAACATCTGTTTTAGCCCACTCAGCTTGTGTTGCTTGTTTCGATTTTTTGTAAAGGCGTCTTCTTATCTTCCTCTTTTCACCTTTTGTCTTCTTCTCCTCAATATCTAGCTCTGAGACCTGAACCAATGCCGCAGATAAAGGCATGTTACAGGTACTTTCGAAGGAAGGGTTGATTCGGTGGTATATTGCCCGGGCAGTCTCTACAGCACTGCGTTTGCTACAAACTTTTGATAAGCTCCCACTCACGGGTGTACTTGAATCAACAACAGACAGTAATGGTGCGACGTCTGAACGTGTAAGAGGAGCAAATCGTATTGACTGAACTGGAAATAGGGCTTGCACAGCGACAAAATGATCTTGACATGCCTGGCAGTTTTGAAACGTGTGCTTCACTTGCTCAGCTGCAGGTAAACGTTTCCAACTTTTGTTGTTAAACGTTGCTGTATACTGGTTTCGTTCATGTATTTTACGGCTCCATCCTGAAATTTTTTTCCGCAAGTCGGGGAGGATTTTACGGAATCCTTTTAAATCGATCGCAAAGTTTTCCTTGCAGGATGCAAAGACAACAACAAAGCGGTTAAACCGCTCAGTAATTTGGCAAGATTGCTTGAGCTTCGTGCGCATATCGCTATCGCTAAATTTCCATTCATCATCGACTTTTTTCGATATTTCCCACGCAATACCTCTGGCAAAGCCACAGGTCGTTGGATGAATAAAGCTAAGTACCATTATTAAATATCAAAATTACTTCGTAAATATATTTGTCAATCCTGCGCTGATTTCGCATGTGTTTTCTTAGTTAACAGATTTGAATGTTTTGCGCCTAAATTTCAATTATGCGGATTTACGTCATGGTTAATGACAAGCGATAGATAAGATTTACAGGACATTTTGGCATTATATTTTTAAAAATCGTCTCTTGAACTTGTATGAATGATCGTGTATTTTGCCTAACACGTCTGCGAACATTTTATTTCTATTGGCTTTATTTTGTTGAATTTGGTTTGTTATTCAATACACACAAGAGTCTTGTGAACCTAAAAAGTATAATTTAAAGGATTTGGCATTATTTGTGTAAACGACAGTCCAAATATGCTGTATTTCAGTTTGTAGTTTTATGTATATTCGGTCCACCATATTGATTTTACATTCTTCCGGACGCTATTGTCATGACAACTTACGATTTTTACACTTATCCGCTGAACTTTGCATATGGAATATACGGGCTCGCTAACAAAATGGAGATTATCGTTTTATTAACACACGCACAAGACACGATCGACTTGCGGATACACAAAACAAGGTTAATATACGTCTTTTATACGCAGATTCTGTTTAGTGGAATTCTAACTTTGATCCTACAATTAGAATTGTAAGGTTTTGAGTCTAGAAAGGTTTTCTTAGTTTGATTTCTATCGACTTTGCAAGAATTATTCTCATATTAATGGCAATATTTTCTAACCAGAGATATAATCTTCAAGTTTCTAATTGTCAGGTTGTAGTTCAGTGTCTAAAGGTGTCGTGATGTAGTTATTGTAGCAATTGACGTATGGTTAGTGTGTCCGCCAGTCGTGTTTTTATTTACTTCTTGTCTTTATGGTTGATATATCGTCACGTGATTGGTTTCCATGGAAACCAATTGTAAAAAAATAAGCGCCAGTTGATTATCTAGACATCTGCCAAAAATAAAGAATAGAGGATGCATTCTTAATTTTTTGTGGATTTTTGTATATTTTTAGTATTTTCTCGCTCCCTGCAAATTTGGAGCCATGCATTAATACACCTGAGGCATCCGACGGGGAATCATGTATCAACACTACAGCTTACCAAAGATGCACATTTACTTTTTGGAAAAACAGTACCTATTGGATCTTGTGAGTACTTATTTTTGTCTTGGAATGGTCTCCTTTGACTTTTTTCTTC